>ML777020.1:1197539-1221915 GCA_009831015.1 Picea engelmannii | reverse complement strand
TTTTTTTGTTATCTAAAAATAAAATAAAATTATATATAAAATAATTATATGAAATGAAATTATATATGTATATAATTTCATGACAATTAATTATAATTAATTAAATTTTAATAAAAAAATTTATTACATCTCTTTATTTCTATTCCTTCTTTATTTTAAAGCCTTATTATCTCAAATTTCTCCATAATATTATCTAATTTATTTATTATCCAGTTCATTTTTTTAATAAAAAAATCAATATATAATTATATGATTAAGTAATAATTATGATGATAATAATGGTTAACCTCCATTAAAATCAAAATTGGTCTATCAAACTTTAAGACATGTAAGAGATTACTTAAAAAAAATATAATGTTATTTCATGTTTTATGCTAAAAAAATATTAGGAAAAGCATTTCGAGATCATTACAGTTTTGATGACATTGAAGGTTATGAAGGTCAATATTCTTTTATGCCATGGTCTTTTGTGGATTATTCAATGCAGCCTCTCACTATGTAACTCATAAGAAATAGTTCTAATTTTATCAATATGGATTCTTTTTTTAACACTACTCAAAACAAAGAGAAACTTTTGATCTTGAAGATTAGGCTTAACCACCTCTATCTAATATCTTAATTTTCTTTTATCCTCTAATTGTTCACGGTACCATAGATTCTCCTTAAATTTAACTTGAACAATTTTTAATATCATTGGTATTTTGCAGAATAACTTATTTTATTCCACAATGATTTAGCCAAGACTTCGCATCATTATGCCATCCCCACTTGAGTCATTGGTGATTTTGGCTAGAGTCTCAAGCAATTTTGGGTAGCCTCTTGTCATCCAAGTTGTTTATCTTGTTATTGTACATTAAGTACCTAATCATAGTTGTGTTATCAATGGGGCAAAGGCTAGTTTCTATGAGGATAGGATAGGGTGTATGGCCTTTAATTTTGAGATTATAAGTTATTAAATTATTTTGGATCTGTTGTATCTTTGTCGTATCCTCAAACTTCACATCCATAAAAGATAATAGGAGTGAAAAAAGTCTCAAAGACGAGTTTTTTCTTATCCTATAGTCATAGCCAAAGGTCTATTAATTTACAATTATTTTCAAGCCCATAATAAACTTTCCACCCTCCATTTATCCTTTTCTCAATGTTATAGTTCCAATTCCTCTTGTGATGAATATTGTTCTAAGGTATTGTTTTTTTTTTTTACAGAAACGGTTAATGGAGATTTGTATTAATAACAGTGGACATGCCACTGGGTTCAATACATCGATAAAACTTTGCTTGAAAACTGGAAACTACTGCCTGAAGATCCTAACTCGTTACTAAATTATAGAAATAAACTGTTTCAGCAAGCCTGAACGGCTCCGCATTATTACATCATTTCTTGCTTGGAATTTTTTTTTCTTTTTTGACACTATTTGCCATTCAATACTTTGGTCCGTAGATTGACTTTCCAACGGGTCCTGAGGGTCTTCCTCGTCGGCTAGCTCTGCCCAGCGTGAGGTCTGGGGTTCTGGCCGGGTGAGCGACTTGGGAGTGGCTTCTACCGGAGCTTCCCCCTTAGCAGGGGGCTTGGTTTTGGCCTCAACTTCTGCTTCTTCTGTCGCTTCCTGTGCCTTGCTTTCAATGCGCGGTTCTGATGGTGCCCCCGTCCACCAGGTTGGTCTTTGGTTTTTGGACAGCCCTTTTTTCCCGGGTTGTTTTCCACAGCTACGGGCTAAGTGCCCCGTTTCAAAGCAGTTCCTGCAGCTGAAGCTGAGGTTCTCATAGTCGAGGATTTGGGTCCTGGAAAAGTCCTTGCCTTGAAGAATTATTTCAGCAGGGAAACCTTTGGAGAAATCCATTTCAACACAAATTCGAGCGAAGGTGGAGCAGGCTGGCTTTGAGTCCGGAGTTCAGCAGAGGAACTTGCCGAGGCCATTGCCAATCGCCTTAAGAGACTCATCCCCCCAGAAATGCAGGGGCAAGTATGTAAGTCTCACCCAGACTGGAGCTGAAGAGATACAGTTTGTGGATGGATCGAAGACAGGGGTCCATGGTTGCATGGACAGGCCTGCTCTGCCCCAAAACCACGGCCCGACGTTAAACACTTTGTCTCTGTCGCTTGTAGATTCGAAAACTGCTATAAAAAACCCCTTTGCACAGGGGCAGGTGATGACTTCTCCCTCTAAAAGCGGGTACCATTCGGAAGAGATCCATGCAAGCAGATCCGGCAGATTAGGCCAATAACCGTTAAACCTGCAAACCAGTGCGTGCTTGTTGTAATGGCAAGCATGAGTTAGGGCTTCCTTTGGCATTTGAACTGAGATTGCAGGGGCTTCTGGAACTGTTGCATGCAACCCGGCTGGTCGACCTTGACGAGAGGCAGCCTCAGGGCCCGTTGCATGCATACCAAAGGGAAATCTCGGGCGAGAGGCCACCTCTTTAAAGGAGGGGGCCGGAACTAACGAGATCTCGTCTGCTGGAGCACCGGGGGTCGTGCTTTCATTAGAGGGCAGCCCGAAAGAGATAGCTGCGGCCAAGGAAGGGAGGCCAGCATCCACCGCCGCAGCCGCACCAGGAGGGGCGTCTCTGTGCTTTGATGATTTGAACGGCGCGAACGAAGCTCCTGGGGGAGCGCAACCGTGAAGGGGAGCCGCGATTGGAGGGTCCATCGCCGCAGCAACAACAGGAGGGCCGCCTTTTTTCTGAGCAAAGGGCGAGGGAGCCGCCATGGAGCCTACGAAGCTTGTTGTAGCTTTGATGGAGGGAGGAGGGGCCGGGAGGGCCACAGGGCCGACGACCTGCGGGAGGTGCAGGAGCGCAGGAGCACGTGACCTAATCGCTCGCAATTTTTACACTAACCTAATTATTAATCTTTCTAAAGTATTGTTATATTATAGGTGATCTTGGATTTTATTATCATAATTTTCTTTGTGTGTCATTCTTGTATTAAAGCAGAAGTCCTTACTAAACTTCCTTGTCATAAAAACACTATCATCTGTATAAAGAAGAATGATGACTATACTTATAAGAATTGATCCAATTAATTAATTAAAATTATTATTTAAATCTCTACTCACAAATCTTAAAATTTATATAATTTACTTCAAATTTAAATATATGTATATATATGGTTTAAATTTTAAATATATATGATTGTTTTTCCTAATAAATTTATAAACGTGATAATAACGTTTTTATTCATAACTTGCCATATGTTCATTAAGGAGTGATAATGATGTTTTCGTTCATAATGTAATATATATGTGTTGGATACTTAAAAATAATAATAATTCTTTAATTTCTTCTATGAATTTCACAAATACTATACTTATATGAAAGTAATTTATTCTTATATTTAAATACTTAATGAGATGAATTAAGTTTTATTAAAAATAAAGTAAATATGAAATTGAAATTTGAAGTTAATTTAAGTTGGATAATGTAAAATTATTTAATACATAATTATTATAATAAGATTGTTTAAAATAATCTAATAATAATAATAATCTAATTTTTAAAGTCAACGTCATTTCTCATAAACATATGTTTTTAATGATTAGGTTCACTTAAGTTATATGGTGATTATTTTAAATACACTATATTTGAAATTAAATAATTAGTTTTATTGTTATTTTATTGAACTTTTAAAATTTAAATAAATTTAAAATTTTATAAGTGGAATGGTTTTTTTAAATAGACATATATTATGTTTAAACTTGTAATTTTTATTGAAGAGTTATGTTGAATTTTAGTTTTAATATTTTATCATCCATTTTTTTTTATGAGAGTTTAATTTAAGATAGTTTAGACTTTATATTAAATTTAATAATGATAATTTTGTTAATTTCATTTTGGTTATAAAGAAAATATTATTCATTTTGGTTATAAAGACAATATTATGAACAATATAAGATATATTAAATATAATGGTTAGGTTTAAACTATGGGTCACTACTAGAGGGAACTTTGACCATAATCTCATTGTGTTAGAAGTGGTTTTGCAATAAAGAAACTTGATAGTGTTTTTAAACTAAATTTTGTGGGGAAAATTAAAGCACTTTGGAAACCTTGCTCCACTAAAATTCCAACAAAATTTAAAAGAGGCAAAAAAAGGTAGCTCTTGATTGGGAAAGGGACAAACAGATGATAGGGTTCTTAGAGAAGTAGAGGAAGCCTTGGAGGTGCTCTACAATAGGGAAGGTTTTGAATTTATGAATGAGGAACATAAAATTGAAGGTATTGGGAGATTAAAGGAGGCATATTTTTTTGGAAAAAGAAAAAGAATGGGGACTCAAGAGCAAAGCATTATGGTTACAAGCTAGGGATGAGAATACAAAACTCTTTCCTGGATATGCCAACGACAGAAATAATATAAACTTTGTTTGGAAAATTAATAAGGGAGATGGTACCTTGGCTACAAATTTCAAAGACATGGCTTTCAAAGGAGTAAAGCATATTTCCTCCCTTGTCAAGGAAGACATGTGTGCTATAATAGTAGTAGTGATTATGCCATCAAACTCCTTCCCTAGTTTTGTCAATGAGGAGGATAATCATGCTCTGATAAAGGAAGTTGGGAAAGAACTATATCAAACTCTGCAAAGCTTTCAAAAGGAGATAAGTCATGGGCCTAATGGACTACCTGTGGAATTCATCTTGGATTGTTATGATTTTATAAAGGAAGATTTATGAAGAATGGATGAAACAACAAGAACTCAAGGAAAAATGTTGAGAGCTTTGAATACAACATTCCTAGCATTGATCCCACAATAAAATAATCCTACAACCTTTCAGAAGTTTAGACCCATCTCATTACGTAAATGAATATAAAAAATTATCTCAAAGGTCATTGTTAGGCCATTGAAAAGTGTTCTCTCAAATCAAATATCTAGAGAACAAATTGGGTTCTTAGAGGAAAGGAAAATTCATGAGGCAAATGGGGTTTCCCAAGAATGCTTACATTCATTCAAAGTCAAAAACCAAATGTCGATGGTGATGAAAGTGGATATGTCCAAATCTTATGAAAGGGTAAGTTGGTTTTACATTAGACTAATTCTAATTTATTTAGGCTTTTTCCATGAGTTTATCATAGTTTATCGTTTGCATAATGAGTTGCATTTCATCAGTGTCTTTTGTTGTATTATTAAATGGAGCAACAACCCCCTTCTTCAGATCGGGGAGGGGCCTCAGACAAGGATGTCCCCTATCTCACCCCCACCCCCCCTCTCTTTCTTTTAATTGTTGAAGGCTTAAGTAGGCTACTGAAATGAAAGTTTAAAAGAGGTACCTATTGGAGTATCATGCAATATCACACGTCTACTAATTGTAGGCGATATTCTGATTTTTTGTGAAGGCGCCAGAAGAGTCATTGAGAAATTAAAGGGCATCATGAATTTATTCTTCAAAGCAACTGGAATGGCCATTAATATGGAAAAATCTATGATGACCTTATGGGGGATATCTTTGCACGAAAAAAACTTTATTACTCAACTTTTTCCCTATAAGATAATTGATCTAAAACAGGGTCTAAAGTATCTGAGTTTCTTTTTTAAGTCGAATCAATATAAAAAATGAGATTGGCAATGGCTAATAACTCAAGTGGAGAAGAAAATAAACACCTAGTGCAATAGATGGATGTCTAGGGGAGGTCATCTGGTTTTAGTAAAAGTAGTTCTTGAAACAATTCCACACTCTTGGATATCACTTGCCTGGGTCCCAAAAAGTGTTCTAGAAACCATTAGGAAATTTTGCTACAAGTTTAACTATTCTGGAGACCAAAAAAAGAAAGGACTAATGATTGCCTCTTGGAAAAATTCAATACCAAAAGCCATTGGAGGATGGGGCCTTAAAAATCCCTTTCTCTTTTCAAAGGCTCTTGCTCCAAAAAATGTATGGAGGCCAATTCAAAGAACAGGTTTGTGGGTCTAGGTAGTAAGAGATAAGTATATATCCCCTAATACAATGGAGGATTGGATCAGGAATCCCCTCAAATGGAAAAATAATGCCTCAATAATCTGGAAAGTTGGTATCTATGTTTTCCATCTAGTTGGCAACTCGTTGATTTGGCAGATTGAAAAGGGGATAAATTGCAAATTGGCCTTGAACTTGGGTAGGGAGAAAAGGTATGGACATACCCCCCCTTCAAATGATTCGGGATTAAAGGAATAAAGGTTATTTTAATCTTAGGCAGGGTGTAAACTGAGCATGGTCCACTAATTGGCACCAACAATGGTTATCAACGGAAGAAATTGGTTTGGGCGCAGAGCATGCAAAAAAAATGGAAACAAACACACATATCATGATAGGCAACAATGTTAGGCTCAAGGAAGAAGAGGATCGGTTGATATAGTCTTTGAATCCAACTAGAACTTATGTTTCATAAATTAGGCTACAAATCACTAATAGAAGAAGGAAGAGAAGCCCTGCAGATCTAGTGGTAGAAAATTATATGGAAATTAAAATGCCCACTAAAAGACAAGATCTTTATGTGGATGAGCTTACACAGCAAGGCTCACACATGGGATGTTATTCAAAGGAGGAGTTTTATAGGGTAAGGATAGTGCTGCCAATGTCACCAAGCAAAAGAATCTATAGTTAATTTCATGCTGAAATGTTTAGAGCACTTCCACTTATTATAGTCGGGTGAGAATGGCTTGCTATAAACCAAAAGGTGTTCGAAGATAAGGAGACATCTAGCTCTCATATACAAGGTGAAGTGGCTATAAATAAGGATATTCCATGGGTTTTTCTTGATGGTGCATCATAAGGTAACCCTCCAAAGGGAGGATTAGGAGGCATACTATACTTATCTTCATATCATACTATTTCTTTTAAAGCGGGAATTGATCAAAAAACTAACAACTTCTTTGAATTGATGATTTTAAAACTGGTCCTAAAACTAGCACAAGAGTTTGGTGTAACCCAATTACAATTTTTTGGATATTCAAAACTACTTATCCAATGAATGCATAAAAAATGCTCTCATGAATTTCACATTAAAATCCTTATATGATTAAATTCTCAATCCACTAACATTCTTCTCATATACCTCCCTTGTCTCATATTTATAGGGAGAATAATAGTGCTATAGATGAATCTCAAAAGCCAGAACTATGGATCACGAGCTTCATATCGGTAGAGGAGGTGCGAGCTCTCTTTGGGAATATGTACAGAAGCTATTGAAATGGTATCATAACGAGCTTCATATTAGTCGACGAGGTAACATCCTTGGTTAACCACTTGGGGGCATTGTCTAATTGTTGTACAACATTATTTGCCAATATCAACAACGGTGTTGAGGCGCTTGATTCCCATATAGCCAAAATGGACTTCACATGATTGATGTATTTCAAACTCACGGGTCTACGAAAACCTTGGTGGAACTCAGCACCAACCACTTTGACAAACTAGACACAAGGGGATCCGATTTCGTGAAGATAACAAAAACCCTTGGGATATCGTGGTCCACTCAATTCGCGACCTCGTGTGAGCATGATTCAAAGTAGGGAAGCAAAAGTCTAAAGAATATATGCGAGCGCAAAGCTGTTGAATAATCTCAACAAACAATAGAGGCATCTAAAATCTAAGACTATAAAATCTCCGTGCTTCTTGAAATTTGGGAGTTTCTTCATACGCCAAGAAAGTGACCGCAACTTTAGTATATTGAGTCCTTAGTAAATATCCCCATTAATCACCCTAGAAGATATCATTCCAATGAAAAAAAGGTAAGAAAGGTTTATCATAGCTAGAAAATATGGAAAGATAGGATTATAAACTTCAAAATCATAAATAGCTTAAGATCTTAACATGGTCTCTACCCAGTTAAACTCAAAGAGGAGTGATAAGAGAGATCCTCACAAGAATGGAGAAGCAAATGAGAATGAGGATACACTTAATGTGTAATTTTGTAGAAATGTACTCTTTCAATTTGGGTCGATTATGTTTGATTAAAATTAATTTCCCAAACATACATGCCCTCGAGAGTCATTGATTTCATTGATTTCATGGTCAAGAAGTCTTAGATGGGATGCCCTAAAAGTGAAGTTGGAAGAGCTCTCACACCTATTCAGTCTAATCAAGACAAGGTTACCAAACCAATATTCCCTAGAGAGAGTCATCGATTCTAAGATTAAAGAAGTATTAGACAGATGCCCTAAAAGTGAAGTTGGAAGAACTCTCGTTTAATCACTATTAATGAGGCACACCTATAATAAAGGAAAGATTACAATGTATTACCTTCAAATAAACAAGAGGTCATGGAATTGGACATCAAATTAGTCATAGGAATTGAGAGAGGCATACTTATAATAGAGGATGGATTATACAATATATTAACTTCAAATAAAAAGGGGTCATGGAATCGGACATCAAATTAGCTATAGCAATTTGCAACCTCAACTTGGTGTCTGAAACAACATTTCTCACCTTTTCCTTCCTTTCAATAAAAATAACTTGATCGGATTTGAGCCATATCTTATGTTTACCATATACTTACCAAACATCCTGCAAAAAATTAAATAGCCTGACTTGATTTGAAATATAGCTTAGTTTACCATATACTCACAAGCCACCTTGTATGATACTCCATTTAAGAATCATAACCTTCCTTTAAAGGTTCATAGCTAAATGGTGATCACCAAACTTGAAACACGCAATGGCAAGTTAGGGCTTAGTCATATTAGACTTGAAGACGATGTCTTATTGGCCAAATGGATAGTGAGATGTCTTTTAGGTGATGAAACTTGGAAATTATTGCTTAAACACTAGATTTTCAATAGAAAATACCTCGACGAGATTTCCTCCACAAAGTTTCTATCATTGCTCCTCCACCAAATTTAAAAATTGGTGAATCACGTGTTATGAAATATTTCGGAAACCTGGAAGAAAGTTGGGACAATGCTCTCTTAGTAGCATTGGAGTGGTCTGAGGAGAATATTATATATGGCATGTCACTCTATCTGGACATGGAAATTTCAATGTTATACTCTCTCGTATGGACAGACAGGCACCCACAAGAGATTATCAAAGAGAGGGAGTTTATCTTGAGCAATATTTAGGATGAAGGTTCTAGATTGTGTAAGACTTGGTATAATCTTTCATTAGAATAATTTTTATAAGGTTCTATGGGATTATATGAAACTTTTTTTAAAAAAGTTGCATTCACAACTTTGCTCTCATTTATCTCAAAGATGTCTCTACATGCAATGTAGAGATTTTTTTGGTGGTGCTCTAAAACATTTTCATCTAATAGCTTATTTATTTTGTTGGATAACTCAACGTGATCTGTTACCTACTCAAATTTTCATGCCGAATTGAGTGTTTATGTCTTGTTCATATAGGGGACAATACAACATCGCATGCACCTCATTCTCAATTTTCTTATTGTTTATAAAATAGGCACATATGAGTTTTGTTTTTCCATCTCTGTGCTTCCACCACTAGGTGATGAGAACTTTAGAATGAATTGAAAATTATGTGTTTTATTTGCACAGAGATTTCTTCTTAGAGGAAATGTTGTTATGTGTAAGTAATCATTGGGTTGATCTTACATTGATAAAACTTATTTTCTCACCAAGATCTTCCCATAACTTCTCTATTGCCTTCTTTTGTACCAAGCCTCCAATCGTTAATAACTAATCAAATAAATCTTTTTAAAATTTTCCATTTTTAATCCATTTCACTTTGTCATGTTACCCACCCTTATCTTGAGTTGCAATCTTCCCTTAGTTAATTTGTCCCTATCATATATCTTGAGTTGCAATCTTCCCCTTAGTAAGGTAATTTGTTCCTATCATATAAATTGAATAGACATCGAACCTTTTAAAATGCAAAGGAGAAATGGATAAATCACTTCTTTAAAATGTCATCTTTCATAGTATCTTTCACCCATTTATTTTCTAATATATCTTTTCCACTATGTCCTTAAGTTACATGTCAATAGTGATAAAAAAAAGTGTGGTAAACATTGCCAAAACCTAATGCTCCCATAAATATTTGGGTCTAAAATATCACCTAACTTATTTAGTCTTATTTAGTATGTTTATCTCTTAACTTATTTAGTATGTTCAACACTATAAGGTAAATTTTATGAAAAGAATTAGCTCCACTCCATAAAAAGATCCAAAAAGGGACAAGGGCATGCAATGATGAGATCAAAGAAAGTTAGAAGAGGGATTTTGCTCTGGTGGAAAGATTAGGAAAAAATGTTTGGGGTAGAAACAAAAATACAAGGAGAGGTCGTGTCTTAATTAAAAAACTAAATGAATTTACCCTACCTGCAATCATACGGGTTGACTAGCGAACTTCCCAAGGATGCAAAGGACTAGAAAATAGAGGATAATTATCTAGTGAAGGGCTCAAGGAGGGTAGTGCATTCAATCTAATAAAGGGAGCACCATTACTAAGTAACAGGGAAGTTTTTAAGTCACTTAATTCCTAGTCAAGGCTCGAGTTCCCATCTCTCAATGACAAAATTAATAGGAGTGTGTTCCAAAGGGAAGAAGAATGATCTTAATCCAAGTTGTAAATACAAGAGAAAGAGGTGTACTAGAATGCATCCAAAGAAGGTGAATCTAGTTCTCAGAGAGGATGCAAGTATCGAGGGCGCCATGAGCCTAATGGAAAAAACCTTGGTAGGGAAGAAAGTGGTGGAGGGATCTATGAGGAGATGGTTGGAGATGAATTAGAGCAGTCTTCTTGGCTACATTACCAAATTCCACATACCAGTTAGGGGATGGACAACATTTGGGTTCAAATCAAAATAAGGTTTGAAAAAGGTGATCTCTCAAAAGTGGTACTGGGGCTATGCCTTAACTTGTGTTGATGGAAATTGGGCTTCAACCCTAGAAGAGAGGCATTTCATTTGCAGAAAGATATAGGAGAAACTACCTGGGATACCAATGGAACTACGGAATTTAGAAGTCTTGGAGATCCTAGGGAATGGAATAGCAAAATTTTTAGACTTAGAAGAGGATTTCTAGTCCAAAGTGGATAGAAAGTTGGCGAGGATTCTAGTGGAAATCAATCTACACAAGAGTTTGTCAAAGGAGTTGGAAATCTCATGGAGGAATTGGAATTTCACCCAAGTTTAAACTATTGGGATATCCCTTCAAGTGTATGAATTGTCATATAGCGGGCCATGAGTGGAAGGAATGCTCTAAGTTGACAAAGAAACATGTATGGAAAGAAAAAAAGATACTCTTAGATGGTTTATCGATAAAAAAATAAGCATCTAAAGGATAATATGGGGAAAGAAGATGATTCTATGATGAAATTGGTTATGGAAGCAACATTGGAAGGGGATAAAGTGCATAAGAAAGTAAAGTAATCTTGCAACAAGGAGGTGGAAAATTATATAGAGGGCATACAAGCTCAAGCACCAAGAGATCAACATGAGGATTAGAAAAAAGGTATGCAAAATGAATTTTTACTGAGTAATCCCCAATGATCTTTTAAGTTTGGTTTAGAAGAAGAGTTTTGTTGACTAAACAATTTTGTTCAAACTTTCGATATCCCAATGGATAAGGAAGAGGTTGATAACCATATAAAATTTTTGGAAAGTTTTCCAATAAGCTTGTTAGGGGAGGAATTAGCCATCAAAAATTAGGGGGAGACCTAATTACCACATTAAGGAAAAACGGATAGAGCACTGCTCCTTGAATTTAGAAGCGCAGTCCAAACCTAGATACCTACTTAGGCCTAAAAAGGAGGGTAACTTGGAAGGGGTAGAACATGGTCTCGAAATTAACCTAGAGGACCCTTCATGTGTTGGAAGGAAATCCTGTATGGCCCTAGCGAAGAAAAAATCCCAAACAGAGATCAAAGAAGGAAAGGACTTGACTATCGACAAAGGGGCCCTTAGAGCAAGGAAAGCCTTTGTGAAGGGGCTCCAATGAAGATTATTTCTTTGAATGTTAGGGGTAGGGCATTCCCAAAAGAAGTTATCCCTCAAATGATATTTTTCCAATTACAAGTCAAATGTCATTCTAATACAATAATCTATGTGTGAAGGAGTTAAAGCGATGGGAATCATGTCTTCAATTTTAAAAGAATGGAGTTTCAAATCAATTGACTCAGAAGGAAGATAAGGGTAGTTGGTAACATGTTCGAATGAACCCATGGATCTTATGAGTTATTATTTGTTACATGTAGAAACCCTAACAATTCTAAAAGAAAAACAATTTGGCAAAGATTTTTCAATAATTAGGACCTTATGGGAAAAGAAAGGGTTTCTAGGAAGATTTAAAAAGGACAGAAGAGGTTAGAAAGGGAAATGTGATTATAGGATGAGATTTGAACATGACATTGAAAGTAAGGGAAATACGCAAGGAAGGTGCACGGCCGAACCCTCTAGCAGATTTTTTAATCAAATGTTGGAGGAATTGGGGTTGTGCAATGTAGAACCTCTAAAACTGGTTCCAACCTTGAGGAATTTCCAGTGTGTGAAAGAGAGGGTATCAAAATGAAAGGTTTTTGGTGACAATAAAGGTTTTGGAAGAGATAGACAAGATGAGATCATGGGTAGGTGAAGGAAGCCTTCAGATCACCTTCCAATCATTCTCCAATTAGAGAAAGAAGACCTAAAACCTACGAAGCCATTCAAATTTAACCACACGTGGTTGGAGGAAGAAAGAATTGAGGAAATGATAATGCAAAATTGGAAAATGTTTGACCAGGAGCAAGGAGATTTTGGAACGTATCCATTTGTTAAAGATTTTAGAAATGCTAGAAATTAGTGACAATACCGGTGAAGAACAAATCACAAAATGCAAAGAAAGAGTTGGTTGAAACAAAAGATTAAATAAAGGCTATCTATGAGATAAATAAAGAAGGAATATTCTTTGATGAGGGAAAAATTAAACTCAAAAGGCTAGAAGGAGTAAAAAGGAAAATATTGGAACAAGAGGAGGTAGAATAAAATGCAGAGAAATATGGCTGGTAGAAGGTAATGAGAATACAAAAATCTTTCAAAACTATGTTAAGCACAAAAAAAACATTAATACTAGATATGGGAACTAAAAATAAAGGAAGGATCTAGAATCAAAACATTTTTAAAGGAAAGGATCTAGAATCAAAACATTTTAAAAAAATATATATAGAAGGAATAAAGCATTTCAATTCCTCATTTCAAGAATCTTCAAACACTAATATTACAAAGATCCTAAAGGTAGTATCCTTATGATTAGTGTTACAAAGATCCTAAAGGTAGTATCCTTATGATTAGTGATGAGAAAAATGAGAAATCCTTCTTACCAAAGAGATGATTAGTGATGAAAAAAATGAGAAATTTGAGGCAAAGGAATCCAAAGAGAAGATTAAATCAATCTTATATCATTCAAAAAAAAAGCTAATAGTCTAGACCCTAATGGATGGACCATGGAATTTTATTTAGAGTTATGAATTTTTGAAACAAGAACTATCGAGGGCTATAGAAGAATCAAGGACCTCTATAAAAATATTGGGGGCCTTGAACTCCTACATTTATATCCCTAATTCCTAAAAAAAAAAATGAGGTGAACCTTTAGATGAATGTACACCTATTTGATTGTGCAATTCTTATTAGGTAATGTACATTTATATCCTATTTGATGGTGCAAGTCAAAAGATGTTAGGTAATTGTGTAATCGGTGGTATTCTTCATTTGTCCACATCACATAACTTTCAAAAATAAAACTTTAAAACAGACACAAGTGCATTATGATGGTGCAAGTCAAAAGATTTTAGGTAATTGTGTACTCGGTGGTATTCTTCATTTGTCCACATCACATAACTTTCAAAAATAAAACTTTAAAACAGACACAAGTGCATTATGATGGTGCAGGATTGAATACTGGCTGGCACCTTCAGGCATTGTATTGTCAAGACTAGGGCCTGGGAAAGACTTGCCAGGAGCTATATGGATGGTGACCACGCTAACTCATTCTTTCACGTCTTGTCTAATTTCGTTAGTTGCCGAAATTAGATACTAGTTTACGGTATAGAAACACATCGTAAAATAAAAAAATAAAATAAAAAATAGAAATGGTCTTGTTCACTGAGAATTCTACCTCCTCGGATCAAAAGAATAGAATGCTACTGAACCTACTCTATCCATCTTATCCTGTGACGGGTCAAGAGAGAATTCTAACATCTTCTCCGGGGATATCCCCCTCTCAAGTCATCGATTAGAACTGGTTTTGGGGCGGTGCAGCACCACATATTGAGTTCCGAACGTTTTTTATTATAAAAAAAATGGGTGATTTTATATTTGTGTGTAAATCAGTCTAATATGTTTATAAAAGGTATCTAAGACAGCCTGGAAGAGCTTGGAGTGTGTGAATGTGCTAAATGGCATCTGCAGTGGAATTCTATTATCTTATCTCTGTGCTATCTGTGTGTATCTGCCGCCAAGTCAAAAGATGTTAGGTAATTGTGTACTCGGTGGTATTCTTCATTTATCCACATCACATAACTTTCAAAAATAAAACTTTAAAACAGACACAAGTGCATCATGGATATAATTAAAACCAGCAGTGCATAAAGGAATTGCAAGAACACAAATTTTCAAAGGTCTGAGTCATGGTAATTGACAGGGCCAATGGAAAGAACAAGATAGAAAACTTAATTCCGAATCCTATTATGGAAAGAATCATTGAAGTAAGCAGCAGGCTTGAGGATATTTCTTTCCTAAATGTGTATTGTGAGTTGAAAGACACAGTAGATAAGTTATCCAAAGACTTATCATTACCGCAAGGTCAGGTAATCTGGTGTGAGTGGAACAAAAGAAGATGGATCTCCATCAAGAGATCATAATCCTGTACTAATGTGCTTAGATGTGAAGTTTCCAGAGTGGGCTGTATATTTTGAAGATCTATGAGAGTGTAGTTTTGTAACTGCTGTTAAGATCTCTTTTTAAATCAATAACTTGAATGAATATGCAAATGACTTGTGCGTAGTTTTATGATGAGTTCTGGATGTAAAACATGAGGAACCATATGATGTCCAGCCTTGATATATTTGATAGAACAAGTTTGGTTTTCAATAGTCAAAAAGCCTTTTTGAGGACGAAGAGTAACTTTGTAGCTCAAGTACAGTGATTGTATATTTAATTTCTCGAATTTTTTCTTCAAAATAAAAATCCCATTTATGCTATCCACACTCAAGATCCTAGCGTTAAAAAGGGAAAAAAACGATGGTTGGAAACAGGAACTACTGAGGCCGGAATCCACTATATCTTGTAATTTTGGAAAGAGCAATAAACTCCTGACCAATTCATTATAACGTTTGCAAAGGTAAGACGCTTTTCCCTTCACATTGGCAAAACACAACCTTATAAATGACTGAGTAAAAGCGTATAAAATAACATTACGTGGGGCAGCAGGCTCATCAAACCAAATTACTCTCATACATTCGCACCTTTCCGACAGTTCATTCAATTCTGAGGCTGTACTATATGAGGGCGCCCTACACGTGTAACACTATGATGTGTTTATGTGCGCCGCCTGAGTTTACCGTGAATTTTAAAAATAATGCTCAGAAAATCGATCATCGATCAGACTTTTAGATCGGTTGGAACTTTAAAATTGCATTAGCTAGAAAACGTACCGGAAAAATAACTCGCCAGGGAAGATTGCTCGAGTTAACCCACTCCATGCATTATATAGACAACCATATTAAACGTCATTCTGTAACTTAACATGTAAACAACTGACAGGAAAAAGGATAAGCCACAGCCACAGCCACAAATTACCGTTTCCCTGCCCCGCTCTGTCCCGAAAACAACACAGTAGCATTCGAAGACAAGCAGTGGAGTTAATCTGTAATAACTAAATGGAGGCGACCTTTTGCGCTAATGTGAAAATTAATTTGGACTTTGTTGGACAGCCACATAGCCTCCGCACATCATGGTGTAAAGCGCGCTCGGAGCTAGCTAACGTCATGATGAAGATTTTGCAAAAAAGCCTCATGGAGCTATAGTATAGTATAGGTCAGTAAGCCCACCCGATACTCTCGGGCAGAAATGACATGGGAAAGTACTATGAGAACTGTACGATGAGATGAACCGACTCTGATATCAATCTATTTATATTTAATCTCTGCTTAATGTAAGCGATAAATTTAAATTAGGTGTTAAATGTATCCTCCCACATATCTTTGTGGATACGGGTGACCTCGCTCTACCTTGAGATCATGTGCGTCTTTTACGTAAAGCAAATCCTCCTTTGTCCATGTGCGGTGCATAACAGAGGCGTCGGGGAGTTTGGCAGAACGTCCACCTCCAGTTGGAAATTTAAAATTGGAATGTGATGGTCTATTGAGTGATTGTCCCATCATCACGATCATCGATTTGATGTATCCGTACGAGAATACCAGTTTTGCTCGCTGGATTACACAGATATTCACGCATTTTCAACATAGACATTTTGGAATAATCAAACTTCTATCAACTCTAAAACTTGGCATCCGGGATTATTTCCCTTTTTTTGAATGGCAACGACTGTTTCCTTCAATGCCATTGGAACTGAGCTTACAAGTGACGCTTAATATACACAACCTTCGTACTGCCTCTGATCAGCTGTACATATCAACCTGAAGTTTGAAAATTTGGAAATACTAGAACAAGCAGCTAAAAAAAAGCATTTATAACCCAAAAAAACAATTAAACCTGGACTGGATGGAACTCAAGGTCAGTCATGTGATGTACTGCTCCCGTGCGGATTTCAATCGAAGGGTATCCACAGCCTTTTAGTAAAATAATGGTGTGTATTTATCGTCCTCTTAAACTATAATTACCTCATGTGTTGACAAATATTGCTTGTCCGGACGATTCGTCCTGAACTATCCATCCGCTTTATGTCATTCATTCTAGGGTTAGGGTCACAATCGGACTGCAAGACGAACGCGGTCACCCACACCCTACATGTGCTATTGGCCGTTCAGGTACATTAATGATGTTCGTACCGGAAAATCCAGTAGCCAATGTACATCATATCTCGATTCTTATCAACAACCTATTTCCTGCCCTCCTGCCCAAAGGCCAAGTGAACCAGAGGAAAGGAGGGCAGCCACGTGCTGTCTCCATTTATTAACATTCTAAGCACGAATTTCTTAGCCGTTATGACCTTCACGATGCCCGAGTCAAGGAACTTAACTTTTTTACATCTGTCACGTTAAGATAATAGAATAGTAATAGATCTCCTCTGCAATCGACTTGACATAAGGATTCTGATTTCATATCAAAAGGCCTGGGCGGCTTGCCGACAGACTGCCTTCACGCAAAATATGAATATACAATTCTCTGATCCTATGCCTTGTTATCGCTTAAGTACCATTTTATATCAATGTTTCTTAATTAATCGAATGTCATTCATTAAATTATAAGGTATAACTCTAAATTTCTATTAATCATTTTTTTTCAGTTATATTTTTAGGGTATATTTATTTGAAATAAGGTGAGAAATTATTAGATTTGAGTGATTATTTCTGTATAATTTAAATATTTCAATAGTTTTTTAATATATTGATTTCATTTTTACATTTAAAAATAAATTTAAATAACAAAAATTAGTGATTTTATATAAGACTATTCTACAAAATAATTTTTTGTCCCCTAAAAATATCAAAGTTTAATATTATTATTTTAATTTTATTAATAATATTAAAATTATTGAATTGGTTTCCTATATTATCAAATTAATTTAAATATAATATTAATAAAATATATAAGACAATTGCATTTTCCATAATCAAATTAATTTAAATATAATATTAATCAAATATATAACACTATTCCATATTTGAATTGACTTTTTCTTAAATTATAAAATTTTATTGTTTTATTTAAAAATATTTTATTTTATTATAAAATATTTATTCTCTAACATGAGATATTTTACTCAAAGGTTAGAATGTTAAAAGTATTTTACAGATTAAAAAAAAAATCATGATTTTAACCCTATATTTATATACAGCCTGAGTTGATCTAGCTGTTAAGAACATGTGTTTCCTCCTAAAAAGGTCACATGTTAAAATGAGATGTCTCACTCAAAGTTAGAATTTTAAAAACATTTGATTAAAAAATAAATGATGATTTTAACTGTATATGATAATTTGTTTTTGTTTTACCATTAATATTTTACTAATAAAATGTGCCATAACAAATATTTTAACCATCAAATTCCAACACTATTTCAAACTTATTTATTTACACCAAACTTATTTATTTACACTAGTACAAAAATTAGTAATTACCCAAAAAAAAAAAAAAACACTAACACCCATTTATCAATATCAAGTAAAAACAACACTGCTTTGAATTGAAATTAACATGTATAATGTCGAAAGCGATGGATTTCTGAATTGAAATTGACATCTAATGCATAAAACTTGTGGTATGGTAGAAAACCAATTATGACATTTAAAAAGAAAACCTTCACTGAAGACTTTAAAGAAAACCAATTATGACATATTAAAAAAAGAGACCTTCACTAAAGACTTCAAAACATTCTAGATAGGTTCCAGATTAAAGTATTGTTTACTTTGGAAACGGAGGGAATAAATATGAGAAAGCTTTAATTTAAAGAAAAACTCAAAGCTGGTATTAAATCCAGATACGCAACAATAACTAAAGCTCTAAAGCTCTCGCATTGGCCACAATTTGACTCTAAAATTGATGAGTTTAGCTTTATTCTACGTATTGTAAAGATTCTTGGCCTGCAATATCGTACTTTGATTATCACAATTGAATCACCTTGGGTTGCTGTTGTGGTGAACCCAACGCACCAAGGATCATACGGATCCAAATGAGTTTCCCAACCAACAACGATTGCACCTCTATACTCTGCTAATAGTAAATAGTGCAATAACATTTATTTCTTACGTCGTTTTGTCATTTCTCCAAAACTGAAGTGATAAAGCAGAGTATCCTCACTCATTCTACATTTACTTGCAACATGGGACTCAACATCAACATAGGAAGCAGGGTTAGATTTTGACTCATCCTCTAAATAGAATTACTCAATTTTTAAAAATAGGGGAATAATAGAAGGAGATGACTCAAAAGAGGGTGTGGAATAAGAAGGATTATCAAAAGGAAGTCTTCTCTGAACTACACAACCCTCTAAATAATGAATTCAAACTTTTCTATCATACAAGTTATATAGGCTTTCTACTCCTTGTTCTATTCCACATATGTATTTGTATTTTGTGACTCTTAGGATCCATTTTATTATGATGTGAGCCTATGCATCAAAGCAAAAAATCTTTAAACGAGCAAACATATAGGATTTTTCCCATTCCATGTCTTCTCATGATTAACATTTTAAACAATTTTGGTAGGGATCCATCTTACCTCCTTTGCTCAATATTCACCATCCATGCTTTTGGACTGTTACTATGCAACCAACCATCTCCATAGTGATGCAACTATTTCCATCTTCCACCCTAAGTTGTTGAGGTTTATACAAAAGAGTATGCTTGCATATGATACCTTCTTATATGCAAAAGTTATTATTGACAAATGACCACTTCCAGTGTTAGTCATTATGGTATAAATAACAAGGGCACTTTCTTGTTTAGTCAGCGTCCTAAAATATTTAAAGCTCTCAAGCACATGCTCTATGACCATTTTGATTTAGATGCTAAATGTCATCCATTTTCCCCACTAGGTCGCTAACAACTAGCTACAAAATTATTTTGGATCTCCTTGTTTTTTTCGCTTTTAAGCTTTTCCCTGTGGTGCTTACCAAGAGCACAACCATCATATAGACCATGCATGAGATGTATGTGTAGAAATAACAATGAGTAAACCTTGAATCATGCTCAACTTGGTCATCAACAAGAGATAGAATAGTAAGTAATACATGACCAAAATTTTCATGCCATAACTTCCTAACATCAGTAGGGAGTGTAACAAATGCATAATAAAAAGGAATATCAAATTTGTCAAACTTATACGATTCGGAGTCAATATCAACAAAACTAAATGCGCAACAAAATAAGGATTATACCAAGACTAAGAGCACGATAAACATCAATAATTTAACAATTTTCAATCATAACATCACTATTCCTAGCCAACTCTAGTCCATCCTTAAAAGGAGTCTCGTTTCAAGACCACTAAAATCGATCACCCATTCCTTCTTTGTAGAGCTTTTAATAGCCAAAGAAAGTGAAGAGAAAGAAAGGATGAAGAAGTTTCAAATCCTTATTGGTGTCTTTGGACATTTTTGCTTCTCGAGGTCAAACATCTACTTAGAAACATCTTTTTTCATCATGATTTAACTTTTCATAAGAATTGCAACTCCTTTTTAAAGTTGTCTTCTTCTCCTAGTGTTGTTCTAAATATTGAAATTTAGAATTATGCGTGGATGAATTGTGTTGTTTTTGAAAGATCTTTCCCTTTACTACATGTGCATGACTGATAGAGTCAATCTTACTCATATTTCCCTATTTCTTTTGATTGAGAATAAAAAATTGCAGAATTTATCTAGTGTTTTTTTTCCATAAAAAATCTCAATCCCCATCTCCTTGAATCTCCCGAAACACTCCTAAATGGATCAAAGTCATCATCTCCTTATTGATTTTCCAAATATAAACACCAATGGCTTGTTGAAAGACAATGTGTAGAAATGTTGTAAGTTTCAATATCATCATCCTTACACTAGACATCAAAGAGGAGAGGGTTCTCGATATCCATCCCAGTGAGCTCATGGGCCTCCATTTTATTCCACATTTATTTTTGTATAACCTTATAATCATTAGGATGTGGTTCTTCATACTTCCTACATGCCTTTAACAATGCCAAAGAGACCCATACAATGAAGATCCTAGATCTAGGTGCTCCTTAATGGGATCAAAGTCATCAAGTTCATATTAATTTGTATAATATAAACACCATTGGCTTATTGAATGACAATGTAGTATCATTCATATAATGGATATAAAAAAGAAGAGGATCTTCAATATCCATCCTTTAAACTCTTATATATATATATATATATATATATATATATATATATATATATATATATAGGGTGGGGATGCGAGGAATAGTAGAATATATATAGAGAGGATGAAGGTGGGGGAATAGTAGAAAAAATAATGTTTTATCTACTATTCCCCCACCCCAAGCATCCATTTTGTTCAGCATTTACTTTTACATAACCTTATAGTCTTTTGGATGTGGTTTTGCCTCTATGCCTTTAACAATGCCCAAGAGACCCATACACAAGAAAAACTCCTATATTTTAGCTTCCATATAGTGTTTGCATTTATCTTAAAATCAATGGTTAAAGTTACAATATAGAAATCAACAAAAGAATTTTGATACACACTATGATCACTTCAAAAGTGATGACAAACAAAAGAATTTTGATACACACTATGATCACTTCAAAAGTGATGACAAACAAAAGAATTTTGATACACACTATGATCACTTCAAAAGTGATGACAAAAAAGATAACAAAGTGTAAAGGTAAATCAAAGTTGAAAAATTAATTTTAATACTATATTAAAAGTCATAAAAATAATATTAAACTTGTCCCAATCATAATATACATTTTATATATTTTTACTTAAAAAAAGTAAAATTAAAACTTACACTAAAACCAAATATAAACTAAAAGTAAAACTAATTTCTAAATTAAAAATTATAACTTTTAAAATAAAAGTTAAAACTTTTAATGTAAAACTTAGTTTTATGTTATAAGTTACAACTCTTGATGTAGAAATAGTTTCTTACCAAAAACATATTATCACCATTTACAACATTCAACATGATACCTCTACAATCATAACAAAAATCATTAACACTTTGATTCAATAGTGTTTTCATTGTATTTTGTTGAGTGTATTTCCAACGTAGGTGTGTTATTATATATATATATTAAAAATAAAATTAGCCTTTGTATTAAAGTCAAGGTTAAAGCTCTTAAATATAGAGATAATTTCTTACCAAGTACATGTTATCGTAAATACTCTACAACATTAGCCATCAATATCTCTACAATCCTAGTAAAAATCTTAAAAACGGATTCAATGATGTTATCAATGTATTTTGTCTATTGTATTTCCATGGTATATAGGTTTTACATCCATAGAATTTTAAAATAATAATATATCAAAAGTCACCGCATTTTATGATGACTTAGACTTTATTTAAGTTGAGCTTTATAAAGACTCACATTTTTTTCTAACCTTTTTTTAGGTCAGTCTTAAAGAATTGGCCCAAATAATTTCTATTAACGAAAATTTCTAATAACCTTTTAAATAGATAAGTGGATTGTTATTTTCCTAAACAAAGGTCGTTAAGATTTCAAATACAATATAATTAAAAACAATTATTTATATTATGAAAAAAATCAATTTTTTAAATAAAAATATTTATAAAATTATTTTTCACTTTTATAAGCTCTTCAATTTAGGTAACCCTAAATTTAAAGTTTCATTGTATCTAATTTTAAAAGTGGGGATAAAAACAATCTCTCTATTACTATTTATATGAATATTATGATTAGCTTCCTTTTAGATAAGATATATGGAATTATTTTTTAAAAGAAGATCAATGTATGGTTTGAAAGTTACAAAAAAAATTAGTTAAAGACTAAGTTGGATTTAAGAGCTATCATTCAACTATAGACCACCTTATTATGCTTAGGATCAATGTTGAGAAATGTCACAATAATAAAACTAATCTCTTGTGTTGTTATATTTGACTTTAGAAAATCTTTGGACACAATGCTTAGGACTAACCTTTGGAATAGATTAGAATAGCTAAAAGTTCCTTTTGAGTTGAGATATATTGTGATAAGGTTGTACAAGAAATGTTATGGCCAAGTTTAAGAACACTAAGGGTTGGTTGAAAGAAATTAATTGTAATATAAGAGTTAAGCAAGGTTGCCCTCTATCCCCTACCATTTTTGGCATATACATTGACAAGCTAGAGGGTTGTTTGGAAGACACGGGTTGTGACGACCCGACTCTAGTTAGTATATCCATCATCCTTCTTCTTTGCATGGATGATATTGTTCTCATGGCGAGGAGTCCCTATGATCTCGACAAACAACTAAAAATTCTCAAAGATTTCTACTCTAGTACAGGTCTGACTGTTAACACTAACAAAGGTTATAATAATTAAATTTAAAAAAATCACTTACATTAATTTTTTGTATAACAACAACAGCTTGGAGGAAGTGACTTCATACAAATATCTCAAAATCGATTTTCAACACAAACTTCACTGAAACTATAGAATTGTGAAAAGGATAAATGAAGGGTGGAAAGCTTATTATGGACTTGAAAATAGTTGTAAATCAGTGGACCTTTAGCTATGGGATAAGAATAAACTCCTTTCTGAGACACTTGTTACTCATGTTATCTGATATGGTTGTGAATTTTGGGGATACATAATCTCTGGAGAGTTGTGAAGTAAGAGAAAATCCAAAAGTGTTTTATAACTTATAATCTCAAAATTAAAGACCTTATTGTATCCTCCTCATAGAAACGAGTTTCTCCCCATTGAGATCACAACTATGACTAGGTACAGAGAATGTACAAGAACCTTAGAACAAGTTAAACAACATGGAAGACAAGATGTTTCCTAATATTACTTCAAACTCCAGTGTAAACAATTTACAATTCAAGCAAGGTTGACACAAAGATACCAAATATTTGCTTAATTATTAAAAAATAAAGAAAAAAGTCACTCCATAAAATAACAATAATATTAAAATATTATTACATCTTAATATTTATTACATCACCTCTCTCTTTTGAAATCAACCCATTTTTAGTAAACCTCCTCATTCTTAAAAAGTTGAATAGAAATGAATTATAAAAACTAAAGAATTTGAGATTTAGAAGTCACATTTTAAGTTATATAGGTAATCTATTTTTAAGGTCACGTCCAAGCCAAACACCAAATTGGTGTATGAGACCGCCCAACGATTTTCACTGGTAAAGTCTACAAAGGTATATATACCCTACCCCCTTTGGATTTGAACTTGTGATCTTTTATGAGGAAACACATGTTCTTAACCATTAGGCCCACTCAGGCTGTATTTGTCTATAGTTTTTGTTCGTTCTTTTATAAACTAAACAATTAAATAAATAGAGTTTTTTAACTTATGAGAAAATTTTAGGAGTTAAATTTCATCCATAAACTAATTTTCCATTCAAAAAATCTCCAATTTTCTTTTCTTAAAATTTTCAAAAAATCTAAAATTATTTTACTTCCATATAAACTATATAAAATTTGAATATTTTTAAAAAATATAAGCACTAAGTTTTGTGCCATTATTATGCTATATATATATATATATATATATAACTAATCTTCACCTTTTAAATTAATTCCAATTATATATATATATATATATATATATATATATATATATATATATATATATATATATATATA
>ML777020.1:1156502-1184374 GCA_009831015.1 Picea engelmannii | reverse complement strand
ATATATATATATATATATAATTCTGATTTACTATATTATCAATCATCATAGTGTATAATTAAAAAAAAAAATTATATATATAATTTACTATTGTATCAATCATAATAGTTTATAATTAAAAAATATAAATAATATAGTATCAATCATCATAGTTTATAACTAAAAATATAAATAATATATGTATATATTATATTCAAAAGAATGATTATTTTGAAAATGAGATATATATAAAAAGTTTCTTTAAAGTTAAAAGATTTATAATTGGTCCCCCTTTTCTCGTTATTAGTAGCCATTTTGAATGAAGTAAAAGTTTATGTAATTTCAAATTTTATATTTACAACATTTTCAATGTTATGTTATCTTTGATTGTAATGTTATGTTATCTTTTGTTGTTAATTTTTTTTCTCATTTTTTTAATATACAATTTTGAATAAAGTGAAAGCTTTATAATTTATATTTTTTATATTGAGGGATTTGAGTGTGTATTTGAACGTATGATATATGTTTCTTTGTTGACATCGGTAACATGTCTTAAATAAATAATGCTAAATAATGTTTGGGACTTAACTTCCGGGTGATCATAATGATGTTTATATTCATGTAGGAGAGATGACACCTCCATCCTCTAGCAAGTTTTTAGATACAGTAGTTTGGATTTTATTTTCACAACGTTTAGTGTTGTGTGGAGAACATGTAAAGAGTAGTTGTGTTTCACAAAAAATTTCATTTGCTTTATTCCTCTTGTTTATAGATCATATGAAAAAAAAACTCTGGTTTATAGATCATATGAAAAAAAAACTAGAAGTTTTTTTTATGGGACGAGAAAAACTTAGTAGATACTAGATTTATTTGTTTTTTTTTTTTTTTTTTTATAAGTATTTTTAGAGAAGTAAAAGAAAATAACAATCTTAGAGACAAGATTAAAGAGCTATAAGAAAAACTAATTAATAATTTGGCCCTAAATAGTGTGGAACACAAATTGGATATCAAACCTATAAAAGAGGAAATGAATAAACTCATAGAGTTTGACCATGAGCATAACAAAAGAGCCTTGAACTTCATAATTTTTGGTATAAAAGAACAAAAAGATGAAGACATATTAGCAATAATCAAGGAGAAAGTATAAAATAAATCATAAATTGGGCAAAATAATTGAACATAAAAATAGGTTGATTCGAATTATGGTAAACTCTAATTCCCATAAATATGACACACTTAATAATATTTATAAATGAAGACCTCATTCACGAAAATCAAAATAAATTAAGGAAGGAGGTTTAAAAGGTAAAGGAAGTCTGAAAGGAAAGAAAATGGACACTGATTAGGAACTCAAAAGCTATTATTAGGGATAGAGACCAAAAAGATAACAATTATTAGCAATTTGAGACACATCAAATCCTTTCTTAGAATCCTAATCCTCTAAGTCATCAAAAAAGTCTACAAAGCCTACCCCTCTCTAGATTTGAACGCATAACCTCTTAGGAGGAAACACATGTTCTTAACCATTAGGCCCACTCAAAATGTATTTGTTTAACACATTTAGTTAATTACTTAATATGTTTCGAAGAACATAGATAATATTATTTACAACATATTTTTTAATATAAATTATTTAGTTAAAATTCTAATATTTTTAATATAAATTATTTAATTAAAATATAATTTTACCTAAATTAAAGTTGGATTTTATGAAGAACTTTATTTTAAAATCATATATATATATATATATATATATAGATTCGATGTTCCTTTGGTAAAGTGTATCATGTCTTGTGTTTCCATGGTTTTTTTGGATGTTCTAATTAATGGAGCAGGGTTTCCATTCTTTAACTCGTGCAGAGGACTCCGACATGGGTGTCAAATTTCTCAATATATTTTTGTACTAGTTACTGATGGTCTCGACCGAGCATTGGCGGAGGCAAAAGGAGTGAATACCTTTCAAGGTCTTCGTATGGGAAGTCATGAGCGACTATCACACTTGATTTTTGTAGATGACAAGCTAATATTTTATTTTGTTTTTGCACAAAAGCAGATGGTATTATTCCAAAGAACATCTCGATGCATTTCTGTGAGGCTACAAGAATGTTGATCAATGTTCACAAATCTGCTATTTACCTTCTCGAGCTAGTAAGGGGGAATCACCATACTTTCACTACCATGTTTAATTTCACTAAGATGAAGGATGAGGTCGAGTATTTAGGTTTTATGCTTAAACCTAACAGGTATGGCATTGCAATTTGGAACTGGCTACTCTCTAGAGTCGAACAACGTATCATATTTGGTGTAATCGTTGGATTTATCACAGAGGTAGACTTCTTGTTAGAGATAATGCATAATTAATGCTACATTCTAGAGCTTAGGAATTGGATTGGGTTTGTTGGAGGATGTTGAGAGATTCTCTCAACCTCTCCCTCCAAGAGTGGAATTAGTTGGATCTAAGTCCAGCTATATATATGTGTGTATTGTATTGTGTTAGACAGATAATATAAATTGTTCTTTGTGCATGAATAGTGTGCAATGGCGGCTCTCTCAATTTCTAAATTGGTATCAAAGCGAGATTGGGATCCAGGAATATGAGAACCTGAGAAAATAAGAATGTATTAAAGTAGATAGTTTTTTTGTGTGCCACTGTGTGTGTGTTATTTTCATAGAAAGGAAGTTTTGTTGGAGATGGAGCCATCATTCGTATGTTATTGGAGTTGATGTGAATCGATTGTGTTGAAGAGTTGTTTTCATCATAGCCACCTAACTTGCATAAATATTGCATAAATATTTCTTCACTCCGACGTTCAACCTGACACTGTCCACGATTGCCTTAGAAAACTGCAGAAATTCGTTGCAATTATTTGAGCATTCTGCTCTGTGGTTATCGTTCCTGATCTAGAAGCTTCTCATTTCTCTAGGTGATCAAATTGAAGGGCATTTACAAATCTGAATATACACAGTTTAATGTTATTGATAACATTGTTGTTGTCGTTGTTGATTAGAAGGGAATTTACAAATTTGAATATACACAATTTTGCATGCCCATCTGCTACATGAATGCCAAAGAGAGGAAATTGTTATAGAATTGAGGAGGAAATGGTTAGAACTGAGGGTCGTAAGGAGGAGCATGCGTACAAGAAGGAACCCGCGCCACTGGAGGTAGGGAGTTATGTTCCGTGTGGAGAAAAGAGCCACTGCCGTGAAGAGACAATTGACCACGCCAAGGTTGATCCGATGCCCGAGAGTTGTATGTTTTCCAGCTCAGATCTGTATTACTACGCTACAATGGAGTCAATGATGTACACAGATCTATATTGTTGGGGCAAAAGATTTGAAGTCTGCTGCAAAACGTTTGCACGGAAACAAGATAGAGATTACAGTCATTTGAAACTGGAACAGCGCACAATTTTGTATTGTCCAAGAGTCTCACATGTTCCAGAACAATTGTTGAAGACCACAGAAAATCAGAGAGATCATGTATTACAGTTTTCTTCAACTGCTGCAAATAAATTGAGTGCAGAACACCAGATTGTCACTGGTGGGAAGCCACCGTAGATGGTCTACTTATATATATATATTATGTTTATGTATGTGTGGTGCGCTTAAAGTTTATTTATATGTTTACGTGTTTATGTAAAAGAAAGTAGGAACTCTTGTATCTTGATATAAGTTGGCAACCCCGGTTTCAAGAACAATTGTTCTTATGATTGAAAGTCACCTTGTATAATTGATTTTTGAAGACATTATGTACCTAAACTGCCTTTCTACAAACTAACGGATAGCCGAAAACGAAATATCTGACAGATGGAGGTATGTCCATAGGATGATTCATTACTTGACATATTTTCTCATGGAAGCCCCAGTGAGCCGAGTTTGTGAATATTATCTATTGTGCAAGTTCATGAATGATGGTCTGAAGCGTTTATGCTTTAAATGAGTTGAATGGTAAGCTCGAAAAAAGAGGAAGAGAAAAAGCACACTCCGGAGGCATCAGAGTGGGTGTAGGAGCTGATGAAGGCTAGACATACGAAAGTTAAAGTGTTGTAACATTTTTTGTTATGTAATTTGTGAAGTTTTGTAATGTAGGCATTAACAGGGGGTGTTAGAGATAATGCCTAATTAATGCTAGATTCTAGAGATTAGGGATTGGATTGGGTTTGCAGGAGGATGTTGAGAGATTCTCTCAACCTCTCCCTCCAAAAGTGGAATTAGTTGGATCTAAGTCCAACTATATATATGTGTTTATTGTATTGTGTTAGACACATAATACAAATTGTTCTTTGTGTGTGAATAGTGTGCAATGGCAGCTCTCTCAATTTCTAAATCTTGTTCTTATCAAATCAGTGGTCAAAGCAATTCCTATTTATTGACACTTACTAGCAAGTATCCCAAAAGGAATATTGATCCGGATCCAGAAACTTTGTTTCGATTATTTATGGAAAGACAGTTTTGAGTACCTGAGATCTCATTTAGTGAGTTGGAAAAGTCTCTCTATGTCGGAATCTTTGGGTGGATGGGGTTTAAAGGATTGGTCAATTTTCGGTCATGTTCTAGCAGCCAAATCTCTATGGACATTTTCAACTTGGGATAACCTCCAAAGTCATATTTTGGTAGATAAGTATATTGATCCTAAGTCTAAGTCTTCCACTCAAAGCACAAATTTATTATATTATATTGGAATTTCTAAAATTATAATTATATATTTTGGTAGATAAGTATATTGATCCTATGTCTAAGTCTCCCACTCAAGACACAAATTTATTGTATTGTATTGAGATTTCTAAAATTATAACTATGGAATTATAACTATGTAGGGAGTTTGAAACGTGAATACCTCCCATCAATAGCGAGCCTTAACAAGTTTATTGTTAATAGCGAGCCTTAACAAGTTTATTGTTAATGACTCTAATCAATGAAAGGCCTTAACTCATGTTTTTCCCATCATCGATAGGTATCTGGCATGGACGGTTGGTTCGGGATCAAATGCTCGATTAGGGAAAGACGCCATTGTTGGGTGTGGGGGGCATATTTCTTCAAGAGGAGTTAGTAGTCGTACTTTAGGATATGGGGTTGTACACCTTAAACTGGATCAATGATCCTCAAACTACGTCTATCTTGCATAAGGATGGCCCACGACGAAAGATTTAGGTTTGGATCTTATATGGCATAAGGCATGGTATATTTTCACGTCAAAATTAAGAAAGACTCATATCTATCTCATCAATTTTGAGGATGATTTGGTATGGCAATTCAATAACTCATGTCATACCAAGGTTCATCCATATATAAAAAATTATCTTACATGAAATATTAAAAATGTTCACATATACACTTAAACAAAACTATGTCTTTGAAAATACACATAATAAATAATACGATAAATTGTTTATGCTAATAACCAATTAGCATCATTTAATTTCGTGTGAAGGGTCGTAATGAGCAAAAGGGAGTTCTATAACTAGTTTAATTTTAAGGGAGTTCAATAACTAGTTTGATTTGATTTTAAGAAAGCATTTGATATTATCATTACATATATTTTGGTATCGACACTAAAGGAATTAGGCTTAAGCTTGCTTTCTACAATATTATTAGAGATTTATGTGAAATGTGTGTGGAAAAAGAAGAGAAACTTGGCACAATTTTAATTTTAAATGGGAAAATATGAACATAGTTCTATAAATTATGCAACCATAATGTGTCATATTATTTCGAGATGTAATTGGATATTTTGGGAAAATATGATCATAAGTGTATAAAGCATTTACACAACCATAATTTGTCATATTATTTATCTATGTAAGTAGATATTTTTATTATATTTGATTGATTAAAAGTCAAAAATAATGTCTTAGTTTGCCATATTTGTAAAAGAGAAACTAAATTAGTTATAAAGAAAATATATTAGATATTATTATACATATAAGTTGATATTTATTATGTTTTTTATTTATCAAAGTCAAACTAATAAGAATTAAATTATGTTAATGTAATTGTTTTTGTTGGGAGATAATGTTGTTATGTATTTTAAATATTAATGTGTTTAATTTAAGATTAATCTTTCTCATAAGATTGTATTGTTAACTCTATTACATAGATGTAAGAATTGGTGTATTAAACATCAATAAACAAATTGGTGTATTAAACATCAATAAACAAAGTGGTATGAGATTAGTGTCCCGTGTTATTAATTTTACAAGATTTGGGTTTACTAGATTTTGTTTCACATCATCACCTCTCTCTACACAAGTTTCATTGCCTAATTAATTTTGGTTTTGATAAGGAAAGTTATTAATTTCTCATGCTTTAATCTTCCATACATTTGGCCTAGCATGACTCTTAATGCACATTCCTGGCATACAAAGGCTATGTAACTCTTCAACCCTCTTTTGACATTTGTGAATATTCCACCAACCAATATTTCTATGATTATCCTTAGGTATGTAAAAGAGATATTTCTAATGTAATTGTAAATAAAGTTCCTAGAGCATATATGAGCTATATTTGGATTTCACCAAAATAACTACTTTCTCCTAAAATTCATCATCTATGCTATGAGCTATTTTAAAGGTGATCGGTCTCATAGCTTTTGCTCTACTTTCTCCTCTTATATGTGCATTTCACTTTATTATTACATCCATAGTAAATATTATTTCCTCTTTAAAGCTCATAAACTCAATACAAATACAAGAGGAGGGCTTAGATCTATTGTTACATACCCCAAATCTAACATCACTTCAAACTTCTTGTCATATTACCCCATTATTCATACAAATCAAAAGAGACACATAGATTTTATTCACTTTCAAATGACTACATAATGTTTATTCTCATCAATGGTTCAAAGCACAACTTCTCTTAGAGTATAAATTCATTGGGATATATTGCACAATTATTATGAACTTCAATTGTTAAAAGAGACCACTTGACATTGAATCTCATATATGATTTCATTGAGATATATTGCTCGATTATTATGAACTTCAAATGTTAAATTATTATTAAATTATAATAAATTTGGGTTGTACACCATGATCCTCAAACTTTAAGATATGGGGTTGTACACCTTAAACTGGATTCACCAAAATTTATTATTAAATTATTATCAATCTCGATGGTTAAAAAACCATCCATTCTCATATATCCTTGTTGATAAAATTAAATTTTATATCTTTCTATCTCTTCATCTTTTTATAAGATCTCCTTCATTCAAGTTTTGATGTACTTACCTTTTCTAATTTTGTGAACCGGTAAATGCTCCCTTTCTATATTAATATATCTTTTTTTTCCAAATTCAAAGTTTTTTCTCAAGCCATTTTTATGTAATTATTTTCTCTCCTTTTATATTTTATTCTCAACCCTTATTAATTATGTTTAATCCCTTTTCATCATTAATATTAAATTAAATCAATAATATTATATTAATTAAACTATTTTACTATATTTATATATTAATATATGATTACATATATGTGTTGGAAATATTATTTTCATTAATGTCAAAGAGAGGGGGAGACTATGAATGTTCAAGATAAAGATTGTAAGATGGAGATTGTTGGAAATATTGTTTTTGGATTTTTTTATGCTCAGTTTGAATACCCTATTTTTTAAGGCATTTTCACCCTATATACCTAGCTCAAATGGGAGCATAGGTGATATGGTTGGAAATCTTTTTCTGATACCTCTTCAACGGTATATGACATTCCCTCTAGCTCCTTAGGAATGTGAAGATATGAATTTTTCCGCATGACAACCCAACCAGAAAATTTAAGTCAACTCAATCATTCTCTATAGGCCAACCCTGAAAGTGAGGACATAAATATTATAAATACAAGATAGGTGTGTGCATTTGACATGTATTCAAGAAAGAGATCAAGTCTGAGGTGCATAAAAGATATCTAAGGTGCGCTAAATGAGATGAGGTGTCTTTTTGGGATCTAAAGGTGTGCAAGAGAAGTCTAGGGAGTTTTCTTAAAGTTTTCTTGTTCTTAAGGTGCGGTATGAAACACTAAAGGTTTGTGATACTACAAAGTGTGTTTTTTTGAGGTTGTGATGCTACAGTGGGGGATCATATTATGGGAATGATGCTCTTGCTAGGGCATGAAGACTAAATGTGACAGGGGTTTGAAGCTATGTCTAATGTATGAAGCATGCATGTGAAGTTATAAGTACTTTGTGTATGGGGATCTTATATTGGTGTCTATACATGTCTTACTGAGTTGGTGCTCAACTAAGGAGATTGGTATCTCCGATAGGTTGGTGCCTATACAATATCTTGTTGAGTTGGTGCTCAACTGAAGAGATTGGTGTCTCTAGTAGGTTGGTGCCTACAAATGTCGTTGAGTTGGTGTTTAGCTGAAGGGATTGGTGTCTACATCAAGTTGGTACTTACAAATATTGTAACAATAGGTTGGTGCCTACATGAATTTATAAAGATAAGTTTTATGGTTTTCTCCCGATTGAGTTTCCATGTTAAACTCTTTGCATTGTAATTTGAGTTTATATGTGATTATTGTTTATTAGCTAATGAATGATTGATGAATGGTTAAATAAAGTAAAAAGTATATTATATTAATTCACCCCCCCTCAGTATAAGCATAAGTTCAACAATATGATATGTGATATTATTGTCACTCATCTCACAAATAAATATATGGTTTAAACTAACCCTTACAATTATTTACAATGTAGATTATATATAATTAATAACCACTTACACCAAATCACTCATATCATATTATACTACAATAATTTAATTTTAAATCACACTTTAGCTAGACACAAAAATTGATGTATGATATTTTTTTGTTTTAGATAAATTTGAATGCTTCGTTTACATAAGTATACAAACCTTACCCCTACCAATTTGAACCCGTGACTTATAAAAACAAAACATATATTTTTAACCATTAAACCCTCTCGAACTAAATCAATATATACTAATAGCAATAATCTAAAGCTTTTGAATCTTTTTAGGTAAAGAGGAAATGCCATTTTTTACTTAAAATTTAGTAAAAGTCATTTTGGATGGATAGAATTGTTGGAGTTGTTAACTCCTACTTGTCTTATTTTTAATATGTGATTCTTCATAATGTGGTTTATGTAGAGTTTATTGTATTGGGCTAATGTATTGTTTATTGTAATGTAGAGTCTATCTCTGCATGAGTTGTTTTCTTCAATTATTTAGGAGGTTGTTAGATCTAGTTGGTTGTAAGAGATATTCTCTAACTAGTTGACTCCTAGATTTGGGCTTGACTCCCTCTCAGGGGGGGGCAAGAGCTTGAGAGAACCATAAGTTTTAATCCTATGTAAATATGTAGAATTAGCATAGAAGGTGAGATTAGATTAGTTGTTTTGTGAGTTTTTTGTGTGAGTGTTTGTTGGAGTGGTTTTTTTTTGTATACAAAGTACTAAAGAATAAAATTGTGTGGAAAAGAGTCATGTTCTACATGTTGATTGCCCCCATTAATCTGCCATTTGTGAGAGGAGATTTGAGCTAGAGGTAGACGCTAGAAATCAAGGTCACGTGGCCAATATGTGTGCTCAGTGCCTAGAGACAACCTACGATTTGTTCGAGTGGGTTTCATAGAGCATTTGTGGTTTCTGAAGAGATGGATCAACGTGAATGAAAGAGGAAAGCCATCTTTGAAATTGCTGTCATAAAACATTGAAAAGTCCAGTGTGTGCTAAAGAGAGAAGAAACACGATCGGAATGTTGTTTATGATATGCCATGAAGAGCCTCTATAGGGTTTCATGATTAGTGTGCAGTAGGAATCAATGTTACTCTCTGCTATGTTGATCACTGTCCTGCTTAAATTATGGTTATGCCAATTTGAAAGAGAAGCCTTGATCGTGCTTTGCAGATACAACCTCTTTATGCCTATTTTTTTGTGTTGGTTATTTGTTGCTTATACATTTTAGTGTATGTTGCGATGATGATGGTGAAATTTCTTAGTTTATGTGTGCTCTTATGAATAAGTTTTTTTTTATCTATATTTGTGGATGTTGGTGACGGTGAAAATTGTTTGTCAAATAAATGATGATGAATCTTCAAATCAAATGAATAAGGTCATAGTGTAAGATTGACTCAGATACATCCCGTATCCAAACTATTTTCCTAGAGAACTGGCAAGCACCATGGTTGGATAATTAGGTGTCTCGGTAGATGGAAGTATGTCCATAGAATGTCTAGTAGTTTAGTTGTTACAAACAAGGAATTGTTTTAGTGGTTTGAAGCAATCGTATATTCAAAGTTAGAAGGGACCAAGTGGAAGTTCAACTGAGCATGGATGGTTGTCCAATTAGTTCAGAAGTTGTGGATCTCAGGAATGATCCCTCATTAGTTGTTGAGACATGCATGTGGATTGCAGTCAACTAGTGAGGTTATGAGACATGCATGTGGATTGTTATCCAATAATTGATTTCAGGAGATTTGTGATTCGAGAGTTCAGGGAGGTGGAATCTGGGAACTCATGAATTCAACTCGGGAGCTACACCTTTACGAGGGTTACAAGACATCTTGATGGAGTTCAAAATGGTTAGAGATGCTAATGAAAACCTTACCTAATAAAGATCAAGACAAGTACTAGTTAAGGGAGAGTGTTAGTTATTAACTCCTACTTGTCTTATTGTTAATGTGAGATTCTTCATAATGTGGTTTGCTAATGTATTGTTTATTGTAATATATAGTATATCTCTACATGAGTTGTTTGCTTTGTAATATATAGTATATCTCTACATGAATTGTTTGCTTCTATTATTTAGGAGGTTGTTACATCTAGTTGGTTGTAAGAGATCTTGTCCAACTAGTTAACTCTTATATTAGTGTGTGGTTCTAAGAACAAAAATAATTTTATGGTTGTGTGAAGAAATATTCCTCCTCTCCTATTTTCTATCTAAAATATTATATAATAGAAATATATATAATTTGGTTGAAATAAAGATATTCAAACATATTAAATCTATATCCATCTTAAAAACAAAAAATTAATCAAATCCAAAATTCCAATTTGAACAAACAAATTAATAAAAAATAAAAAAATAAAAAAAAAATAAACCAAAATTTAATAGTGATTATAATAAATCAAAATCATAAAAAAAAAATGCTAACATGTTATTTACAACTCAATAATATTACACATAAAATTATTTCAAAATTTATATTATTCATTATCTCTACTATATATAAATAGTTAGCCAAGAACCACCTATTTACCATATTATTTTAAGGTTAGTAAAGCTCATTAATTTTCATGACCGACCATTGTTATGCGCATATTGTGCGCCTTTTCAGAAAGTAGAAACAAAATGGCTACTTAAAGACTTGGATCTTTGCGGAATGGGCCATAAAGAAGTAAATATTAAAAAGGATCTCATACATTTTAAAGAACTCGTTGGAAAGGCGAGTGTAAAAGTCACTCTGATACGTTCAGAGGTTTTGAAATAACATACATATACTAATTTGTTCATTGATGATTTTATAATTTTGTTCATATACTAAGCAACATATATCAGTTGAGGACACTTATTCTGTTAGTTACAAATATTATTATGTGAGTTTTATACTTTAGTAAAGTTATATTTATTATTATATATAAAAAGGTTAAGTACCGGTCAGTGAACAAATTAGAAACAGAATCTTTCTCAACAGAAGGATATAGTTTCTAAAATTGCTCATCATGTTAGCGAAGGATTATCACTGTCCATTTGAGGCAAAAGCAGTTTGGTAAAGTACCTACCCCATAATAGTAAAATAGTTCAAAAAAATGGAAACCTAATGACCAGCCAGCCAATGGGAACACCAATGCTTGAACAAAAGCAGCACCAAATATAGTGCAAACCAGATGGATAATGGGGCATCGCTGGAATGGAATACTTAATGAATAGCCAAAAAAAAAAAACATGAAAAAAATACGTCATTAGAAAAGCGAGGAAAATAGAATACTATTTAAAGAAACCATCAAGTGCAATTTAAACACACCAAACCATATTTCCATTTATTATAACACAGAAGAGACGGAGTATTGTCAAAAATATATATCGAAGTTTTGTTATTCTATGATTCAAAAAACTATTAGGAGAAAGAATCTCCAAACCCTTCAACCAATTGAAATTTGAAACTAGTTAAATAGTTAAAGCGCATAAAATAGACTAAATCCATCATTCCGGTTCATTCAACAAATCCAGCAGGAAATTTTCATCTGAAAATACAGATGCTAGTTGTGAAAAATGGTCGATGGTAATTGCAGTTTTATTTCCAGGCTCATAAAGAATCTTAGATTATTGTTCTAAGGACACCTGCATTCTTTTGAACACTGGTTTTGTGATAAAGCAAAGGGCAAGGCCCTTCTTGGGATAACGTATTGTTCTTACTGTTGGAAGAACCAAGTGATTATCAAACAAAACCTTTTCAACAAGTGATTGTCAAACAAAACCTTGCAGAGTTGAATAGAAATTCATATATATAGAATATTAAAATTTATCAATTATGTATCGTCCATGAGCACTTCTTCTCTAACTAAAGTCAGATGGAAAAGGGAGACATAAAAAACCAAGTGATCATTTATGAATATATTTCAGATGCATTATGCATCAAAATAGTATCCATGAACACTTCTATATCCTAAGTTATCTAAAAATAACTACAAGCTTTGTTGGTAAAGCTGGACAAAACCTGAATTTTTTTTATTAATCAAATTTATTAGCGACTTAACCCATTGCTAGCCTAATTCTTTCCATATTCATAAAAAGTTTCTACAACTACCATAAAATAGTTTAATTTTTTTTGTGTGTGTTTTCATAAAACATTTCTTATTTATGTTTCCAAAATTTTATGTTATAATAAAAAGTGTACTCATCGTTGCTTCTGATCATCACGACTCGAACAATTTGAAGTTCTTAAGTTCATAATATCAAAGGTGAGAAATCCTTGCTTCGAATCATCATCAAAGGCTCTCAAGAACAATTCGAAGTTCTGAAATTCATAGGCTCAAGAACAATTCGAAGTTCTCGAATTCATAGTCTCGAAGGAAGGAAAAATGAGGTAATTAAATTGAAATTTGTGAGGGAAGAATGTACAAATTTTGGATATGGTTTTATATATCAGACTTCTAAGTTTTTATTGAAATGCTAAAACTTAAATTACTCTTTTCAAAATAAAAATTTCTATGTACATTTTGAGACAACAGACGAATGTTTATAAGCTCTTACCGATCTTGTACTGGATTTAGTTGCCCCTTGAATCAGATTTAATGAGACTAAAGGAGCTGTGAGATTGCTCCTAGCTTCTTATATTCCAGGGTTTGAGTTGGCATAAAATTTGTAGAAATTTTGCCCTTGTTTTCCTTTAGAGAGGTCTGGAAAAGAATAGGATTGGGAATGTTTTTTTATTCAAGCTTTCCTTCGGGACATCGGTGATGAGTACCTCCTTCGCGATGACAACTGTCTTGCATTGCCTGATCCTGAGGAGAGGGGTAGTCTTGATTCTACTCCATTGAAGGGTTCTTCTGAGTATGAAGTATGAGCTTCATTTAGGTTAACTTCAAGTTGTGAGAGAATATGCTTGAAACAAACTTTGGGCGTTGACATTGAGCTGCCTATGAGGCTGGCTTCTCTTCAATTTTCTGCCTATGATCTCAGATCTGTCGCTTCTTTAACAGTTGAATCTGGGATTTGGGAATGAACCTCTCGAGTGCAGCTTCCCCGGGGGCTCTATTCACAGGAGGAAGATCAGAGCCAAAGCGCCGAGAGTTAACGTTGTTAGGACATACCAATGTCACGCTGATTAACTAAATCTGCTTGTTGGTTTCAGTACCACCCTTGTTCATTGATCTATACTTCCAACATATAACAAATCTGAAAACATAGGTTGCTAATTAACTATATCTATCCTCTTGTTGGTTTCAGTACTACCCTTTGTTTATTGATTTATACTTACAATATATAACAAATCTGAAAATTTTCGGCTTCGATGGTCTGCCCTTCAATCGAAGAAATAAAACACCAATATAATGAGTGACATAAAAGCTGAACATGCTGGATAGCGATGCACTTACTTTTAACGATAAGTTCGTCCAGGTAGGTGTGTGTGATAGAAAGAAGTGTAATGTGCGGGGAGGAAGGAAGTGCAATTCTATATATGTTCGAAGGAAGGAAGGAAAGAAGGAAGTAATCATTACGATTCTGAGTAATTGCTACGCATCCCTCTTTGTCGCGGAAGAACACTCGACCTAATCCCCGTGTGTAGGCCACCAGAACATGCTTTTAGCAGACGAAAACTTTTTCTGTTCTCCTGCCGATTTTCACTATGGGAAGGCGAAAGATATTATTTTATTTCTGTTGCATTTTATACTAGCCAACTACATCCCCCATCCCGTTCAGCCTCTACGCTTGGATTTGTGGATTTGAACGAGATTCAGTATATGCATAGATGCTATTTTAAATCTTAGAACTACCCTTCTACTGATGGCCTGGGAGTAAATACAAAAAAATCCTAGAAGCTCAAATTACTTTGAGAGAAAGAAATACCGAACACATCAAAGAAACTTGATCGACCGTCAAGAAACCATGAAAAAAGGAGAATTTGGCTTTAGATTAATTGATGAAACCGAAGAGTGCTTACCTAATGAGGAAGTTCTAATAGTCCCTTTGGTTAGAGCACCCAGCTGATTTTCGATCTTCTTCAAAAATGCCATCGCTTCTTTAAAGGGTTTTGTAAGCTCCTCCTGATATTTGATGAACATCTCGCAATAGGCTTCCTGAGAAGAAACAAATAACGTTTCAGAGTGGTGAGCTTTGGATTAAGCTCAAAATGGCAAGTTCAGTCGCTGAGCAGATATTTTTCCTTTTTGAATCATTAGGTTTATGTTCCAGTTTTCATACACGTCTTAATCCATCCAGTTCCTTCATAGTACATCTAACCCCACTAGATCACACCGTAGCAGCTTGTTATTATCTTTTAGGACTTGGAAAACGCTTAAACTAGATCCGCAAAGATTATCCAAATTTAAGAAAATCACCATGAATTGGTCCAGCTCTGGGTCCGCTCCGATGCTTATTGTAGCTACACATTGTTGGGCATGGCATTTCTGACTTAGTTCATCCAACTCTGAAACTACATCCGGAGGAGCGCCTACCTGAAAACAAACAAAAGAAACTATCAAGCACCTGTTTTCTGCTTTGGAACTACGTAATTTCATTCAAAACACAGAAAAATACGAAAAAATATATTGCGAATGAGAGGCCGCGTTGTAAAATTATAATATGGGTTTTCGTTCAAGGCTAGCAGTGCAGTTATGAATGGACCATGGACCATGAGGCACAGGCTGCTTTGGCTTTTACTTAAACAACTTCACCTAAGGATCACAACAGTGGAGATCTAAATCTCGAAAAAATTGTTCACTAATGTTTCGTCTACATGAATTATTGAAGATATTATCCCTCCAATGCCCAAGCATAGATCTGCTTTACCTTTTGACAGTCTATGTAAGCTGCGACTAAGCGAGGATAGTGGACATGGGCTATAATTTTGGCTTTCATGGCATCAGCTTCAATTGGTTTACAAGAACAAGAGCTATCCATATCCACTGCCAGGGACGTTACCATCCGGGCTTCCTGCTGCTGTGGAGGTAATGAAGTAACTAGAGGAGTGACAACAAATGAAGGCTCAGCATAGGCGCGGGCGCATCTCCCCTCTTCTTTCCTGCGGATCAGCTCAAATTGCCCTGGTACACCGGTGCCTCCACTACCGCTGCAAACTTCCGTTTTCACCGAAGATATGGACGAATCAGAGATAACGGCCTGCTCAGGAATAAACTGTTCCATGACGAAATGACCGGCTCCTCCTCCTCCTATATGTGCGTTTGCAGGCTCAAACTTGTTTGCACCTTGACATGGTCGAGAGGTTTGGAACATAGCCGCCGCAGAAAGAAGACATTCTGACTGACCATGACCATGGCCATGGCCATGACCATGACCATGACCATGACTATAGGAAGAATAAGAGCTGGGTATGGGTATGCTTGTCATAATGCTTTCGCTTTCAGGTTGATGTTCGGTCATGAGTGCCATCATGGATCCAACGCCGACATCTCCGCCATATTCAACCATGTGAACTCCATACAAGCTGGAAGAAGATTGAGCAGTTGTGTTCATATGCTCCATTCCCTGCATATGATCCCAACTACAACTGGAATTTAATCCACCTTTTGTGCATTCGAACACGCTTGATTGCGCTTTGCTCAACCTTACACACCAGAGGGTGATCGCAGTATTAATTCATCGATGGCAGATCTGGATCCTTCTGTTGACATGGAATAATCATTCTTCACGGCAAGAATACCTACTGCTCAGCGTATCAAAGAAAATTAGTGGGAGAAGAAGTAGAAGGAGCTATTCCCATTAATCACACACGATCACCAGTTATAGCCTGCGAACTATGCTCAAAGCAGAATCTCCGCCTCAGAAGCCAAAAACCCAAGCTGACAGCTTGTTGCCCTCGCTTTTCAGTAAGGTAAAAGGTGCGTGTACTGGCATACGCCATCCTGGTAAAAACTTCAAATTATCGACCAGTACCATCTGCTTTGGCGGAAGCAAACATAGATTCTGGTTCACAACAACACGGGTGCCATCACCCTACACAGTAAATCATGTAATTATGTCAGAATCTACTAACCAACTGGTGTGGTGTTAACATTGACCGACATCATGATATCCCACTACAAGGTGATCGTAACACCAGGGGTACTAGCCCTACTAATCCTCAACAAAGATGGATGGGCTCGTTTCAGTCCATAGCAGCACTTGATTTCTCTCAATCGTTCCTTACAGGATAATCGATGAGGTAAAATGCCCAATACAATCTTTAGGTACTAAAGCTACTGACGAAAGAGAGACATATTTACTAAACCTACTGACGAAAGAGAGACATATTTAGTTGTAGCTTTCTGTTCGAGTACTCCTCAAGTACAAACCCAAACCTAAATCTACTGAGCTGGATGCGAATGGTGGCCCGGGCTTGTCTTATACGGACCTCCAACTCCAATCCATGTGCCACATACAGTCTTTCAGAAGGAGGGATTAATCCAGCCCTTCCTGCCTTCATCCATTGTGCTTGCAGCTGTCAAAGGAAAAATCCGCAACCAGCTCCAAGCTTTTCCTCATACCCGGCCAGCCAGCGGTGGATGGACCCCTGCCTGGCCTTGGCGTCCATCTCACAAAAACAGTCAGCCTACTGCGTGTATGTATCGATGGGCCTCCCGCGTCACCTCACTTCCCGCACAATGGCCTGGATTGATAACAACGTATGGTATGTAATATGTATGTGTGCTCAGCAACGCCGGTCGCTATGCTATAACTACAATCGTAATCGTATTTGTATTTGTAAACGAGTGGTATTTGTAAAAGCGTGGGTCGCAATCGGCAAACGGCCAAATCAGTAAGTGATTTGTAGGTGAAACAGCATGGGGATAGGGAGTGGGCGGCAACGTTGGAGAATGGGCAAACGCGTTGCGAATGTCCATTGCCCACGCTCACGTTGTTACTTTTAAAGAAAAACCGGATAGATCTAGAAGAGAAGGGTGGTTTCATTTCAGGCGGTTTCAAGGAGCGGGAAGCCAGCCAGCCATCCATCGTCCGTCCCGACAGGCTACAGGCAAAGGCAGATGGAAAGAAACGGTGGAGACGGATAAGCCATAACTTCCCCACACAGCTATTTAGGTGGTGGTCGTGGTGGGACCCGTCTTGGCGATTGTGGAATCTTTACCCGACCTTCAAACGAGAGGATTTGTGTTGAAAAGAAGGCCCCCAATTTATTTATTGATTTAATATTATTAAAGATAAACGAAGAAGCAGCGTCCCTGGGAACCATTTTTTCGCTACAATCACAATCATTAAGGAGAGACGTACGATGTTAGGTAAGAGACACCATTCATAATTAGCTTTGCCAACTTGGTTTCTTTCTTTCCATTATTTTTAGCATCCCTATGCCTATGAAAATGAAGGTTTATTGTGCGCGGGTACATATCCATTCATCCCTATAATAATAATCTTATTTTTTTAATCCATGAGAGTTTTTATTATATTTTTTTAATCCATGGGAGTTTTTATTACATTTTTTTTTAATCCATGGGAGTTTTTATTACTTGGCTAATTGCGTAGATAGGAGTATGGTATGTGGATGTATGTATGGAATAAAAACGGGACACTTGTTTACCATCCATCTACTTTATAGTCGTATCGTTCATTGACTCACTTGTTTCATTTTGATTTGATTGGCCACTTATTTTAAGGACAAATGGAAAGTAAAGAATATGAATCGGTGGATACCTCATTCATTACTTGTTCCAAAGCAACCACTAACATTTTTCACTTTCTCTCTTTCATGTTGTTGACTAACCACTTCTAAATGAAAATCACATTACATTAAATAAAGAAACATGGCTTCCTTCCTTTCATAATTAACTAAACACAAAAACATAAAATTATAGGTCGAAAGCTATGTGAATATGGAGCTCATATTTACTAATATAGAATGCAATAAAAAAGGGAATATTGGAGTGAAGCTGCATAATTGAGAGTCATTATGGAATTTCATTTCTTTTTAGACAAAACAAGTACACAACATGCAAGTGCATGATAGAACAAGAATGAGTGGGGGGGAGAATATTCTGTTTCAATATTGATGTAATGATGGGGCATACATAACGTGTTTAGTTTAATGGTTCACTCAAAATTCTAAACAAAGTAGAACACTACCACTCCGTTTGTCATTTTGCAACTTTAAATGGTCACTTGGCATAAGAATAAAGAAAGGACGGAGAATTGTAATCCGTAGCAAAATTTGACTTTACCATAGATATCGAATTAGATTATAATTGGAGTTTATGCAAGAAAACACATGGTTACGACAACTTTAGTATAAAGCTCACGTTTATTTAATCATAACACAATTTGTGCAATCGACCTTTCCACGCATCAAAAATGAAAAGCAAGTTTAATTGCAACGCACTTAAAGAAAAGCATCTGTTCATATTATCTATATCTTAGGTAACAAACATCGTATAAATATTCGATTTTCAAACCACGAAATACATAGATCCAACTTACGCACATTGTAAAAGCTTGTATCTTAGTCAACAAACAGTTATATTTGTATTTAGTTAAGAATTTTAACATTAATATTTWTTTATTTTATTTTTTTGCAATAATGTTAATATATCTTCCAAAATTTGTAATGTTAAACAGTTATATTTKTATTTAGTTAAGAATTTTAACATTAWTTTTTTWYTTTTAKTKTGGCAATAATGTTAATATATCTTCCAAAATTTGCAATGTTAATATATTTTCCAAAATTTGTAAATAAGGWTTTTTTTTTKTTTTGCAAAGTTTAAAGTCCACAATTAAATTGAAGACAAAAGAYCKWTAGACCACAAGAAGGTGAAACAAATCACTTGATTATTGGCATTCCAAGGCACTATTATCATAAACAATGTCAGTTTGATGCAACCAYAACTCAAGGGAGATGTAAAAGAAAAGACAGCTTGGGAAGAAGGGTGTAGTCGCAAAAGAATAAGGACTTGGAATGAGGTCTACTCAAAGATCGAAGGAGAAAGAGGAGTTTTGTCTTGTCCACAAAGAGCAAAGATTGTCTCTGAGCCAAAGTAATCTACAAAATGTCACTAGATGCATTGTTGGTTGGCCTAATACACCAAAGAGTGGGCTAGCTCTATTGTTGGCATTGACCTTGGCCAGCACAAGCAAGTAAGCCAGTTTTGTAGCCAAATCAGAATAAATCCATTTCTTCATCCTTGTTGATGAATAGAAAGCAAAGAACAAGAATCTTTGAACTTAGCATTTACAAAGACAATTAATTATTTAAATTCCACATAAGCGTCCATGTTAACGAGATGGGCGGGCCATCAACCTACTATTTACGAATCATATTGGTGTCAGAGCAATTGAATATGTGACCTTGAAGAAGCTACCAACACTTTGAGGAGAAAGAAAACCCATCATGGGTAAAACATTTAAAAGAGAAACATTGGAAGACCTAAGAGAAATCAATGTACAGATCCAAGAGGATAATCAACACTTGAAGGAGAGGCTAGTAGAGCTGGAAAAAGACCTTGAGACTTTTGAAAAATTGTTTCCCTTGTTAAAGGAACACTTTTTTGAGTACCATGACACTCTTGCCATTATTATCGCAAATTGGAACAAGAGCAAAGTTCAACTCTTGCAATTGGGAGAGAAATTCATTCAATTAGATTATTGACAAGAATAGGAGCTCACTTAGGTGATGGCTGAATTGTGCCAAGAATTGGCAATGAAGGAGGCATTACCTAAGCTACAAGTAGTTGTCCAAGAGACCAAGGAAGCATAAGAACCTTATATTGCTACTACATAAGCTAGCACCATGACCAAGATAAGCATGGTAAGTTCACTGTCCAAGGACCTTTCTAAATTTGTTTCGAAAGAGCCCTTTTGTACTTTTGAAAATCATACTAGAGGTATGTGTTCCAAGATAATGAAGCAAATGGGCTATGTTGGCCATGGGGTAGGCAAGAAAATCCAAGGGATTGTAAACCCCATTGTAGATGAGCATAGGCTCAAGCACGAAGGCCTAGGTTTCATGGAAAAGAGGAAGTGAGTGAATGCATCACATCTCTCAAAATCTTATCTCAAGATAAGACCACCAAGATAACCTTTAACAATGCAAGAGGGACCCAAGAAAAGACCATTTTGGTTGAAACAAAGGTATCAGAAAAAGGATTGGGAAACAAACCCGTACTCCAACATGCTTGTAGTAGCTTGAATGAGGGAAACCAAGGGATTTTTTTGCCATCCAAAACCACACCAATGCTTGCAGGACAAAGAAAACAAGCTAACAAGCACAAACCAAAGAGGTGTGGTAAGGCATCTCTAATTTGTTTTTGTTGTAAGAAGAAAGGTTAGAAGGCTTATGATTTTTTTAATGACTATGCCTTTTGTTCCTTTTGTGGTATGAGAGACCACCAAGTGAATACATAAGTTACCCAATTCCTTTAGATTCACTGGAAAGACCATATATAGTGCAGGTAGACTACATTGGATCACTAGTATGTGTCAACTTTTTTGGCGCATTGTTATATGCAACCTGAGCAGTGCATCTTGACCCCATTATCACACTACATTATCTAGATAAATAATCATTTTGGTACCATGTTGATTTCCTATTACTTAGAGGCACTGATGAAGGGGGAAAGAAGACACGTTGAAAACAAAATGGTGCATTGTACTTACTAAAGTGCATCACATGCAACATTTTAGGTGTTTTTGCATCGTTTGTGATGCAATAGGACTATTGCACTTATTTGTATTCTATTATTAGAGATGCACATTACACACTTATGTCAAACACACTGTTGTAATTTATGTGTGTAGAGCACTGGGTTTGAATTGAAATATTGAATGAATTGTATCATTGTAATTTTATGAAAAAAATGACCATAGATTTATACATTTTTATAATGAAATTTTCCTGTGAATTGGGCATAGGAACATGCAATATCATAGGCAAATTACATGATGGTGTGACCGTAGAGATTACCACACCATATTTAGAGGCCATGCTTCTGTCTTGATGGATGTTGGTCTCCTCAAGTTTTATGAGGAAGCTACATTCTTGAAGGGGGGCAGTGATTTTATGATCCCATTGATTTGTCATTAAGATCAATGTTGATGGGAATTTAAGGCTAGGCCAGATATGTGGTATAACCCCATTGAGGATGCCTTTTATTTCAATATCAGAGCATCTAAGAAGGGGAAGGATGATCCCCAGTTCCTCGAGATTCCACGTGGGATTTCTTACATATACCCAACTAACATACGTGTCAAACTATGTCAATGTCAAGGCATGCCCACTAACTTCCATATTGTTGGGGGATAACTTTTATTACTAATTTCTAACATAAGGATGTATGAGCTATTTCTTTTACCCTTAATGCATTGTCCCATAACATTGGTGATGGGAAGTATGCCAATTAATCTATTTTTCATTATGTGGCCATTCTCTAGATCTAGTTTGCTACTCTATGACTGAGGGGAGATTAACCTTCCCATATGCATTAGACATTTTATGTTGATTTTTTGAGGGGTTTTCAGTGATTCAACCTACATTCAACAGACTCCTTAGATCTCTATTGAACACTATACATATGCATATGTCGAGTATGAAGTTACCCAAGAGAGGGAATGGGGTCATACCATGTTGAGTTGTGGTTTTTGTAGTGCTCAATATGTTGGGTAGAATGGACCATGTAGACTATCCCTATGCATTCATAGACCAGTGGTCGCTAGAGAACCTCCCATCCCCCGTACATGACCCAATAAATAAGAGGGAAAATATAGTCATGTTGATTTTGGTTTGGATCAATTAATTTTTATTGCATTTAATGTGCATGTTAGTTTACAAGATTATGTGTAAATTATCTAATTGATTGTCAACTACTTTGCAAATATTGGATTTGTTAAGGAAGGTGTGGCTCTACCATAGGAGGATGTCAACATGGTTGATGATGATCATGTTGTGCCAACACATTGGGATAAAATCAATCAATATTGATTTAGGCCAATTTTTTTATAATATATGTGATGGTTGTCTTTGGCATCACATATGTCAAACATAGAGATGTCATGCGACACCAAGTGTGTTCCCCAAGAACTTACATAGTTATTTTATCATATACTCAAGTTCCATTGTGTAATGTGTGATGCTCATCATGAGCATCATTACACTAGAGAAGTGCATGTGCCCATGTTGTTGATGCTCTTTTAATGATCTGGATGCTCCTACAATGGTTCTTGATGCTCCAAATATTCCTCTCACTCATGATCCTCATGCTAATTCTTTTTCTCTTGTTGATATTATTAATGTGATAAATGCTCCTATTGGGATTGTCAGCCTTAATGTTTGCAAATTTGTTGTTGAATTTGAGAGTGTAGTTAGTCTTTCTATCCTTGTTAGTGTCGATATCCCTAACACTAGTTTTGGTGGCTTTCAAGGATGTTAATGAATACGTATATTGATTTTTTTTTCTACAGTCCATTTATATTTTAGATGTATCAACATGGTTAGTTGATACTACACTTATTTCTTATCATGCATATCACTGCTTGATGTAGTTTGATATCATTAGTAATGTTTGCTTGATATTCTCGAAATTTTATTGCTAATATAGATGTTTTCATTAAAACAACATTAAATTGTAGTTTTTTAATTCAATAAATCACACTTAGTATTAAATTTGTACATATGGTAATTCACTTTTGATACAAATCACTATATAATTAGTGTTCTTGATATTGAATCAAGACCAATTAAAAGTTACAATTTTACATAATGAATAATTAATTAGTCAATAATTAATTATGAACTATGCTTCACAATCAAACAACAATTAATCATGGATGTCCAATCAATCATAATTAAAATTAAAATTTTCCAAACAACTTTGCATTTACAACAAAAATAAATTAATATTACCTAATTTCCATATACCTTTGCATTTACCATAAAATTAAATTAATATTAACTAATTTCCATATAACTTTACATTAACAACAAAACCAAATTAATATTAATTATAAATGTTCAATAAATCACAACTGTAATTTACAACAAAATTTTAATATAATCATTGCCTTTATGTCATTTGTACAAAAATAATAATTTTGTAGCATACCAAAGATAATCTCCATCATGCTCCTTTAGAAAGAGTTTAGACATTGGTAAAATAAGGTCGTATGTGCTACTTATTTGTTTTTGTTTTTTGTGTATTTTTACTTTCAATTTAGTAGAGGAATTGATTGTAGGATTTTGGATTTGTAATATTCATTCCCTTTTCTAATTGTCAATTCATTTTGAGCTTACATGTACTCTTGAAAGCCTAACTCATTATGATTAATGTATTTTCTTCATTTATGTTAAGCATAGTTATTTAAGAAAAAAAATTTCTAGACGCATCAAATTTTAGACAAACCATTTATGGATTGGGAATGGGAACAAGTACATAAACTATGAATTTGAATTTAATGTTGTTAGTTTTATAGAAAGGCCTTTATGGATTGGGAATGGGAACAAGTACATAAACTATGAATTTGAATTTAATGTTGTTAGTTTTATAGAAAGGCCTTAGAGCTAGTCATCATAATAGGATTAAGTTTAAGGAATGTTGGTTACTAGTTCCTCATGATATTTACTAGACATTACATATATCAATATAATTCAAAAGGTTAAGGATGTAGAGTTTTTGAAATATCTACACATAAGATTTAGCTAGTAACGAAAATGTACACAACTTGCAAATGGTGTGAAGAGAAGACAAAAAATGGAGGAAAGAATGAAAGAATTTCTATTAACCGCAATCCATACTCAAAGAGTGAATAATGTACAACATATATAGGCTACATGAATAACTAATGTGTCATAGTAGTGATCTAGAGAGATCTAGACACTCACTGACAGACACTGGAGTGAATTGCCACCTAGTCCTAGTTAACTGATCTATGCAATCATCAGTTAATTGAGTCACATGTGTGGAAGTGAGAGAAACACATGCAACTGTTGGTGATAAAACCGAGGTTTCCATGCATGAGTGACTTCCACTAGTATCATTGAGTGTAATTGACTCTGAACTGAAGATGAATGCCCTATATTGTAGGGGAATATTCTCTAGAGAGAATATTCTCATATAAGGAAGTGTTATCAACATTGAACTATCAACCTTAAGAAAATAATCACCAAGGTGAGTGTGTAATATCTCCAACACCCCCCTAAACACTACTAGGGTCTAAATGATGAATGGGTCCCGACAACCAAGGCCATGTTAGGTACTCTTTGTATAATGCATCTAAAAATGAAATACTAAAAAAACAGAGGAGAGAGGGAAAACCTCATGGAAAAAAAATCCCTCAAAGTACAATTCATCAAAATATGAGAAGGAACAAAAGCAACTGCTAAGCAACTATGTCCTTCACTCCAAGGAGACCTTGCAAATGTGCAAATTTAAGCTTGATGAAGATTTTGTTGAAGATGTAGATGTTTGTATGGATCTGATGAAGTAGATGCACTAGTGAGATGTCTAGACATATCCACTTTCTCTATTTGTAATGAAGAAGATGGAAATTAAGTTTGGATGAAACTTTGAAAATCGTATGGTCATTTCCGAAAAAATGTTGAAAATTTGATGATTTTAAAATGTTCATAACTTCACTTCCCAAACTCGGTTTCAGACGATATTTTTTTTGAAATTGGATATTTTTCCAAGAGGAATGCAAATATCCAATTTGTTTCTGCAATTTTTTCTTCAAAAATATCATAAGTGAATCTGAAGTGCGCGATCTCGTTTTTGGATTTTGAGAGGAATGCATGGCGCATGCATGTGGCTCCTGAGTTGCATGCATGGCGCATGCATGTGGCTCCTGAGATGCATGCATGGCGCATGAAAAGTGTCTGCATGTGACTCCTGAGATGCAATCATGATATCTTCCGCATGAAATTCAAAAAATAAATCTAAAATGAAGTAGACATCATCTTCAATGAATGGAACAAAAAGTTGTGCAGATAGCTCTATAGCAAGCTCTTCCAACTAAGAGGATTGATCTTCCAATGGATTTTATACTGGCTCTATCTTGTCAACATTTGCATGGAATCTTCCTTATTCCTAAATAGAACCTCCAATCTGGTCCATAATTGGTTTGGAGTTGAGTCTCGTGATTCATCATATACTTGGTGGAGAATTTCAGGAGAAATGGACAAGCAGATACATCCTATGGCCATATCTTGTCTATTGATAAAGCCATTTTTCTCATCGCCGGAATTGGGCTCTACTTCCATTGCCATGGTTATTTGGTATAAGCCTCTACTTCTGAGAAGAAGTAGAATCTTTGGCTTCCACTCCAAATAGTTATGAGGCGTGAGACGTATTGTTGATGAGTAAAACATAGATTCCATCTTTCTTGTTGCTTTGTTTCATCTTCGGTACCTGCAAAAGAGTGTTGTTGATGATCCTTTCTAGCGGTCTATGGGATCTAACACCATGTAGAATTTACGAGACACCTGCGCAAAAGATCTAGATAACAATAAAAATGTACACAACTTGCAAATGGTGTGAAGAGAAGACAAAAAATGGAGGAAATAATGAAAGAATTTCTATTAACCGTATTCCACACTCAAAGAGTAAATAATGTACAATAGATATAGGCTACATGAGTAACTAATGTGCCATAATAGTGATCTAGAGAGATCTAGATACTCAGTGACAGACACTGGAGTGAACTGCTACCTAGTCCTAGTTAACTGTTCCATGCAATCATCAGTTAATTGAGTCACATGTGTGGAAGTGAGAGAAACACATGCAACTGCTAGTGATAAAACCGAGGTTTCCATGCATGATTGAGTTCCACTAGTCTAACTGAGTGTAACTGGCTTTGAACTGAAGAGGAACGCCCTATTTTGTAGGGCAATATTCTCTAGAGAAAATATTCTCATCTAAGGAAGCGTTATCGACATCGAACTATCAACCTTAGGAAAACAATTACCTAGGTGAGTGCATAATATCTCCAACAATGAAATGTTGATTACTAATTTCTCATGATATTCATTGGACATCACACATATATCAATATAACTTAAATCATAAATACATAGTTATCAATTATTAAATTTACCAAAACTATTAAAAATTATGGAAATAAGTTTATGCAATGAATATTATAAGTATGAGTGGATATTTAATCCATAATATCATTTATAATGTTAATATTTATTTCATTATTATATTGAAAATGTTATTAGTCAGAATTAAAATACCATAACAATTTTAAAAAATAAAGAAATTCTATAAAATTTTAATTAGAATATATCGTTGTAAACATCAAATGTATTAGATTTATACATTATAAGAGTCACGACCCTATCATGTAATTGGGTACTCCCTCACATGCTTCCCCGCTACTTGTAACTCCATGTCTACCAAGCCATCTACATTATCATTTCAACTACAAATGGAATTTCCATAATATTATAAAAGCCCAAGCCCCTACCCAGAAAACCCCAAATGATTGACCATTAAAAGAGGCTTAACCTAACCTAAACTAAAATAATTTAATTACTATACATGTGCACCCTCTGAATGTCAGTGGCACACTTACCTTTTCAGGTTAGCAATCATACTCTATAGAAAGAATAGGTTAGCAATCCATACTCTATAGAAAGAATTATAGTATATGTACAAAAAATACTTTAATTTAGAGAAATACCAATGTAGATCCATCTTAACTCTATATCTATTAAGTACTGAGATGGATAAAAAAAAACAATTGAGATACAAATCTCTTGATGCTTAAAATATTACAAGTTAAGATGGATCTATGTTTGTGTGGTTTATGTGTGTGTGTGGAATCATGCAACTCACCATTTAATACTATGGGTTGATAAGAAAACAAACAAGAATAGTGCCAAATAAAATTGCCTTAATTTTTTCTTCTTCTAGTAATTGACATATTTTTTTTTATAAATGTGTATGAGATTATTATTTATCTCACATTATATTCATTATAAATAAGATGGATGTTACAATTTCTTTCATACTACGCTCTAAAAAATACATCTCTACTCTTAATACAATGAAGATAATTTAATTAAAAAAAAAATTCAAGTTGTAACAATATTTCTTCTCTCAATATAATGAAAATAACTTAATTAAGAAATCAAAAAAATATTTCAAGTTGTAACAATATTTAAAAAAATAGAATTAGTTGTTAAAATTAATCTCTATTATATTTAAAAGTTTATTAATGCTCTCTAGAATTACACAAGCTCTAAATAAATTTAGATAAAAAATGTATAGATAAT
>ML777020.1:1143330-1156480 GCA_009831015.1 Picea engelmannii | reverse complement strand
AAAAAAAAAATGTTGATAAATTAATAATCGCAATTGGTCAAAATTAACCCAACATAATCAAATGGGTAAAGGTCTCACAATTCTAGCATGCAAGTGAGAATAATTAAAAGTTGGGGTGACTATGACTTCACTTATGTATCATGCCTACATTCTTGTAGGCACACATTTTTCTCATGCTTTACCTTTCATTGGATTTTTTTTTTTGTTTGTTAGTGTTATTTATGTACACTTAACTTTCCCTTCCTTAAGAAATAAGGAATAAACTTTAAATGAAAATTGAAATTTCACCTAATGAAAAATTAACTAATTACTAATTGATTATGATCATTGTTTTATCATTAATTAAATTAATTACATTGTATTTTTTATAAATTGAAATTAAAAATTGTAAAAACTTGGGTTTACATGTGGTATGATTCATATCATGTATTTATTGTAATAAAATTATTAATAAAAATGATGGTAAACAAATCAATAGTTAATCATGATAATAATAAAGTTATTAAATAATTTTCATCAATTTTATTCATCTTTAAAATTGAAGATTTCGAATAATTAATAGATAGAAAAGCATAATCTATAGTTAAATATCACATCCATGACATAAATGTTGAAATAAAACATGTATATTTCACTCTTCGTTATCATGATTCTAATTTGCTTCCTCACATGGCATGATAATAATGTTATTATCAAAAAATATGTTTTGATCTAGGATCATGTATTAGTATGAACAATAAATCCATATTCAACACATCTAGATAAAAAAAACATCGGTTGTAGTGTTTTGGAAAAACACAAGGCTCCATATTTTCATTCCACTTTTTTTTTGGAATTAACATATTAACCCACTATCACTATCTTCTTTTACATTACTTTGGTTAAAGGTATCCACCACTTGTACCTTAAAATAACACATTAGAAAGATCATAAGTCCACTTGCAAGATCTCTTGTATCTTTATGATGTAACCTTAATTTCCCTATATTAGGTTGTGATCATCGTGGCTAGCACAACAATTGGTTGAACTTGACCTCCACTCCATAATCAAGTGTGACATGTCCATTATCTACCTCCTTAAGGTGAAAATCATGTCCATATGTTGAAATAAATGGAAACAAATGCAATTGTATAAATGCAATTAAAGGACATTGTCATATGTTTAGGAACCCAACTAATAACAACATAATACATGTTATAAATCAAACATGCAATATAAAATGAACAATTGAATATGATAATTTATTACATCACCAAATTCTTATGCTCAGTGCATCTTCTTCACCACATGGGTACTAGCTAGACATGCCATATTTTTGTCTTATATGGTATGCCACCTAGCTATTGTGATCATGGTATTTTTTATGGGTGAATTTTCACTTATTGGCTATTGTTTTGGCATTTTTTTCAAACAATACATTACAAATTGACCATTTTCACTCCAAAAAATTTACTTATCTTTTACATAAATATACTTATATTGATAATATTAGCCAAACTTAACAAGTTTTAATGGTAAATTCTATGTTTTTTTATTCAATATTCCCCTACATATCTATATGTATGATTTTTTTTTAATCCGGAATAATCACCTAGATTACTATACTTAGGTATAAAATTTGAATCCTTAAAAAATACAACGATTGAGATAGGTCATTAGCATATTTTTTAAAAAATGATTAGTATAAGGCATGCTTCTACCATTCAACTTGTTTCTTGTCATTCTCCCATTTTCTTATTTTCTCATCATACAACATGACCATGGTCAAGTTGCCTCTATATTTGTAAAGAACAAACTTATTAATGACATCCATTTGTACATCTCTTAATGGATTAATTAAATTACAACAAACAAATAGTATGGTATCAAATAAATATTATCAAGATTGTAAAAGGTCATTCCATAGAAAATAAACATAAGATAAGTGCCTTACCTTTTATCATTCACCTTCTTCCATTGGTTTTGAGTAGTTCACCTTCCCTTTTCCCCTCATCCCAATGGTCGTCCCAAACCACTCTACTTGTCATTCCATAGAAAATAAACATAAGATACGTGCCTTACCTTTTAACATTCACCTTCTTCGATTGGTTTTGAGTAGTTCACCTTCCCTTTTCCCCTCATCCCATTGGTCGTCCCAAACCACTCTACTTGGGGTATTGTATTTTTTCTTGATGTACTTACTAGCACAATAGAATGATTCATATACAATGTACCCCACTGCCATATATCCCTTAGGTTTTTCCCTTTGGTGAAGAAAACCCATTAACAATTTCATGTGCCTCTCCAAGAAGAACATCTAATGACATGAGACAACTCCCACTCATTTAGCCTCATCAACTTGGTGAATTAGAAGATGGATATGCAATTATGTGAACCTCATAGGTAGTTCCTTATCCAACATAAAAAAATATCATCTATCCCTTGACACCATCATGGAATGACACCCATGTGAATATACTTTGATCCAATCTAATGTACAAATGAAAATAATTTTTATAAGGCACATCTTAGTCCCTAGAGGAATTCGTTGTTCACATAACAACTCATCAACAAAGGATAACGACACTACAAAATAAATATATACAAAATTAAAGAATGCATAACAATTTAAGTATTCCATATAAAAATATATGTAGGAAAAATAACATGTAATGAAAATACCCTTAGAAGGTTCAAGTGGTTATCGATTTAAACCTTGGCATATGTCTTTCTAAGATGAAGTATTGTTGGAGATTTGAAACATATAAAGAATGTGCCTTCACACCCAATATAACATCCTTCACTGAAGACAAATATTTGTTTCTTCAAAATCCATGGGACGTCAACTTCTTGAAAAGACAATGAGGAATTGGCCTCTCCTCTACTTATTTTATGTGGAAAATGTTCCCTTTTAGTTATTGAAGCCATAATATCTCTCCTAACACCCAATGTGCCACTTTTTTGTATGATATGTGCTTGGGTCTATATGGTGTGTGAGTGTTCCAAAAGACATTTCCTAGCTAGTTGTTGAGTTGACACGGACAAATGAGTGAGTCAAGAATAAATCTATGTTATCAATTCCATCCCCTAAGCATGCATACTAACTAAACAACCATTAAAATATGAATTCAAATGAATAAAAAACTGTTTGGGGTGGGGTAGGGGGAGACTAGAGAATTTATTTGTTACCCAATAGAAAGGAAATATAACATGAATGATATCAGTTGACGGGAGTCTTACATAAGTCGTCTCTAAGCATTCTTCATGGGAGGGTTCTTTTCTTTGTCCAACAACCTCTCTTTGATTTGGCAACACTTTCCATTATGAAATGGATACATTGGTAACAAAATTAGACAGTTGTAGGCTAAGGAAACTCAATAATGGTAAATGGAAGCAAGGGACTTATGAAACTTTGGCACAATCTTGGCGGCATAACTTTAGCACAAAACAACTTATGGAAAATGGAGGATAAAAGCTCTCTTTTATAGAGTCACATGGACATGTAATGGAGGGAAATGGGGTTGGGAGTCAAATCATGGTCCATGCCTCATCCATGTGACTATATTCAAGTCATGGATGACATTATACCCCACATTTCAATGAGGCAGGATGACCTATATGGGATTGCCTTCATCGACCAAGCTCTTGAAGTGAGTTCAAAATTTAATGAACCACAAAATTGGTGTGAAGTACACTAATACAAAGATTTCATCTGTATAAAAGGTTTTCCTACATAACTCATGCCAAATTAATCGAGGGGTTGTTCTCGTCTTGGTCAAATTTTAAGGTTGACTTTTTCTTTTGGCGCATGATTGGTCTATCCTCCATGATTTTGGACGTATTTGGTGGGGTTAATGTTGATTTGTGATATATCTAGATAAGATCATTTTAGTGTCATAGGTGGACAAAATTTATCTAATAACCATATGCCCTTTGATGTGCAAATTTAGGAGAACATCATATAGTAAAAATACATCATGTGTTTTTGTTACAAACACTAAGAGAGAGCCTAAACTCAAGAGAGAACCTTTATGGAGAGAGAAAGGAGACCACTTAGAAAACAAATGGTGAGGTGATGCATGTATATGATATCTTTACAAACAATGTAGGAATACTTATGCTCATGAAAGAGTTAAGTCAAATACAATATGGGACCATGGCTTGTGGATCCAAGTCATGATTTGTTGGCTCTATGATAGACCTAAGGTTCATAGAAGGTGTCCAATATAGGCCCAATGTAGTCTAGTGTGCTAGCATATTCAAAATTCCAGGTGGAAGGAGGTCTCACTTGAGGAACACATGATAGTTGCCATGTGATTAAGGTGCAAAGTATTAAAAATTTAGTAGGGGTTGTATTGCTTTACTTATCCATTAATCAAATTCATTAAAATTACCATAACTAACAACATTCATGTGAATCACAATCACAGACCAGTCATATTGTTGGTTGTGGAGCTTGATTATCTTCCTGATTTAGAGGTCTTGTTTCAACTGTGTTTGGATCCCAGATCCTAACGGGGGAATGTGGGGGGGATTTCCCCCCTACATATGTTTCCAGGGGGTCTAGGGGAGTTGACGACACTTTATGGAGCCCCCCCTTGGTGGGGGTTTGGGGAAAGCGCCCCCGAAGAGACATTTTTGGGAAAATTGTCTTGTAAAATATTGTAATTTCATAGTCAATCTAAACCGTTCATCATTAGGTTGCATATCTGACAGTATAAGTTATGTTAGGGTTTTTTACCTTGAAGGAAACCCTATTTTATGTATTATGGATTTGTATTGCGGTAATGTATGAGAGTGAATATTGTATTCTAAGAGAGGAGACTGTGAGAAAAAAAGAAGAGTAAGTTACAACAAGTGTGTTGTAGGTTGTATCCCTTCATTTGTTGGATAATAATAAATGAAGGAATGACAATTTCTCTGGTGAACGTAGCCCATATTGAGTGAACCACATATATTTGTGTCTCTATTATATTGTGTATCTTCTGTGTTTTATTTCCACATATGTTTTATATTATTGCTCCACGATCCCCTTTTTTCTAGCACATACAAATATAACATGAACATGAACATGAATACATAAGTAGAACATGCATCCACCGCATTAGAATAATGAGTAATATAACATATGTCTAATGCAAAACTCGAGATAAATCTCACATCCTCTCTCTTCAAAATCCTTCTTAACCTCCCTTACATTCAATACAATGATCATATATATAGGCAACTTGAGTGGTTATAAAAGATTCCCTAATATACTAGGGAGTCTACAAATTGTAACCCACTCATATTAAAGAGTACAAAATTGTCTACGTCATTAAATACGTACAAAGGGGATTGAGGGAAATAGGTGTCAAGAATGTATAATATGACTCCTTAGCCTTCACATACTCAGGTTTCCACAAAACCATGTACTTAGACTTTTGTGGTCTCTTGGCTTCTAAGGATTCATATTCTGTTGAACTTTGCTTTGCACCAATAATTAGTCAAAATTGGGCTACAACGACTCCCCACGACACCTTCTAAATCATCTATAAGCTGGGTTTTGCATCCCATTCCTAAAAAATGGGTTATATATATGTAAGTTCTCTAATTGCTACATCCTAAAAATTAGTGAATTCATCACACACAATGATCCACTTCTAGCTAGCTTCCTATATTCTCTAGGGATGTTCAATTACTTATGAAATTTATACTAGTTCTTCCATAGTGGGTACTACTTGCATCAATGTCTCCAACTCTATATTGGCATGTTGTTTCATATTTTAGTCACCATGACTAGAGACTAGTATTTCCTTGCAAGTCCACGTACCATGTTTGTTAACTTTTTCTTCTCGTCCTCAAGAGCATCCTACTTGATTGATATATGTCAAATTTATACCATCTTGTCATTGAAGGAGTCTGACGCAATGGCCTCAATGTATACTTTCTGATATTCCGCCTATATTTTTTATGGGACCTTATTTTGTGTAATATTCCCCAACTTAATTGAGGAACATTATGAGCATAATTACACAAAAAATCGATTTTTTTTGCCAACTAATTATGTAGCTTACCAACTATAGGAATACAAACACAGATTTAACCATTCAACTATCATTAATTTAACTTTAGTTACAACATGTTGAAATAAACATGAGTGAAACTAATTAATTCCAATCACAACATCATCTAAACTATTCACATACACATAGTTAAAACACAACAATTTAGCTCATAAAATAACATAGGACACAAATACACACTTATATTTTCATAACAATTGTGCAACTAGATGCTTGAGATGGACATTCCACCCAACCATAAACTTCTTGTTCTAGATCTCAATAGCAAGTCACCCCTGAGCTAGGGATAGGAATCCACAAAAGAGGGTGTCTTTCACAGTCCACTCACAACTCAGATATCCCGCAACCCACTAGTATTCTTATACAACTATCCTGATTTCCACCATCTCTCTTCCTCTTGACCTACCCAACCCAAGGAATTCACCACTTCACTGTTTTTTGCCAATTAGGCGTCACATCCATTTATCACTATTGGGAACTCAAGGGAACTCACTGCTAGGAAAAGTACTAGTAAAACAAAAACAATCACTTGTTACAATGCAACTCACACAAGAGTTCACTCACCAGGATTGACAACTCGGTTCTTCTACAAGCCTGACAATTTGCTTCCATAATTCACCCTCGATTGTTTATCCATCTCCAATGCACTTCCTTTATGTTCTTTGCTTGTTGTTCATGCAAAAAAATGACTATCTAAAAACTTCCCCCCTTAGCCATATGGATTTCCTCCCTTTTTCTTGCTTGCTTGACTTACACTCTTTCCTAAGTTGATTGTACTTCAACCCCATGCTCATAGTAACTATGGGATGTGACTTCTCACACCCACACTCTTACATGTATTCAATGATTGGTCTCTCATACACTCAAACAAAAAATAGAAGGTTGTCCCCAATGATAATAAAATTCAGGAAAGTGGGTTTGGATTAATACCCATAAATAATTTTCCCTTTGGACCCCTCTTAGACACTCCCTTCTCTTGTGGAAAATGTTGGGCCTTCAATTTTTTAAGAGAACCTGATTTTGCGGAAAGGCCAAAGTTTTGCAGGAAAGTGCAATAGCACAACGAAAGATTAGAAGCAGTGGAGAACAATTAGGATAAGCGGAAAGGTTAACTGCAAGAGTGTCAGTAGTGAAAATAGATCATGCGCCAACTAGACGAGCAAGTGGAAAGATCCAGAAGCTTCGAGCGCATGCAAAGAGAAAGCAGGAAAAGTAGCCTTCCGTGGAATCAAGAAAAGGAAATAGTGGAATGAACAAGTCAAGAAGCGCTCGAGGGAAAACTAGACATATGGGAATATGTAATGGGAAAGGGTTGGTTGTTGGTCATATTGTGTGATGTTAGATTGTTGTTTCTAGTATTTTTGTTGTTCTTCCTCTGTCATCAAGTTATTGTCATTGTTTTTGTTGAGTCTGGTTCGATAAGCTACTGCAATGGGTTTTGTGGGAATAATTGTGCTTACGCAATAACGATAGAGTATGTAGTGGGTATTGGAACATGGAATGTGACATATAAGCTATGATAAGAAGGATGTACTCACAAGATCATGAATTCTGAGACACTGATAATATAAGAGATCGTTTGGGCCCTAAAATTTTGGTTATGATGTATATGAGTTTGTAGTTTCTTCATTGTTCAATTACTTATGTATTGTGTATTTGGTGTTTAACCATTATCTCTAATGTATGAACTTGACTGTATGTTGTCAAACCTAGTTAATTGGGTGGTTATGCTGATTTAGACAATTGGTAATATAAGTCTTTATATGTTTAAGTAGGATTTTGCATTGTGTTGCACCAGACCCGATGATGCATCCTCTTTGATTCACTTCACCTCATACAAGTCTCAGTTGCGCTTTGAGTCATACCTCCTTCCCTTATGGACGGTTAATTATGCCAACGCTTCTAGACTACAACAGTACCTTTGTTGGTAACCTCCGAGAATCTCGATCTCCAATATTGTGCCAACAAATGGTTATGTTGTCGGGGCCTATCTTTAAAGTGAGTTTTTAGAGGATTCCACATCATATATTTAAGTTTGACATTGAGAATTGGTGGGAAAGAAAGTTTGATGAGTTTATACAACAAGAATCTGAGTTACGACGAAAAATCTTGAGGGTTGTGAAGAGCATTGTCGTTTATTAAGAACCCACGAGTGACCAGTACGAGATCTTTTGTATTCAATTCCATAAATAATTTTTTCAATGGTTAGATCAGTTATAAGAAGTGTTGGAATATAAAGATCGAGTCAAGAGAAGCTATAATTGGATCGTTGAGCGTTTAGTAGTTCTTAACCAGCTAGATCATCCGATCTCTAGAGATGTGGATTTTTGGGTGCACACCACCTTGAAGGGATATATTATTGAATTTTCTTGAGAGAACCATAAGATTTTTTAAAAATTAGAAGTCGTATTCCAAGAAGGAGCCCAAGGAAGATTATTGCGGGAAATCCCCCTTTGGATTAAAATTTTGCTAGCAGAAGAGGGGATGTTACCTGTCCAAGTTGAGATGGCAACGTGAACCCCTTTGCATGATGGGTTGGTGATTCAAGAGAGGGTTCATGGGTTAGGTTCTGAATTTTCTTGACATATGGGGGGTCATCGAGTGAAGAGTGCCAGATATGAACGATCTCAGAGGAGGGATGTTGAGATCAAAAAGAGGCAACAAAAACATATGAGAAAATTGATGAAGAGGCCTGATCAATCGTGGAAGGAGATCAGATTTGACGATACTTATAGAAGAGAGTTAGAGAATTTACGGGAGTTGCAGACACATGTAAGGATGGCCAGCTGATGGTTGCAAGAGAGGTTTGGAAAGAGAATTGAAATATCTTGAGGAAGCGGACTAGAGGAAGGAAATTCAAAAGAAAGAATAAGGATAGGTGCCACCCTTGAAGAAGAAGACTCAGCCAGAATCCATGAAGAAGTTGTGGGAGAATCATATCCTATGACTCCAGAATATGATAAAGCGTATCACAAAAATGATACAGTAATACACACTCATGCGACCCCCTAGGTTTAATAATTCCATTCCATGGCACAAGAACCAACCTCGAATCACCCAATCCCTCAACGTTATCTATAAATTCGGTAAATTATGTACTAAATTCATTAGTATTTTCTGTCATTTCTAATCATTATAATATGGCAAGTTCAAGTGGTAGTAGTGGAAGTGGGACAAGTTCTTTAGTCACAACGCAACTAGGACCCTCAAGGTTCATTTTGATAGGATCTCCAAGTTCTTCAATGGCAAGTGAACATGCAGGATCCCTCACCTGATACCCATAGTTTTTGGGTAAAGGGGATGAGGATGTCAAACAACATTGGTTTCTTTGTGAAGCCATCTAAAGGTCTTGTGGAACTCTATATGCCAACAAACTGGTCGAGTTTCAGACCACCTTGTGAGGGTGAGATTTAAAATGGTAGATGAAATCCATTGAGCCAAGAATAGTAAAGGATAGGCTTTCACTCTTGCTCAGGTAACATAAAGATTCATCACATAATTTGACTTACCATAGTCAGAGCAACAATATCTCTCTACATTGCGGGAGATCAAATAGAGAGACACATAATCTACATGTCAATATAACCAAATGTTTAAGGATGCGATAGGGAAATTGGAAAACTCCATCCACGAAGACCACCCGTGAGAATGGTTTATACAAGGGTTGTTACCATTGTCTTGAATACCATTAACCCAACAAAGGATTGCTATGTTGGGGAAAGACTTAGAACAATACATGAAGATCAAGGTTATGATAGGTTATCTTGGTAGATTGTGGGTGATGCGACCACCTGATGATCATAATATCTCGTAATTGCAAGGCCAAATTTCCTTGTTAACTGACATGATTCAGGAACTGACCCTTCCTAGAGCATGTCAACCGCAGGTATGGTGTACTAGATGCTACACTGAGGGCCATACAGTGACATAATTTCCAAGACTAAGGGGTGCAAGACCCCCTCTGCACCCGATGGTGCCTCCACCAGGGGGACCATTAGGTGGAGTTTTGCAAGTTGCCGCTACAACACCATTTCATGGCCCTGTTCAATACCATGCCTTCCCCAATAATCAAGGAAGCCAAAATAATGAATATTGTGAAATATGCAGAGGTCATGGCCACTCCCCTAGGTACTTTCCAATTATACAAAAGTACACCCATGTTCTGAATACAGTATAGTGTGAATTATATGGGTCACCTACTCACACTACCAAGCAATGTCGCGCTCTAGATTCCTTTACAGATAGATTGGATCGATTTTTGTTTAGGTTCGATGAAGCTCCTCAAGGGTTTGGAGGAGGTTGTAGAGGCGGGGGAAGATTCAGAGGTGGACAGACTGGTAGAAGAGGACCAGTTTGTTGTTGCAATTGTGATGAACGAGGACATATTAGAGAGTTTGTCCTCTTCCGAGAAGACCTCAGTGCACACACTGTAGAAACAAAACCCATGACACCAAGGATTACCCGGAATTGATCATGAAAAGGGAAGATCACGCAAGGCAACAAGGTGCCAATTTAATAAATTCTGAGCCTCAACCTATCACTAAATAAAAGGAGCCCAATATTAGCATTGTTACTAGAGGAGGGACAAGGAATTGTGCTGATGTTGACAACCCTGATCAAAGTAAAATGCATAAGGTGGTACATGAGGATGCTAAGTATGATCCTATAAGGTAGAATGAGTTCTTTAAGAAAGTAGTAGAGATGTTCCGTCAAATGTCTAATCCTACAATTCCAACAGTCACAGAACCAAGCTTTGAGATTCAACCAAGAGTTATGGAAAATTTGTTTGCACATAAGGAACTACTAGGGAAATCACAAAAGACTATTGATTTATGGTTCCAATTGTTTTCTGACATTTTGAATGATGAACTACTCACTACAAAGTTGGGAAACACAATTATGGGGACTTTAGGGACTAAAGGCAACCCAGAGGAGCTAATTATTGCTAACGTTCCAGAGAGAAATACAAGTAGGATACAGAGGAGGAAGTAGAGATCTGGAAGAGAATTTAGACTAAACGCCCGCATCGACGACTACAAAATTAACGATGTTATGTTAGATTTGGGCTTAGACGCCAACATACTACCAAAGAAGACTTGGGAAGAAATGGGTAAGCCCAAGCTCGTATATTAACCTATTTAGTTGTGGATGTCCAATCAATATTGTATCTATTCTATTGGGAGGATGAAAAACGTTGAAGTGGACATAGCTAGTGTTAAAAAAATGGCATACTTGAAGTTGTTATATACCTAAAGAAAGAAATCACGACCTTTGAAGTGGATGGTATGAAAGTAAACCAACCTCTAGACTCATACCAAGGTCCTCGATATACTGATGCAACTAAGGAAAATATGGTACAGGATGTCTTAGATCAACTCTATGCTCTGACTTTAGGAAAACAAGCATACTACATTAACCCTAAAACAAGTGGATTTGTAAGCTGACAGAGCATTCAATCTGCAAGAGAAGATTCAAAGGCCGCCTTTTATAATTGGCAATAGGGAAGATATGAAACTATTTCAAGGAATTGTGCGACTATCAAAGCCACCAGGTGGATTGGGATAGAGATTATAAAACACCCTTTTTATGATGGCACTTCAGATTTACGTAGTTTTCTTATTGATTTGGAGGAAAAGGTCGATGTTCAATAAAGAATTCCAGTACTTGATGTGGCGTTAAAATAGTCTCTAGCTAGGTGGTGGGCCACTCATAAGGGGGATCTAACTTCTTGGGATGAGGTCAAACTCTCCATTCAGTACCACTTTATCCTTCCATCACAAATTGACAAGTCAAGTAAGGATCAAAAGCCGAAGCATCAACTATTAACTCTAAAATCATATGATGAGTTTTCGAATCCAATGGAGCATGTTGCACATTGCACTAAAGTATGGGAAGTTGCACAACTTCCTTATAAATGTTGGGTGCATCAATCTATTCATTATTTGGGACGAATTCCAAATGATTGGTACATGCATGAGACTAGAAGACAAACTGCCTACTGGGAAGTACTTCAAAGCCAGTTCTGCCATAATTTCTCATTTTTGGGTATGTCTCCTGAAATCACCCTAGTATTACAATAAATTAAAAGGATGCTATTTACTAATAAATTTAAGCCCTTACATTCACCTATAGTCTTCCCTGAACATGAATACCTACTTCATTATAGCCTTTATCCATCCTCTGTATGAATACCCATGGCTTGTAGTAAGGTTGATACAGACCTAGAAGATCCCGAAGATCTAGAGAACCTTAGAAATTTGACATTTAAAGAATCCAAAGACATTAGGGTTGTTGTTAAGAACCAAATATCAATATAGCATAGAAAATCCTCAGAAAAAGTACTCAGCGCCTTGAAAAAGGGAGAATTTCAGATAATAAGCCTCTTCGAGGGGGCAACCTCCTTTTACCCCACTTAAATGTTCAAGTACAAGATGATTCAAAATGAAAATGTCTCCTTGGTATATATAGGAGACCACTGACAACTAATGGCCTAAAGCCGACATAAATAAAATAACATTACTAATATAATATGCCCCAATTAAGGGGTAATGAACCAATATTAGGGCTTAACATGCCCCTCCCCTTGAGACAAGTGTTGTCCGCAACACTTGAGTAACTCTAGATGCTTCTGTATAAAAGACTTATCTTCCCAAGTGGAATCTTCAGCTGGTAGTTTCCTCCATTTAATGAGATACTCTGAAATGGATCTATTCCTCAGTTGGTGAATTCTTGTGCCAGTGATGGCTTCAGGCTCCAATATGATTTTTCCTTCCTCGTCAAGTTCTGGAAATATAGTTTGAACTGGGATCTTGTCACCTATAACCTTATTTAAGCATGAAACATGGAAAACTGGGTGTACTCGTGAAGATGCAGGCAACTCCAATTTGTATGCCATAGTACCAATCTTTTGCAACACCTTATAAGGGCCATAGTACTTTGGTGATAATTTATTATTCTTCTTGTCTTGCTTGAGGGACATTTGTTTGTATGGTTGTAGTCTTAAAAATACCCAATCCCCTACTTCAAAACTTCTTTCACTACGATGTTGATATGCTTGTTGTTTCATGCGATTTTGTGCCATGGTCAGGTTGTCCTTTAAGATTTGG
>ML777020.1:1056318-1140546 GCA_009831015.1 Picea engelmannii | reverse complement strand
TGTAGGTTGAGGTGTTTTAGAAGAAGGAGCATTTTTCTCTCTATAGATGTTAGGATTGGTCCTTCTAGTAGCCATAGCCATATTTTTACTTTCAACATTTCTTGCCACCTTAAATGCATTCTCCAATGATTTGGGTTCCCAAAAGCGAACCTCATGTTGAATGTTCTCCTTTAAAGTTCCTATGAATACATCAATCAAGTGCTCATCTAGAATATCGGTTACCTTTATATTCAATCTTTGGAATTTCTCAATGTGCTCGGTAACTGAACCCTTTTTCTTGAGATTTATCAATTGGCTAAAGAAGGTATTGCTCCTTGTATCCTCATAGTGTGCTATCATTTCTTCCGTGAAAATTTTCCAAGTGACGAGTGATTTGCTAGAACAAAGCCATCGATACCATACAAATTGATTAGGTTCTAAATATAAAGAAGTAATTCGTACCTTTTGTGTATGTGGCACATTATGGAGATCAAAGAATTGCTCCATCTGAAGTATCCATGTGATTGGGTCCTTGCCATCAAACTTCCTCATATCAATCTTAGGAACGTGGTTGTTCTTCAAACCAAAGTTGGAGTTTGTCCATTCTTGATTCACCTTCCTTGTGTCCTCCTCATGAATTCTATGGGAAGCATTTTCACTTTCAGGTGTCTTCTCTGTTACGAAATTTTTCAATACTTCCATGATCTCCCCTTTTAAACCATCTATCTTAGTATCCAACTTAGCTTCCATTGAATTCATCTTATTTTGTAGTTCATTTATGTCCCTACACCTTTATTCACCTTCATCAAGAGTCCAAGTAGGATTTTCTGGAGGCTTATTAGGTGTAGAAGTTCCCTTTTTGGGTGGCATGTTGGCAAAGTATCACTTTTGAACCTTGATTTTGAGGTGGTTTTGCTAGACAATATTTCTTCTGTTGTATCTCCCAAGTTTCGGCCCTTCTGGGTATGAAACTTTATTTTATGTATTTCTCTGATATTTCTTCTCTGCAATGCCACAGGTTTGATCAAAATTGGATGTGCCAAGTGGAATTTACGGTAACTTCCCCACAACTTGCCGATGTTTGGCCTTTCCAGGAGATCTCAATTGTATAGTGTACCTCGCACAAAATAATTGATATAAAATTCTGAAACTCGCACCAGAAATACTACAGACTGTCCACGATCCAATGCAACCAGTCCCATGCAATTTGGATACTCTAGGAAGAAGTTATGATTGTTTTACCTGGAACACCTTCTTGAGACTAGTCAATAGGACTAGTCAAATACCCTATCTTACACTGGGTGTATCTACAAATTTAAGATGACCCAGAAGCTGAATATTTTACCATAGATACCTTACTAATTTATGTAAATAGCCTCTGGAGCTCAGGGTCTGAAACGTTACAGAGAAGTGTTTATAGCGAAAATTCCACAATGACTCAGTTCAGGACGATTCCAGAACCCTATCTTGTACAGGCTGTATCTCTGAAAGTATAAGGCCTCAGGAGTTGAATTTTGAGCCCAACGTATTTTGATCTATCTAATAAATATCCTCCAAGCCATTCCTTCTGAAACATTGTAGAAAAAAAGTTATAGCAAAAATTCCAAGGTGTCTCAGATGTAGCAGCGAAACCCCAAGACCTTGAGCTCTGATACCATATGTTAAGAACCAAATATCAATACAGCATAGAAAATCCTCAGAAAAAGTACTCAATGCCTTGAAAAGAGAGAATTTCAGATAATAAGCCTCTTCGAGGGGGCAACCTCTTTTTACCCCACTTAAATGTTCAAGTACAAGAAGATTCAAAATGAAAATGTCTCCTTGGTATATATAGGAGACTAGGAGGTATAATTACAACTAATGGCCTAAAGTTGACATAAATAAAATAAAATTACTAATATAATATGCCCCAATTAAGGGGTAATGAGCCAATATTAGGGCTTAACAGTTGTTAAAGACACTATTTCAGATGATGTTAGTAGCTCCTATACCAAATCCCTGAAATTGTAGAAAATAAACATAGGGAGTGAGGAGCATCCCAAGATGGTATCCATAGGAGACTATTGGGACGAACAGACCATGACCAAGATACAAGCCCTGTTGCGGGAATACAAGGATCTCTTCCCTAAAATATTCTCATAATTAAAATGGATTAAGGGAGATTTAGGGGAGATGAAAATTGAGCCAAAACCTGACTCAAACCCGATCAAACATAGGCCCTATTTCCTTAATCCTAGACTCAAAGAGAAAGTGAAGAGGGAGATTGATAGAATGTTAGCAACTGGGATAATTTTTCCGGTGGATGAGGCTGAGTGGATCAACCCTATTGTAATACAAAACAAGAAGGGTATGGACAATATCCGAGTCTCTGTGGATTACAATATTTTAAACTTAGCCTTTGTACATGACCCTTTTCCTACTCCCTTTAGTGATGAAGTCCTGGACCAAGTAGCGGGGAATGAAGCCTATTCTTTTACAGATGGGTTTTTGGCTATCACTAGGTTAGAATTGTTGAGGAGGACAAGAAAAAGGCTACCTTCACTACCGAGTGGGGATCATTTTCTTATAATGTTATTCCTTTTGGGCTCAATAATGCCCCAACAATGTTCTCTCGGATAGTGATTACAACATTATGTGACTTCATTCAAAAGTTTATTGAATTCTATATGGATTATTGGGTTGTGTACATCCTATTAAAGGAACATATAAGTTTATCACGACTGATGTTTGATCGCTATAGACAATTACATATTTCCCTAAACCTAAAAAATGTATTGTTTGTGTACCATTTAGGAATATGCTTGGACATATAGTCTACAAGGAAGGAGTGTTGGTGGATCCTACAAACGTTGTCATGATACTAAATGTGCCTCCTTCTACAACTTCCAAACAGTTGCGGTCAATGTTAGGTTACACAAGATACTATCGTAAGTTTATCAGAAGCTACGCAAGCATAACCACCCCGTTCGAAAAGTTCTTAAAGAAATTTGAGGCTTTTGGTTGGATGTCAGAATGTGATCAAGCCTTTGATACCCTCAAAGAAAAATTAAGTATTGCTCCTATTCTCGTCTACCCAAATTGGCAAGTAGAATTCCATATGTACATTGATGCTTCTGACATTGCTTTAGGGGCCATCCTTGCACAACCTGGTGAAAGCAACCTGGATCATCCCGTCTGCTTTTCCAACAAGAAGGTTTCTCAAGATGAGTACAATTACACTACAACTAAAAGGGAAGGTTTAGCAATGATTTACGCTTTGCAAAAGTTTAGACATTATTTTCTAGGTAGTCACTTTAATTTTTTTACTGATCACTCAGCTTTGAAATATCTTGTTAATAAGCTTGTGTTAGAAGACATAATTTGCAGATGGTTATTGTTGTTTCATGAATTTTCTTTTGAGGTCATTGTTAAGCTCGACAAACTAAATGTGGGTCCAAACCATTTGTCTAGACTAGAGTCAGGAGAGAGTAGTGGGGTTGTATATGATCAACTACCAGAAACATATATTTTTAAAGTAGAAGTTATTCTTGATCACTTGTCTGACATTGCATTATTTTTTAACACGGGTACCTACCCTAAAGGTTATTCCACAACTCAAAAACAACATCTAGTGGTCCAAGAAATAGACTATCAAATCATTGTGGGATACTTGTTCAAATTAGGATTGGATAACATCTACACATGATGTGTACTTGACCATGCAAGACCGGCTATTTTTTGAGAGTGTCACAATGGAGTTATGGGAGGACACGTAGGCGTAAAGGAAACTGCCCGAAAATTATTACAAGCAGGATTATGGTGGCCAACATTGTTCAAGGATGACCAAGATTATGTTGGGGCATGTGATTTCTTTCAACGAGTTTGAAAACTATCTCGCCACGATGAATTACCCTTACACCATGTCCGAGGCCTACAAGCCTTTGAAAAGTGGGCTATTGATTTCATCGGTCCGATCAAACCCCCTGTGAAGCACGCCAAGGCACGATACATTATTACTACAACCGATTACTTGAATCGTTGGGTAGAATCACATGCTATTAGATATTTCTATACAGACACAACAATGCAGTTTATTTTTGAGTACATAATTACCAGGTTCGACGGTCCTCGGAGCTTGACCAATGATCAAGGATCCCACTTTATTAGTGAGACTATTTCCACTCTCAAAAGGGAGTTTTTGATTCAACACCATAAGAGTAGTCCATACCATCCAAAAGTTAATGGAACAATATAATTGTGACATCCCTAGCCACCAACAAGCCGGGCAACGCCACTTCTTGGACGTTTCACTTCGCTCTGATACCATTTTGTGAATTTATATGCATGCATATCTAACACAAATTAACAGTTACAACATTCTGTTCATGCCATTTATTCATGTGGAAATAATCATTAAAACATACTGACAATATATGCATACAAATGACATATTCTAACCATACACATATTAATTCACAAATAACAGTAAGCCTACACATACAACATATATGATGTATCTAGGAATTACTCATCAAGTTATAAAACATGTACAATTACACAACATACAATCAACATAGATTTAGTACTTATATTTCAATAGATGAACACCAAACTACCTGCATACCTTCCACGAACCTCCCAGCCTTAGACCACACTACTCATCACGCTCAGTAGTGGGTCACCCCCGAGCTGGTACTAAACTCCACCGAGCAAGGGATTCCTAGGCTTGGCAAGGGCAACAGGAAAGTCACACAATCAACAGGAAGGATTATCTACCAGGGCCATCTCACACTAACAGCCTACAACCTCTCATTCCCCACATGTCTGTCCCACCCCAGGAAGTGTTCCCCTTCTCTGCTCAACAGTCCTTCGGCTGCCCCACTTCCCTTCTAGGGCTTCAACAACAGGCCAAACAAGAATGATCAGAGAACTATAGTTGTAGTTGGGCTCCCTTTGGAAAATCACTTCCCCAACAACCTCTCTCACCTGGAGAGAGTTGCTTGCAGTCCTGACAACCTGCTTCTTCACTCCAAGGGCCTGACAACCTGCCTATTCAAACCACACGTCCAACAACCTACTTCTTCAGTACAGCTTCTAATTCAACTCTAGTAAGGATAATGGCAATAACAAGGCTCGGTATAGCTCAGGTGATGACAGCAACAACAAACCGTTAAGGCACAACACGACTCAGGCAAGGTACAAGTGTGTTGTGCTTCACAAGAAAATATGGATCAACTTCACAGGTTTACTAGTTTTAGAGGCACGCGAATGATGCAAAGGTTAAGGATGAAGAGGATGGCTCACAGCATGAATCCCTGGATGAATTGGGAAGGGTGAAAGACTTCTAGAGAATATTAAGGGTCGTGAGTAAACTCGAGACTGGTCCCAACACAAGGATGGAGAGCAACGCCAGAATGGGAAGCGAACCCCCAACGAGCTGGCTTTCCCAGCTTTAACTGTATGCTCCCAGGTTGACACATGTCTTCCTGTAGTTGCATGAGTTCCACTTAGCACTCATTCCCTTTCTAGGAACTTAGGACAACACCAATCATGTCCACCTTAACCTTTAGGAAATAATTATAAAATATTATTCCCTTAGAGGTAAGCCCTCTAGTTTATCCCCAAGGTCTAGACACTTAGCCGCCTCTCTTACCCTACCTAGAGAATATTAGTCCCCCATACTCTTTATTCATGGTCGGTCTACACGCAACAATGTAATTTTATTAATGATATGTGCATTTACATATACAAAATCAGGATCATGGCCTTAAGCATCTAGGCTCTCTGGCCTAATAAACATATAAGTCTTCAACTTATAAACACTTGGCTCACCATCCTATAAACATAATTACAATTCAACAGGGGGCTCTAACTTGGGTTGTTACAATCCCCTCCCCTTATTTTTTCACTGTCCTCAGTGCAACTTACTTACAAAACAACAACAAGATTTCCAAAATCTTAAAAAATATGCAGGTACTCTGCCCACATAGCATCTTCATGCTCCCATGTTGTGTCATCAGGACCTTACTAGGTCCACTGAACGTTTACAAGCCCTATGGCTCAATTTTAGTGCTACTTTCTTTTTCGATTCAGTATACGCACCGGATGCACCTGAAGAGCGCTTTCCTGCTCCACCTGAATCACATTCCAATCAATAACATGATTAGCATCAAGTACATATTTCTTAAGAAATGACACATGAAATACATTATGTATAGACATGCATGTAGGAAATGCAAGCCTATATGATACTGGACCAATCCTCTCTAGGATTTCAAACGACCCACGATACCGACCTTCCAACTTTGAACAATATCCCAACTTCAAGGAACTTCTGTTGGCCTTCACTCTCAGGAATACATGATCCCCTACTTTAAATTCCCTGTGAGTTCTATTCTTATCAACATAACTTTTATGCCTGTCTTGGGCAACCTTCAAATTCTGCTTAATCTTCAACATTTGCTCTTCCATTTCCTTAAGCAACTCTAGCCCAACCACTGCCCTATCAACTAGGTTGTCCTAGCTTACTGGGGTGTTGTACTTTCTACCATAAAGTGCTTCAAATGGGCTCATCTTCAATGATGCTTGATACCCATTGTTGTACGAAAATTCTACCAAGTGTAGATTATCTTCCCATCAAATGGTTTGTCCATCACATACATTCTTAGCATATCTTCTATCACTTGGTTCACCCTCTCTGTCTTCCCATCAGACTCAAGATGATAAATAGTGTTGAAGTTCAGATTTGTTCTGAACCCTTTGAATAGCCCCTTCCAGAACTTTGATATAAAGTTTGGGTCTCTGTCAGACACAATTGTCTTAGGTACGCCATGCAAGTATGCTACTTCCTTCATATAAATATCAACAACATCAGTTTCTTTATGAGTAGTCTTCATAGGAATGAAATGGGTAGCTTTAGTAAGCTTGTCCACCACTACCATGATTGCATCATGCTGCTTGTTCGTTCTGGCCAATCCCGTGATGAAATCCATTGTCACCACTTCCCATTTCCACTCAGGAATGGGTAATGGCTGTAGTAACCCAGCAGGGTGTCTATGCTCAACCTTGACCCTTTGACATTCCAAGAATTTAGCAATAAAATCAACATTCTCCCTCTTCATGCCTGGCCAATAATATTGGCTTTTGACTGCTAAGATTGTTTTTTGATATCTTGGGTGTCCTGCATAAGGAACATTGTGCATCTCTTTTAAAATAACACTCCTCAATTTAGAAGAGTTAGGTACATAAAATCTGTTTCTGTATAGGAGGATTCCATCAATTCCCAATTCATAATCCTCAACCTTCTGTTGCATTTTACCTTGCTGCAATTTTGTTACCAATTCCATGTATTGCAAATCTGATTTTGCAGCCTCTACAAATCTATCTTTCAAATCTGACTGGTACATGCTAATGGTTGTAGCATGCAACTCATGCACCCTTATACTAAGTGCATCAACCACTTTGTTCTCTTTCCCCTTGATATGCTTTATTTCAAAGTCATATTCACTGAGAAACTCTAACCATCTGCTTTTCGTGGAATTTAGAGTTGGCTGATCAAACAAATATTTCAAACCATTATGGTCTATCCTCAACTCAAACCTCTTTCCCATGAGGTAGTGCCTCCACTTCTTCAAGGCGTGCACTATGGATGCCAACTCCAAATCATGAGTGGCATAAAGCCTTTCATGCTCCTTCAACTTCCTTGATTCATAACATACAACAAACCCATTTTGACCTAGGACTCCACCCAGTCCTTCTTTACATGCATCTGTGCATACAACAAAGTCTTCATTTGGATCTGCAATCCTCAGAATTGGAGCACTGGTTAAAAGTTGCTTCAATTGTTGGAAGCTCTTCTCACATTCTTTTGTCCATTGAAACTTCTTCCCCTTCCTTTGCAAGGAAGTGATGGGGTGAGCTATTATTGAAAACCCTGCAATAAAACTTTTGTAGTAGCCAGCTAGGCCCATGAAGGATCCGACTTCTGTCACATTCTTTGGCACTGACCATTCTCTAATGGCTTCTATCTTCTTAGGATCCACTGCTATCCCATCCTTTGAAATGATATGCCCCAAGTAGTGAATTATGTTTTGATAAAATGAGTACTTGCTCAATTTGGCATACAACTGATGTTCTCTTAGCACTTGTAACACCACCCTAAAATGACGCTCATTCTCTTCTTCCGACTTGGAATATAAAAGAATGTCATCCATAAAAACAATGACAAACTTGTCTAAATATTCCCGGAAAACACCATTCGTTAAGCACATAAAAACAACTAGTGTTTGACAACCCAAATGGCACCACTGTGAACTCATAATGACCATACCTTGTCCTGAAGGCAATCTTGTTGATATTTTCCTCTTTAATCCTTACCTGATGATATCCTGACCTGAGATCTATCTTGGAAAATATCTTTGCATCCTTCAAATGATCAAAGAGATCATCAATCCTTAGAAAATGATACTTGTTCTTTATGGTTACTTTATTCAAATTTTTGAAGTCAATGCACAATCTCAACATCCCATCTTTCTTCTTCACAAACAAGACTGGGGCACCCCAAGGTGACACACTTGGGCATATATACCCCTTCTCCAGAAGTTCTTCAAGCTGCATTTGCAACTCCTTCAGTTCGATTGTACTCATCCTGTAAGGAGTCTTCGACACTGGAGCTGCTCCAGGCATTAAATTTATAGAGAAATCAATATCTCTATTTGGAGGTAGTCCTGGTACCTCCTTGAACACATCTACAAAATCTTCCAGGACGACATGCTCCTCCAAATTTGGCACCTTATCCTTAGATTCTTCCTCCATATGGGATGAAAATATTTGACATCCTTTCCTGTAACATTTATTCAGCTGCATTGTTGAGATTTCTCTGATAGTAACTTCCCTAGGAATTCCTTGGACTGCTCTCTGATTTCCTTCCTCATCTAGGTAAGTGAATGCCTTGTTATGACAGTATAAGATGGAATGGTGTTGGTCTAACCAATCCATACCAATTAGGCAATCATAATATCCTAAAGGCAAGATGTTCAAATATTCCCTTGTGCTTAGTCCATTCATGTCCATAAGACATGACTTAACCATCTCATTGACTTTTCTTTTGGCTCCAGTAGCCAATTGCACCAACCAATATTTTCCATGATTGCTTCTTGGAAAATGCAAACTTTCCACCATCTTAGGATCTATATAACTATGACTAGATCCTGAATCAATCAAAATAGTAATGGTTTGGTTGTTGATCGTACCTTCCACTTCAATCATATGTGATTGATACTCTACTTGCTTGTTGTCCAAGGTTGCATAGATCCTTGGTACATTTATGCCCATGTCCCCCACTATTTCAGCTCGCTGAACATTGTGAACAACTCTCTCTTTGTCACTTCTGTGAGGACAATATCTAAACATATGATCACCTTTACAACCCCAACATTGTAGGTGGCTACCTTGGCCTTTGACAACCTATCTCAATTTTTTTGGGTTCTTTAGAAGTTGGTTGTCCTTGAGGATTATTTATGAAGAGTGGTGGCTTAATTCCTTTCTTCCTTTGATCCATCTTGAATTTCTTCTTGTCTTCCCAAGATTTTTGGAAAGTTGGCCTTGCTTTTTGTTGATCATATAGGCACTTAGCTCACCTTATGGTCTCCTCTAATGTTTTGGGATCATCATATTGTATTTTGTCACTGATGGATGGTGGCAAGCCACTCAAATATCTATGAATCTTGACTGTCTCATCCTTGATGAAAGAGGCATACTTCAACAATTTTAAAAACCTTCTTTCATACTCATCAATGGACATACTTCCCATCTTGAGTTCAAAGAACTCTTTCATTTTCTTATCATAGTACCTCTTAGTCCAGTATTTATTTTCAAAATACTTCTTGAATTCCCTCCAAGTAACATCTTTCTCTTTAATGTGTTGCACCTGCACAAGTTGATCCCACCACATGGATGCCTTACCTTTGAGTTGATAGATGGAAATTCTTCCTTCTGCACGAGAAGAATAATTATGAAATTGAAAATACTTTGTCATGCCCAACAACCATGTCTCTGCATCTTCATCCTTATTGTGCTCCCCATCAAACATAGAAGGTTTGATTTTTTTCATTTTTCCTCATAGCTCATCCTCCCGAGACCTCTTATGCTTCCTAACAGGGGATATACTTGAGCTGTTGTGTACTCCCTTATTGGAATTCCTCAGGGAGTTTTGGTGATGTCTGCTATCACTTTTTTTTCTTCTATGACTTCCTGATTTGCTTGAGCCACTCTCCTTATCCAATTTCCTTTCTATTCTTTCCAGGATATGCATCAACTTTATGTTGAATTCTCCCTATTGCTCCCTGGCTTTCATGATATTTTTGTTATCTTCTCGGTGAGTCTAGACATCTTTCTACAGCTTTTCAATGATTTTCATCATGTTTCCTTCTTTATCTATATCTTCTCCATGCCCATTGGAGTTTGATCCTTCAACTCCCAAATGGACATTTATTCCTCTAACTTCATTTTCCGAACTGTAAGCACCTAGTGCCTCCTCCATTTCTCTGCGCTATGTGACAATTCGGTTCGGTTCCGACAATTGTTAATTCTGCAAAATTTGTAGTTAACCGAATTTTTGTCAGCCTAGTAGACTTTTAAAAAACATTTCCAGAATAAACCAATCTAATTCAATAAAATAAATACCAGATTCCATTCTCTAGGGGTCTTGGTTGGTCAAGAACCCCTTCAGGCTTCTATCTCTAAGTTTCACTCTGTTCTGTAACAAATGTTTGGGCGTTAACCCCTTTTTTTCTTCCCTTGGTTCGTAGGTGACCACGACTGTGACCCAACGATTATGATTTGGGTGCTTATCCAGAGCCTTGGCTCCGGGCTCTGGAAGTTTCCAAAAAACTTCGCAACAAATCTCTCGGAGTGCCAGATTAGCGAACTCACGAAGTAGGGTGGATCAACAGTTCATGTCTCCCAGCATCCAACGACTGATACTCGCTATGGAACTCCATGCTTTGGGGCTCCAGGACTTCGGAGCTTCAGGGCTCTAGGGCTTCGGAGGATTTCACCTTTGCACATCCGAAACTCCTTAATTGAAAACCTTTGAATATTTTCACGTCACCCCGATGATGTCATTACATCACGTCACTTCGGTGCTATGGAACTTCGGGGGTTTCTTCCTCCCATTTTATCACGAGCCATTTCTTCTGGGGTGTCATGTCTCCAAACTTCATGATCTGGTGTCATGCGTCCACTGGGGCCTATGGTTTCCGTGCTTGAACTATAACTACTGAAAACGTCACATCAAACCTTATACTTTTCAAATTGCAAGGACATGAGTTGGTGGTTTTGGAGTAACTTGCCGATCGTTCCGCAATTGTCCCCATGCTTACATGTACCCCATCTGGGAAACCGTGGATTGGATTGTGGGACCACCTTGTAGAATTATCTACCGCACAAATTCGATCTATGCAATGCATCCCGAATATCGATATTGATAGATCGTGACCAAAGTTAATGCGGGCCCGATCCAGCTAACTTCTTCGTCAAACTTAACTACCTTGTGCCACCACCAAGAGCGCCATGTGGCAGGACACACAAAGCCAACATGCGACCCAATCAGGTGGGTGACATATGTCACATTCTAACTGCATTTCTATCTTACAAAGGTTATTAACTCACTAACACGTGGCACACATCCCATGTGTCCATGTCATCCCTAGTGACATCAGCATGCCAAGTCACTTCAGGACTTTGGGCTTCAAGAGATTTCACCTTAGCATACCTCGTTTCTCCCGAACGTCGAATTCCTGAACAAGCTGATATTTTTACACACGTATCCTTCGACAAATGGTCTGGATTAACTTCAGACTTTGGGAATTCGGGATTTTCCACTCTATTCACACCTTGTTTCTCCCGGATGTCGTATTCTCGAACAAGCTAACTTTTCGACATGTGTTCCTTTCTTGGATCAACAGACCTGAGTTGCACAAAGTTCACTCTATCTTCTCTACATGTGATCGAGAGCTGTGACCTCAGATTAACATTTGGGCGCTTATCTCACTTTGCAAGATCACCAGTCGTTCTTTAAGGAACCATGAAGATCAATGACTAGGAGTGAGTGCGGAAACTCAACTTGCTCACGCTTTAATTTATGAAACTTTTGCTTCGGCTTCCACTAACATGGCCCATCCAGGCTCAGTGTTGAAACCATGGCTCTGATACCATTTTGTGATGTCCCCAACCACCAACAAGTCAGGAAAAACCACTTCTTGGACGTTTCACTTCGCTTTGATACCATTTTGTGAATTTATATACATGCATATCTAACACAAATTAACAGTTACAACATTTTGTTCATGCCACTTATTCATGCAGAAATAATCATTAAAACATATTGACAATATATGCATAGAGACAACATATTCTAACCATACACAAATTAATGTGGTAATAACAATAATCCTACACACACAACATATATGATATATCTAGGCATTACTCATCAAGTTATAAAACATGTACAATTACACAACATACAATCAACAAAGATTTAGTACTTATCTTTCAATAGATGACCACCAAATTACTTGCAAACCTTCCACGAACTTCCCAGCCTTATACCACATCATGCGACTACTCATCATGCTCAACAGTGGGTCACCCCCGAGTTAGGAATAAACTCCACCGAGCAAGGGATTCCTAGGCTTGGCAAGGGCAACAGGAAAGTCGCACAGTCAACAGGAAGGATTATCCTCTAGGGCAAGCTCACACTAACAACCTATAGCCTTTCATTCCCCACATGTCTATCCCACCCCAGGAAGTGTGCCCCTTATCTTCTCAACAATCCTTTGACTATCCCACTTCTCTTCCAGGGCTTCAACAATAGACCGGACATGAATTTTCAGAGCACTATAGTTGTAGTTGGGCTCCCTCTGGAAAATCACTTCCCCAACAAACTCTCTCACCTGGAGAGAGTTGCTTGCACGCCTAACAACCTGCTTCTTCAATCCATGGGCTTGACAACCCACCTCTTCAAACCACAGACCTGACAACCTTCTTATTTAGTCCATCTTATAAGTCATTTCCAGTAAGGATTATGGCAACAACAAGGCTCAATATAACTCAGGTGATGGCATCAATAACAAACCGTTAAGGCACAACATGAGTCAGGCAAGGTACAGGTGCATTGTACTTCACAAGAAAACATGGGTCAACTTCATGGGTTTACTCGTTTAAGAGATGTGCGAATGATGAAGAGGATGGCTCACAACATGAATCCCTGGATGAATCAGGAAGGGTGACAAACTTCTAGAGAATTGTAAGGGTCGTGAGGAAACTTGAGACTGGTCCCGACGCAAGGATGGGGTGAAATGCCAGAATGGGAAGAGAATCCCCAATGAGCCAAATTTCCCAGCTTTAACTGCATGTGCCTAGGTTGACACCTGTCTTCCTGTATCTGCATGAGTTCCACTTAGCACCCGTTCCCTTTCCAGGAACTTAGGACAACATCGGTCATGTCCACCTTAGCCTTTAGGAAATAATAATAGAATATTATTCCCTTAGAGGTAAGCCCTCTAGCTTATCCCCTAGGCCTAGACACTTAACCCCCTCCCTTACCCTACCTAGTGGAGCTTAGTCCCCCATACTCTTTCTTTGTAGTCGGTCTACATGCAACAATGTAATTTTATTAATGATATGTGCATTTACATATACAAAAATCAGTCTCATGGCCTTAAACATCTAGGATCTTCAGCCTAATAAACATATAAGTCTTCATCTTATAAAAAATTGGCTCACCAACCTATAAACATAATTACAATTCAATAGGGGCTTGGCCTTGGGGTGTTACAAGAATCCTTCAACAAGATCTTAGAGAGGGTCTTAACTAAAGTATGTTGTGCAAATCACGATGATTGGGATGAGAGAGTTCCCGCTGTGTTATGGGCTTACCGAACTACTACAAAGAAATTACACAGGTTCACCCTATTTCAATTGGTATATGGAAGAGAAGTGATGGTTCCAATTGAGTTTCTAACTCGATTCTATTCATTGTGCAAGATACTAAGATGACAAATGATGAATCCATCACAACAAAAATTGTGGAACGAATGGAGCTTGACAAAGCGAGATTCTTAGTAGATTTTCATCAGATAGTGGAAAAATCCCACCAGAAGGCTTGGCATGACCAACATATCAGTAAAAATTCCTTTGTGTAATGTGACCATGTCTTGTTATATGACAACAAGTATCAGAAACGTATAGAGAAATTACACATACATTGACTAGGGCCTTTTATTGTTATAGAAATCTGTGAATATGGCGTTGTTAAACTCATGCAACTAGATGGTATTATTTTTCATGGATGGGTGAACAACGCACACCTGAAACTCTATATCTCTTCTTGTTAAGTGCTATTTTGCAACGCACCTGCACGTGGAAGTATGTACCATAGATAGGATTTTTCATTAGTTGTTATTTTCTATTTTCGTCAATAAATTGGTGACATGTTCGACTGTCACTTGTCCTAACATCTAGTTGTCCCTGTCAATGTATGCAACCCAGATATCACCTTTGTGGTTGGGGAGGTATAAATCAAATCCTTTTTTATCTCGTATCCTCCAAGCTCGAAACCCATGCCTATCGTTGTCACTAGGTTAGTTAAATGTCATTGTTATCTTTTTGCTCATTGTCACATCATCACTAGTCGAAGTAATTTATGTCCTCACAATTGTCGGTACTTTTCCAGATGAGAACTGTTGTGGTCATTACTTTCTCGTTCACCCCAATATCCTAGTATCTTGTCTTCCCTTATGCTCTTAATTACCCGAATCGCTCATGGTTCTTGCCACGTTCGATGGACATGTTCGACATTAATGTTGAGTTACCTCCACATTGTATCTCTTAATGCATGTTTGTCACATCACCTCCCATATGTGCCTATAAACTCACCTTTTCCCAACTGCCAAGTATTATTGTGTTTTAGTTAAGCTGTTTTCATCTTCATTCTTGGAGCCCCCTACGAAATCTGTGAGCCCGCGTATGCGCCTCTATCCACAAGTGTTATTTGTCTACCAACATTGATCTGTTACGATGGTCCTCACGTCTGGTCGGGGAGATCTTCCTAAAGACGCTATTCTGGAGGAATTTATTGATCCATGGGTTGTTGTTCAGAGTGATATCCATGGAAAAGTCAAGCAAGCTCGGTTGGTCGACCTTGATTTTACAGATGCCGCCCTGTTTTGACAAATGGATATTCATGCATTTATGGATCGTATCACATTTCCGAATGGACAGTTTCAATGGTAATGGAAACTTGAGTACCTACCACTATAATATTCTACCTTGACGAGTCTTCACGACCTTCTAGTCTTTGTCACTACCAGAGAAGTCACCCGTTGCACGAAATTCCTTATCATCCGAGTGAAAAACAACACCTTGTGTTTATACAAGGCCTACCCCATCCATGTAGAGTACATTCATAAGCTCATCGGTTTTTCCTTTGAAGGTCAGGATGTCACGGATGACTTCTAGGGCTTTGGGAAGCATGGTCGAAAAAAGGGTGAAATTAGCCTGTATGAAAATTATGGCACTAGGCGAGAAGGTTTCAAAGCGCACATTGCGGCGATCAATGATGAACAAGTCTGCATGGCCTGTTATTTTGTAGTTGGGAAAGTTATAAAGAATCACATGAAATTCGAGTGCACCCTTGACGCCATCACTGTAACCAAATTCACCAAAAATGGTGTACCATTAAATTGGTGTAAATATTTCCTCACAGAATTGTTCTAGCCTTGCACATATGCACATGAGAAGCATAGATACTTCATATATGGCTACTTATTGGTAGCATTAACTATGTGGAAGTGGAAACCTCCGAAGGGTCGCAACATCTCCCACACTCCTAACAATTGTATTGCCAAAATTTTCGACTTGTGGCATATTTGCACTGCAACCACCAATGAGACATCTCACACTACAACCTTTTCACAGTGGTATAACGACCTTATCGCCGCAACACAAAGGCCACGAATCCCACAACTGCTACTAAATAGGAACACTCACCACATCTGGTTTGGGTTGAGTCGTGACCATATGTTTATGCAACCTCTCGAGGCTTCTCCACATCTCTTCCATATGACCCCTTTGCCATTTTATTTGGATGAGGCAATGTTCGACAATGAGGTTACAAATGGTTGGTTGTCACTGTAGAAAAGAAGAGGTTAGGTGTCTCCTACACAATGGATGCCATCATGCAACGACCTTCTCCTATTCCCACTTCTAACGTAGGTACCGACTTAGAAAAAAGGGAACGAACTCCTTCCATCTCAGAGGAAGGGGAAGATGAAGGTGAGGAAGAGACGCTACCTAGGGGAACAATGCATATCCCATTCTCTTCTATTTCGGATGCCGACATTATTTCTGGTAAGAAATTGTGTGAAATATTTGCTTATGCCTTTCCTTTGAAAAAGAAATGCATTGATTCTCCCTCTAAGTCTACTATTGATTCCCTTATCACTTAGGCCACCCCTCTATCTTCCCTTCCACCTCCTATACGCACCTCTACACCTCTGATACTCCCTACTACCCCCATTCGCTCATCAGTTCATGTAATAACCATCATCGAAGACCCTCTAGTGGAGAAAAAGTATACCCTCATTCTTGAGGAACTACCTAGCCAAGAACATACCTTACCGATTGATGTCCCATTTATGACTCCACCATCCCTCACTCACACGTATTTCAACATGATCTTTCCAAATTCCATCGACCCTTTTACTACAATTGTTGGAAACGCCCTTCCGATACCATCCGCTATTCCCATGCTCTAGAGACCCAAGTTCCCCTGGACACACAACCAGACACTATTATCCAATTTGAGCCGGAGACACAACCATAGGTACACATGCAGATGGACCTGGATGCTCCTGATACATAGACAGTTTCCTAGGAAGACACAGACTTAACTCATAGTGCCAGTTACATTAAGGAACAAATTGTGCCCATGCTACAAAATCCTCAATAATGTCGAGCTAACCTAGAGCCATGTTTGGAGAAAACTAGTGTGGTTGCACCACTTCCATAGGATGTCCAAGACTGGCTTGTGTAGAGCTTCAAAGCTCCCTCACCTAGTCTAGATGGAGCTGGTACCCCCATCTTATCAGATCGATAAATTTAGGTCGAAGACAAACGACTAGTTGTAATGGATGAATCCACCAGAGCTGGAAAGAAAGAGCTTGGCAACTTCTGACCCAAAGTGAAATTATAATATGTTTAGATGTAGCAACTCGATTCCATTTCCGACACATGATGGAGTCAGGCCGGTGGTCTAACTTGTTGGCTACAAAATTAGAGGATCCTGATGTGACTTCCGCGCAGGAATTTGTTGCAGGAGCCTCAATTTTAGCAAAGAAATGGTAGAACTGCGTTGATCACTATGAATGTTTCCCCGAGCAGGCTCTCGCCATTGTACCAGTGTTGGGCGATCCATTTGGTGAAGGTCAGGTGAAAGAGACAAAAGGTAGACTTGGGATGAGTCAAAGGTTGTGTTCGGGGCTTGTTGGGCCCTCCATTTTTGAAGAGAACTTGATTTTGCGGAAAGGCCAAAGTTTTATGGGAAAGCACAATAGCACAACGAAATATAGGAAGAAGATAAGAACAACTAGGATAAGAAGAAAGGTTAACTGCAAGAGTGCCAACAGTGAAAATAGATCATGTGCCAGCTAAATGAGCAAGTGGAAAGAACCAGAAGCTTCAAGCGCATGCAAATAAAAAACAGGAAAAGCAGCATTCCGCGGAATTAAGAAAAGACAATAGCGGAATCAAGAAGTCAAGAAGCACATGAGGGAAAAATAGAAATATGGGAATATGTAATGGGAAAGGGTTGGTTATTGGTCATATTATGCGATTTTAGATTGTTATAGCTATTATTGTTGTTGTTCGTCCTTTGTTATCAAGCTATTTTCATTGTTGTTGTTGATGAGTTTGTTGCAATAAGCTACATTAATGGGTTTTGTGAGAATAATTGTGCTTGTACAGTAGCGATAGAGTCTATAGTGGGTATTTGTTGGTTATTAATCTCTCTTCTTACTCTTTGTCTGACTCAAGTTTAGATATAAACAAGATTCCAACAAATCCCTCTAAAACTATTGACCCTCCTTGTAAACCAGAGGGCAACACAACAAACAAAATGTATTGCGCAAACTCACCCAAGATAGTTCTATGGGTGACTGCAATGCTCAGATGCTTGCAGTCTAGGAAAGAGTTGGGATCTGGGATTTCCTTTCATCTTCTTAAGCCTTGATATGTTAGTTCCTCCTATTATTCTGAAGATCCATTAATCTATTAAGTGTATGTATGCATTCTAACAAATCTAACGATTGACAAATCTCACAAAATTATTCATTCATCAACTAATTACTTACATGAAGTACTTATGCAATAGACACATCACATCACAAATTACATAGGTGTTATCATGTTTCACCCCCTCTTGGGCTATGTGCACAAAGATATGGCTCTTAGGCTCTTTATTATGGTTCTATAATGTATATTTTTTGCGCGCATTACAACTCCGTTCATACAATCATAAAAAAGACTCTACGACCTTTGTGAGGCTGACTAGATCACACCAGGCTCCTCAACCTATAATATAACCCTCAAGTTCTAGTTACTTGACTCTCTACAACTCAAGAACTTGAAAAAAGGTACCAGATCTCACATACCTTCTCCTATCCAAAAAAAACTATATTCTCTAACATTGTGGAACAACAACAACAACCAACCCCCAACCTAGACCTCCTAGGTACTTATTTATACTTATTTTTGGCTTATCATCCATTACCATCTCTTACAAAAACCCTAACCTTAATGTCGTTAGGTTTCCCTACATTCACACCTTGCATGCTTCCCTCCTTTGCATGCGGTTTTCCCTTGCATGTGCTGCTTTTCCTTCCAACTGTACTTTTCTCATTCTAGGTTTTCCCTCCAAAAATAACATCTCCTCAAAATAGGCCTGCACCCAACAGGCCCCCAACACTAACATGTGTCTCGTCCCGAGCCACATAGGCATTGCACGTCCCCTGGACAACCTCTGCTAGGCTATGGAACTTATTTGCAAGTTCCCTTCCTCTGGCTTGGACCTGCATGGATTTTTCTGTTAGTGTCTCTAGTACTTGCGCTGTGACCTCCTCTTGTATCATTACTGTGCACTCCATATGTGCATGCGCCATGTTCTTCTTTTCCTCCTCCAACTACATGATTATCTGTGCTACTTGCTCCTGAAGAGGTTCTATTTCAGCCAGTATCTCTTGTTTTTTCTTCTGTGTAGCTTTTAGATCCGCCTGCAAATTCTTTAAGTCCTGATTATCTTTTAGGAGTTTTGTGATGCTCATTTTTTTCTATCTATTCTTGATCTCTTGCATGGCTGTACTTAGCCTTTCCTCTTCTTGGTCCCATTATTGGACCTTCTTATCCTCATCAAAGTCTATCCAGAACTGTGCTACTCTATCAAATAGTTCTGCTGTTGCATTAACTTGTTCCTCCATTGCTGTTATTTGGAGTGAAGCTTCTTGTTTCATCTACTCCCTTACCTCGGGAGGAGTTGTAGGGGTCAATTTTCCCTTTAATTCCTCAATATGTTTCCTATAATGTTCGATGGTTTGGGAAATAATTTTGATTTTCTCCTTTGCGCTTCTTTTCTCGGTCTGTGCGCTGTCAGGTATGTGATTGTAGACTGGTGTCACCCCCTGTTTTATTTTTTCTGGGCGCTCCTTTTCTTCCTTGGTTTCAAAATTGACCTATTCGATCATCAACTCCAAGGCTGCTTTGCCATCTCTTGTTTCATGCAATTCTGCTGCGTTTGTCCTTGCGCATGAGTGTACCTCCTGCATGACACTGACTTGGAGTCTGTACGGTGCCTTGGTAGGTATTCTTGCTAATACCATCTCTACCTGCGCCAAATATTTCAATGGTGTATGCCCTGCAGTTTCATCTATTTGCAACATATCAGTTGTCAATCTAAAAATTGGGCTCGCTTGGGCGATAGTCTGAATTGTATCCTCCTTGTTTGGCATAGTCCTTGTCATTGCTGCTATAGCTGCTTCGGGGAAATATTATGTTCCCCTTTTGGGCCTCTGCGTTGTCCTGATCAGCTCGAGGATCTGCTTTATTCCTACTAGGTTGTCTTGTATTTTTCCCCCTCTGGTGTTGGGATTCTTCAAAGTCCTTTGTTGCACAGTCCCGCACCTTTTCTGCCATGAGGTCTGCATCATCCTCGATGATCGTATATTTTGGGAGCTGTTTGTGTGCTTTTTCCTCCTTGTGTGAGCCTTCTGTATGTATGATTGTCCTCTTAGTGGGCCCTATCTCTTGTGGAGTGGATGTTGAGGGGGTTCCCTGCGTCTCAGTAGACCCTGCTCCTTGTTATTTTATTTGTGGGGTAGTGTCCTTTTGTGTTTAATGTGTATTCTTCTTTGAGGCACTCCCCTTCTTCAACTGCACTGGATTTTGGCTAGGTTTCCCCGACTTCGTCGACTTCTTGGGCACAATGGTGTCTACTTCTGTACCCTTAGGCACTTCTTGAGTTAGGAATAGAATCCTTGAGTCATCGGGTCAATTCGTCATGGCCATCTCTATATCATATTCATTGACGCAGTACCTTAGCTGTAGCCACTCATTCTTCAGATCCCTCCGCACTTGAATCCACATGTTGTGCCTCGTCGCTCAGAAGCTGGCTATGTTCCTGTACTGTGTGACCATGTCTATAGTAGTTCTCCAAGTATTTGCAATGCTCTCTTGTATTTCACTGAAGTACTTGGAAAATGTACTTGTGTTGGCACTTCTATACTTGGGGTCCGATTTTCTCCCCAACGTTGTATATCGTGTTGCGCATCAATGACCTATCCGGTCACATAAGTAGGAGTATGGGGGCTCCCTCCACCCTATCAACGCAATCAACAACCATGAGTAGTGGAACTCTGTCCCCAAGTCCTGCATGTCTTTGCATTCATTGAGGAATAAGTTTAACAAATAGGGGGCCCATGTGAGTGAAGTGCCATTAGCGCACTGCGATGCAGCTGCGATGACCTCGGTAGGGACTTCCTCCTTGTGGCTTTTCCTAAGCATTTTGTAGGCCATGAGTTTGGTGGCCATCCTTGTTGCTGCATTGCTCATCCTTTTGATTACGATCCCACATGAGCCCCTCTCTATACCATAGGTTTTCTTCATCTCCTCAGCCAAGGATTTCTCCTTTGATTTGTCATCGAGGTACTGCGCGGGGTTCTCACCCCTTGATGGAAGACCCATGATGAGTGTTGTAATATATACATTTATTGAGATGGGTTGTTCCAACCATAGAAATCCTCCATGGAGGACCGCCATCAACTGCTTGACACAATTTTTTACCTCTTTCCCCCTTCCAAAATGGGGAATCTTAAGCATATTTAGAATCCCTGTGTTGGCTTGGCCAACTGTATTTGATCATAAAATTGGGTCTCTAAGGGGATCTGTCCCTATGCTGTCCAAGTACACCTATTGTGAAAACTCGAGGAATTCACCAGCATCAGCCACGTCGTGGTCCAAATATTTCAACTTTTCCATGCATCCTAAGAGTGTTGGCGTGGTTTTCACTTCCTCTGTAATGCACAATAGTACGATGGCTACGTCTGGTTGTCTATGCGGGGACTACGCCATGGGATGTTTTACCTTTCTTCATGGTGGCTGGCTTGAGGTTCCTGCCTCCATCTGTTGCGTTTCCGCGTTAGAGTCTAGTTGAACGGTGATGTCTTCTACCAGACCCTCTCTTTGCTGCACATATTCTGCTCTGGGTGGTTTGGGTGCTACAACCTCCATGCGCACGATGCCTTCTCCATTTGTTTGCTAGGATCCCTTAGTTGTTGTATTTTTTTGTGGGTTTCCTGCGTCATCTTCAATGTGACCCTGCGCACCATTGTGCGGGTCGACTTCCATGGAAGATGCCATTGGAGCTTGTATATCTTCCACAACTGGTGTAGGGTTTATTGGTTCTTCGTGTGGTGAAGGAATTGCTTCCATGTCAATGAATTCCTCGATATGTATGGTTTCATGTTTAGCTTCCATTATTTCATGTGGTGCTCTAATGTTGCTTTTGGTTTTACTCCCTACTTGTCTCGACGCACCCATCTTTGGTGGTACCATCATGAGTACTATTTAGTTTTTTTCGAATACATTCCAACTGGTTCTCCCTATATCCTTCGTTAAGTCGCTTCCTCTCTGCATGCTTTATCTCTCTGTAATTTCATGATTTTACAATGAGTCTTATGTTACTCGTGTCACCCCTTTATATAGAAAATGTCACAAAGCTTCTCGAAGATGGTTCCCTGGATGTGATTAATGTAATGGCACTTTATGAGTACATTTTATTTAATTTCATAATTGTCGCCAGTTGGCGCCTTTTTATCATAACCGTGTTTATTCATATTTCCTCTTTTTCTGACCGTTGGTCCCTTTTCCAACGCGTCGAGTTTTGCGAGTATGCGGTGTATTTTTGCAGCAACCTTTCCTTAGTGCGCAATATGTTGCCCGTATGTTGTGCGCATACATTTTTCATTTCATCGCGTTGAGTTCACTTTCTATTGTGCATTGTCTTTTCCAGTATTTTTGTATTTCCTGTCTTTTCTATTTTTGTATTTCTTTTTCCTTCTTTTTCTCCTTTTTGTTTCTTTTTATCATTTTCTCTATGTTAAATTCTACTATAATACACTATGTACATGTTTTCTTACCACATTGTAAGTTTTAAGTGCTAGGAGGTCGATTGTCCCTATATAATTTCAGTCAACTTCCATTGATCATTCCTCTTAGTTCTGTGCCTCGCAAATATTTCAACTATACATATCCCCCATCCATGACAGTCTTCACTTCATACGGCCCCATCCAATGCATTCTGAATTTCCCTGGATGTTGAAGAAATTTACTGTCATAAAGAAAGACTAGATCTCCCTCCTTGAAACTTTTCATCTTGATATGTCTGTCATGCCAAGCTTTATCTCTTTCGTTTTTTACTTCTTGGTGAAATCCTTCCAGAATCACATCTTCTTCCATCTCCATTAGTTGATTGAGCCTTTCCTTTATTGCACAAATTTTTGTCATTTTGGAGATTGTTGTTACACGCAGACTAGGTACCAGGAATTTCGGTGGCACCACTGCTTCTTGCCCATACACCAACCTGAACGGTGTCTGTCTTGTGAGATTCTTGCATGTAGTCCTGTAAGCCCATAGTACTGCTGATATTTTCAAGTCCCAAACATCCCTGTTGACATTGTAGATCTTTGTTAGAGAATTCTCCAAGATCTTGTTGAAGGCTTCTACTATTCCTTTTGCTTGAGGATGGTATGGTGTACTCTTATGATGGTAGACTTCAAACTCCTTAGTCATAGCCTTGATAGTACTATTGATAAAGTGAGTGCCTTGGTCACTCATCAATATTGTTGGACAACCAAATCTAGTGATCACTTTCTCAAACAAGAAGTGTGTTGTTGTCTCTGTGCTGCAATCTTTTGCTGGTGCTACTTCTTCCTATCTTGTTAAGTATTATGTTACAATAATGATATACCTTGCTCCTGATATTTTTGTTGATGGGGTAATTGGTGCCACAAAGTCTATTACCCATTTGTCAAATACCTGCAAAGTTACTTGTGGTCTTAGGGGCATCTCATCCCTTATATTCAATTTACCAACCCTCTGATAGACATCACATTTATGGTAGTATTCCTTAGCATTTATGTGAAGTTTTGGCCACCATAGTCCAGCGTGCAATACCTTTTGCATGGTAGCTTTTCCTGGATAGTGTCCTCTAGATATCCCCTCACTAGCTTCTGCCAGAATTCTAGGCCTTTCATGTTCTAGTATACATCTTCCAAAATGTAATCTGTGCCAATATTGTATAAGTGTCCTGCAAACAATTGATAGTCTGCAGCTCTGACAACCATATTTGTCCTCTGTGTGGTGTTAAAATCTTGTGGTGCAGTCCCTGTACTCAAGTATTCAATGATGTCAACAAAATATTCATGAGCGACTTGGACTGAAAATAACTACGCATTAGGGAATTTGTCCTCCAAGTTGGTAGGTTATTCTCTATTGGTTAGCCTTGACAAGTGATTCAACTTCCTTGGTTTGACTATCACTTCAGAATCAAATTCCTGAAATAATAGTATCCATCTATGGATCCTCCCCCCCAACACTGGCTTGTTGACTAGGTATTTGAGGGTTGAATGATCTCTAAACATCTTAAAGTGTTTACCCAATAAGTAAAGTGTGAAATTTTGAAGTGCATAGACCATAACTAGGACTTCTCTTTCTGTATTATTGTAGTTCTGCTATGATTCCGACAGTTTTCTGCTAGCAAATGCTATAGGATGATCCAAATCCCCTGCTCCTGGCTGCACCATAATTGATCCAAGTGCTATACTTTATGCATCTACATGCACATGGAATGTCTTTTCCCAATCTGGGAATACTAATATAGGTGTTGTGACCATATTTTATTTTAGGGTGTCCAAACCTTGCTGAAAATCCTCATTCTACTGAAATTTGATATCCTTTTTTAACAATTTTTCAATTGGCACAGTAATCTATGAATACCCTTTTATAAATTTTCTGTAGTAACCTGTGTGTCCCAATGTTTCTCTCAATTAGAACACTGATTTTGGTGGTGGTAAGTTAACAATGACTGCAATCTTGGTTGGATCAAATAACAAGCATTGTTTACATACTATATGGCCCAATAATATTCCAAATGGTGTCCCAAATATGCACTTCTAGATAATCAATGATATCTGACACTTCCTACATCTTTCCAACATCATCCTTAGCACTTCCACATGGTATTTTAACAGGATATATACGGTCCAATAATCCAAATGCATTTCTAAAAATTGATGTATGAACTCCTTAAAAGAAGATATTACAACCCTTGAAAATATAACTGGTGCATTCTTCAGCCCAAAAGGCATGACTGTGTACTGGTAGGATCCCTGTTATGTAGAAAAAGTGGTCTTGTACCTATCTTTTGGGGCTATCCCGATCTGATGGCAACTTGAAAATCCATCTGTAAATGAGTAGGCCTCCTAGCCTCCCACATTCTCTAATACCTCATCTGTGAAAGGGGTGGGAAAAAGTTCATGTAGGCAAGCATCATTCAATTTCCTCAGGTCTACACAAATCCTTATACCCCCTTGTTTATTTTCTTACACTACCATAGGGATTATCCATTAATATTCCTCCACTCGTTCTATGATTCCAACTTCTAACATTCTATCAATTTCTTCTTTCACTTTCTACTTAGATATTGGATTCAGTCTATATGGTCTGTGTCTGTCAGATATAGCCTTAGGTTTGAGAGGTATCTTCATCTCTTCTAACACTCCTTCTATGCCTTTCATCTCTGTAAACGTTGTGGGGAATAGGTCACTATACTCGTGCAATAAATCTGTTATTCGTTCCACTGTTTGTTCATCCCAGTGGTCTCCAATGCTGGCCATTTGTGGATTCTCAGCTGTCCCAATGTTGACTTTCTTCACCTTGATCGGCGCAACAAACACTTCTGATTCCAAAGATGGACCTTACACCTCTCTTTCACCTTCAACTTCTGTAATATGAATGTTGCATGGGTCATCTTTCTCTGGTGCTTCTTCTTCCACATGATAGCATGCTAATAGTTCTTTGACTTTTTTCTTGTTCCGTTGTTGATATTCTGTCACGAGTTCCACCTTTGGTTCATCAATAAATATCACCCCTACGATTTGTTTGAGTGCTAAATCAATGTTGGGGTTCTCATGTTCAAATGAGAAGGTTACTATAAAATTCCGATGTAATGTTGTCCATTCTGCAGTGCCTCTACATTTTTCCTGGTCTACATACTGGTTTTCTGGAATTGCTTCTAATGTATGTATGAAGTGACGAGGCCATTCCTCTGGTGGTGTCATCCTCCATAGTGTTCTATATCTCTCCAAATGTTTTGTTGGTGTCCCCTGTCCATCATACCTCTGCATCTTCGTGCTCCCCTGCTTTGCGTCGAATCTAATGCACAACAATCGCTTACATTGGTACCAATCCTTAATTATTTCTTTGTGCGCACCCCACCATATTGTAGGTGTGGATTTAAGTGCTATGTACAGGGCTAAGAGCCTCTAATTTTACAGTACTTCATCTTCATATCTTGTTAATAATTCATATAAATCATTTATGCCATGAAAACTGGGAGGTTCTCTGATTTCTGTACCCACTCGTCTTACTGCACGGTCTATTCTTGCTCACCTTCTTATGGACACTTCATGTAATCTATGCTGCCAATTCTCCAACCTTGTATCTGAGTCAGAAGCACATGATGTGATTCTCCTCCAACTGAGTACTCCATCTACAGTTGGGTTGACATAATATTCTCCGCGTGCGATGGTTCTGTATGACTAGTTGATTTTTTCCATATCTAAGCAAGTGGGCTCTACAAACCTTTCACCTTTTGAAGGGTCTAATGGTGCGATGACTTTGTATTCTCCCAAATCAAATGTCATCTTCCTTGTCTTCAAATTGATTATTTCCTAGTTATCAAATGCCCAATCTTGTCCAAGAAACGCTAGGTAAGGTGTTGTACCAACTACTATTTCTATCACTTCAAAGTATGCCTTAGTGCACACTCCATCCAGATCTACTATCACACATTTAAGCCTTCCAATTAGTAGAACTCTGTGTTGGTTTTCTAGCTTCAGCTGAACAGGTGAATAGCCTAATGTGGGCTCTCCCATACATTTCCATGTCTTCTTGGGTAACACGTTGACTTCAGATCCTAAGTCTAGTATAATGTCTCCCATATTGAAATCTCCAATGTTGGCATTCAGTCTGAATTCCCTGCTTGTCCTCCTTGTATGGAGTTGATTGGCCATTTTCTTCTCTAAAATCCCCTCTACCTCTGTGTTACATCTTTCTAACATATTTTTTAAAACTTTAACAGATGATGGATCATTTAGTAGTTTCACACAAGTTTGCATAAATGTATTTATGGTACTTTCTTGCGTTATGGGTGGTGTTTCACTGGTGTGATCCATTGATAAAGGCATCTCGTACATTGGTATGTTCTGAGTATGCTGAGCGGTTGATGTAGATGCATTGTCTTGCCTGCGGAACTCCTATCTTGCCTCCTTGAATATTTCTTTTTCTTTCCCCGCATCGAACTGTTTCTATGGTTCAGTATTCTTCTTCATCCATTCGTGTTATGTTGGATCCTGTTGTACTGCATCAACTCCTGTCTTAGCTCCTCTGTGCATAAATATGTTGATATTTCTTTCACCATCCCTAACATATGCATAAATCCATTGAACATTCTGATTGTTATGATTTCTCTTTTCTTAAAATTTTCCCAATAATGTTGGACAATCCTTCATATCATGATCTGTTGCGTGACAATACATGCATGTCGCAGGTGGAAGTGGACATTCCCTTGCATAGTGTCCTGACTGTTGGAATTTTTGGCAGACTACTGGACCTATGCCTCTTCCAAATCCTCCTCTACCTCTTCCTCCACCTTTGTATCCACCTCGATCTCCTAGCAGTGTATTGTACTGAGGTACCTGATTGTATTGCACAGGGTTATACTGTGGTTGTGTGTTGTTATACTGAGGTTGCACAATATTGTACTGTTGCTGTGAATTATTATAAGGAGGTGGTACCTGGTTGAACTGTGGTGCAGTTTTCCATGTCATCATTTCTTCTTGCACCCCATACGTATCTAAATTTATTTCCCTCATCAGGTCCATTATCTAACAATATTTATCATTATGACCCACTAATTTGCAAAAATTGCAATATGAACTCTTGGGTACTGTTTGATACTTCTGCATCATTGGAAAATGATAAGATTCATGTCCATGTGTTTTACAGATCTTGCACTATGGTCCTCCTGTTGGCAAGGGGTTTGGTAGCCCTATTTCCATGTACTGCGCGAAAGTTGGGCACTCATTCTTGTGATGTCCTTTTGTCCTGCATGTGGTGCACCAAACAACTTCTATTTTCTCTTTGCCCCTATACTGGTTTAGTTTAAATGTGAGGTTCTTCAGATCCTCCTTTAGCTCTTCTATTGCTAGATTTGTCTTCTAATACTGGTTCTCTTCCAGTTGTAAGGTTTCCTGTAGAGCCTCTTCCAAAATTTGAAACTTTTGTTGCCTCAAAGGGTATTTCAGATGTGGTAGTAGTGAATTCACAAATAGATGTCTATGTTGCATGTCAGTCATGAAATAATTCAATTTACCCTTCAGCCTTTTGAACCGATGATCGATATCCCAAACAAAATTTCCTATTTTCTGCCTGATTTCAATCATCTCATTCATGTACTGATCTTCTGAGCTAGGTTTTTGAAATTCATTTATCAACAACTTCTTCACATTTGCAATAGTCTGTGTTGTTCCAGGTGGATTGTTTACAACTAAGCTCATGTACCAATCCAGTGTGCGGTCTCTTAACTTGATAGATAGATTTGCAAGTTTTGTATCCTCATCTATGATATGATTTGCTTCCTATACCTTCTCACAGATGAACAAGTGCTTTTCTGGATCCTCTGAAGCCTCTCCCTTAAATTCTAGTAACCTGATGGTGGGATCGTGTCCTGCCATCTTGAACTATGATGAACTACTACCTCTACACAGTGTAGATTCTTGAATAATACTTCCTGAACTGGCTCCCCCAGTTGCTCCTCCTTGTTTATATGTGTTTCCCACTATCTTACTTCCACTAAAATTCAGTGGCCTAAATGGTGGTGTTCTTATTGGTGTATTTGTCGCACATGGGTTTATGGGTTCCACACTGACACTGACATGGATGGGATTGATGCCTTATGTTCTTGTCCTTGGACCTCCTGTCTTTCTTTCCTATGTTGCATGCAATATTTCCTCAATATTCGCCACAACACATAGATCCTCTACCTCTTCTTCATCACTAGCCAAGCCCTCTATGTCAACTATGGCTCTCTTCTTATTATTTATCCTGTATTGGTAGGGTACTCCACTACACATATTTCCTGTTGTTGCCATTATCTTCTTGATCTGGTCCTCATCCATCATGATTGGGTCCATGGCCTCCTTCTTTCTCTTATCCATCTCTCCCTCCATCCTTCCAGCTTGGGTCGGTGCTTCCCCTCTTCCCCCATGTACACAGGGAAGTTTAGCTGTTTGATGCCATTGTCATTACACCTTTGGTATAAAGTAAGATATTAATCAAAGTGTACAGTGATCCGATATACCTACCTCAAGGTCCTCTCAGGAACTTTTTCTTTGCTGTGTTGTAAGACTTCGCGGTATCTACTACAAATTCCGTGATAAACCATGCGACAATACTGTCTAGCCATAAATATACTGCACACGTGAATTTGTTGTTAACTTGTTGTAATTGTGCGATATCCACAAGGTTCCACTCGATCTATGTGATTCTATTTGTAGGGTGGTTTTGTTTCAACCTCAATAGCCACTCCTGCAACACATGCAGGAAATCACAGAAAAACACCTCATGTAGGTCGTTAAATGCGTACTTGTCTAGATATTTGCACGGTATTATTTTAGGGTTTTTGTTATCCTTCTGCGCAAAACCAAGATCCTTTGTTTTCAACCAGCTTTCAATATTTTCCTTCGTTGGATTCCATAGTCAAAACATCCCCTTCTATACCTCCATTGTCTGCGTTATTCTTTCATGGATCCCACTCACTCAATCCCATTCAGTTCTAGTCGACAACATACCAATTTGTTGGTTATTAATCTCTCTTTTTACTCCTTGGTTGACCTAGGTCCAGATCTAAACAAGATTCCAACAAATCCCTCTAAAACTATCAACCCTCCTAGTAAACTAGAAGGCAACAAAGCACACATAATGTACTGCGCAGTCTAACTCGAGATAGTTCTATGGGTGACCGCAATGCTCAGATGCTTGCAGTCTAGGAAAGAGTGGGGATCTATGATTTCCTTTCATCTTATTAAGCCTTGATATGTTAGTTCCTCCTATTATTCTGAAGATACATTCATATATTAAGTGTATGTATGCATTCTAACAAATCTAACAATTGACAGATCTCACATAATGATTCATTCATCAACTAACTACTTACACGAATTACTTATGCAATAGACACATCACATCACACATTACATAGGTGTTACCGTGGTTCACCCCCTCCCGGGATATGTCCATAAAGATATGGATCTTAGGATATTTTATTATGGTTTTGTAATGTATGTCGCTGCGTGCATTACAACTATCTTCATACACGAATCAAACAAACTCTACGACCTTTGTGAGGCTGAATAGATCGCACCAAGATTCTCAACTTGCAATATAACCCTCAAGGTCTAGTTACTTGACTCTCCTACAACTCAACAACTTACAAAAGGTATCATATCTCATAATACTTCTCCTATCCAAACAAAACTGTATTCTCTAACATTCTGGAACAACAACAACAACCAACCCCCGACCTAGACCTTCTAGGTACTTATTTATACTTATTTTTGGCTTATCAGCCATTACCATCTCTTACAAAAACCCTAACCCTAATGTGGTTAGGTTTCCCTGCATGCATTCCTTGCATGATTCCCTCCTTTTCATGTGGCTTTCCCTCACACATGTTGCTTTTCCTTCCAGCTGTACTTTTCTCATTCTGGGTTTTTCCTCCAAAAATAGAATCTCCTCAAAATAGGCATGTGCCCAACCATATTGGAACTTGGAGTGTGGTGTATAAGCTATGATAAGAAAGATGTACTCACATGATCATGAATTATGAGATACTGATAATATAAGAGATCGTTTGGGCCCTAAAATTTTGGTTATGATGTATATGAGTTTGTAGTTTCTTCATTGTGCAATTACTTATGTACTGTGTATTTGGTATTTAGCCATTATATCTGATGTATGGGATTGTATGTATGTTGCATAACCTGGTTAATATGATGGTTATGCTGCTTTATACAATTGGTAATATAAGTCTTTATATGTTAAACTAGGATTCTGCATTGTGTTGCACCATACCCGATGATGCATCCTATTTGATTCACTTCACCTCACACAAGTATTGATTGTGATCAAGGTGATGCCTCCTTGTAAATGTGTTGAACTTGCACATAATATATCTAGCTAGAAAATACTACACACATTTGCAAAGAGAAATTGAGAAAGAAGAAGCAAGATGGAAAGAATGGAATAATTCTCATTAACCGTATTCCACACTCAAAGAGTGAATAATTTACAATATATATAGGATACATGAGTAACTAATGAGCCATAGTGGTGGTCTATATTGATCTGGACACACACCACCAGTTACAAGAGTAAACTGCCACCTAGTCTAGTCTCTCAGGAAGTTACGTGAGTGAACTGCCACCTAGCTGAGTTAACTAGTCAACTAGTCTCCAGTTAACTGATTGAACAAAGAGTAGTGAGTTGGTGATGATCCCAATGTTGCATGGTGACAAAACCAATGCAACATCTAAACTCAACTCAACTAGTCAAACTGAAGTGTCAACTAAAAGAGAATATTCTCCAGGTGGAATATTCTCCCCTAAAATATAGGAGACTGGATAATGACTAATTATGACTAATAAAAAAGGAATAACCTTAGGAAAAATAAATCCTAGGTGTGTGTGAAGTAATTCCAACACCCCCCTGAACATCACTATGGTGAAAATAAAGAATGGGTCCTGGCTACGAGGCCATGTTAGGTACCTAAATACAAAAGATACTCTGAACTAAATGAGGAAAGAGGGAAAACCTCATGGGAAAACCCCCCCCTCAAATTACAATGCATAAAAAAATAAAATGAGATGGAACAAAAAACATTTGCTAAGCAACCTTGTCCTCACTCTAAGAAGACCTCACAACTATGCAAGTTTGTGCTCGTTGAAGATTTTGTTGAATATGTAGATGTTTATACGGATCTGATGAAGTAGATGAATAATTGATATTTCCACACATATCGACTTTCTCTTCTTGTAATGAACAATATCCAAATAAATTTTGGATAAAATTTTGAAAACTGTGTGGCCGTTTCCGAAAAAACGCTGAAATTTTGTTGATTTTGAAACGATCATAACTTCACTTTTTGGACTCTGTTTCAGACGATTTTTTTTTTTAAATTGGATATTTTCCCGAGAGGAATGAAAATATCCAATTTGTTTCTGCAAATTGTTCTAAAAAAATATCATAGTGGCGTCTGATGTGTGCGGCTACCTTGTTGACTCCTGAGATGCATGCATGGTGCATGCAAAAGTGTCTGCATGTGACTCCTGAGATGCATGCCATATATCGTCCACATGAATTTCAGAAAACAAATCTGAAATGGAGTAGACATCATCTTCAATTAATGGAATACAAATTTCTGCAAAAACTTTTGTAGAAGACTCTTCATAATAAGAAGCTTGATCTTCTGATGACTTCTCTTCTGGCTCTATCTGTTCAACCTCTTGCATGAAGTCTTCACAATATTCTTTATTCCCAAATAGAACCTCCTATCTGGTCCATAATTCATTTGGAGTTAATCCTTGTGATTCTTCATATACTTGATGGAAAAGTTCGAGAGAAACAAACATGCCGATACTTCCTATGGCCATATCTTGTCTATTGAGAAAGTCATTTTTCTCATCGACAAAATCATGCTCTACTTCCATTGCCATGGTTATTTGGTATAAGCCTTTGCATCTAAGATGAAGCAGAATTTTTAGCTTCCATTCCAAATAGTTATGAGGTGTGAGAAGTATTTATGGCGAATAATCCATCTTTTTGTTGTCTTCAATCTTTTGTACTTGCAAAAAATGATTTAGTGTAGCTTTTTCTTAGCAGTCCGTCGGATCTGATACCATATAAATGTGTTGAACCTGCATAGAATAGATCTATCTAGAAAATAATACACACATTTGCAGAGAGAAATTGAGAAAGAAGAAGCAAGATAGAAAGAATGGAAGAATTCTCATTAATCATATTCCACACTCAAAGAGTGAATAATTTACATATATATAGAATAAATGAGTAACTAATGAGCCATAGTGGTGGTCTAGATTGATCTGGACACACACCAATAGTTACAAGAGTAAACTGCCACCTAGTCTAGTCTCTCAGGCAGTTATGGGAGTGAACTGCCACCTAGCTGAGTTAACTAGTCAACTAGTCTTCAGTTAACTGACTGAACAAAGAGTAGTGATTTGGTGATGATCCCAATGTTGCATGGTGACAAAACCAATGCAACATCTAAACTCAACTCAACTAGTCAAACTGAAAGAGAATATTCTCCAGGTGGAATATTCTCCCCTAAAATATAGGAGACTAGATAATGACTAATTATGACTAATAAACAAGGAATAACCTTAGGAAAAATAAATCCTAGGTGTGTGTGAAGTAACTCCAACACTCCTTCCCTTGTAGAAGGTTGATTATGCCAATGCTACTAGACTACAATGATACATTTTTTGGTAACCTATGGGAACCCTGATATCCAATATTGCACCAACAGAAAACTCAACCACCATATCTGTCCATGTCCCCCGACAACTGACATCACATTTTGTTTATTAAAATTGAGAAATACAATTTGCATATACATCACTTGGCCATAGCCACATTCATACATTATATCTACATTATGCAGTAATTAAACTGGGGATTTATAACACAAATGTTACATTCCCCCTCCTCTACAATTGGTCACCGTCCTCGATGCACAACACCATGTTGATATACGTGTACACATTTTACATCATAATATTCAGAAAACAAAATTTTGCAATTGGTTCACCCTATAATAGCAGTTCCAACCATAATCTCTTGTTCCTCTCAACCTGCTAACCCAAGGAATGCACTCCCTTCACTTCTCTCACTCCATCGAACTACACCATTCTCTTATGAGGGTTATTAGTGTAGGTGACCAGGAACTCTCAGATGTGGTTCCAGAACTCTATCTTCCCAAAAATGGAGTCTTGTAATTTAACTTATGTTTTCTTCACAATTGACAAAACATTGTGGGTATTCCTCCCACATAGTTTCTTTGTGATCTCATGTTGCATCTTCAAGACAGTAGTAGGTCCATTGGAACTTTACCATGCCAATAGATTTGTTCTTGATCTCTTTGAATTTCTGGTCCAGTATGTATACTGGTTCCACTTGGAAATCCCCTTCATGCTCTAATTGGATTACAATCCAATCAAATATACAGTTAGGGCCAGACACATATTTCTTTAATAAATACACATGAAATACATTATGCAGTCTCATGGATGTGCAATTGGGCCTATATTTTGTAATATCTTAAAAGGCCCACACACTAGTACATTTGACATGTTTTATGACGCCCTTCTTATGGAATTCCATTTGAATCCCGATGAACCCAATTCCAACTTTTAGTCAAACTCCTTTTATCACACTCTCGATGACACTATCAGTATTTCATACATCCGACGTAACAAAATTCCACGTGGAAGCTATGAAGAGATTTTACCAAACGAATGTTCGTCGCACATAATCGTCACAATTACGAAAATCATAGAACTATCAGGATTTCGACGTATTGGTCTACCACATGGCATTTTCTAAGAGTCTGACATCAACCGAGCTTCCATTGTTTTACTGACGATGTTTTTTGTTACTGCAACATAGGGGTGTGTAAGTATCATCGAAAAGATGATGTGGATGCCATCGAAATTGTGACTATGGTCAACGACCGATGTCGACGTGGTGATGATCTAGAGGGCACATTTCATCAACGATCTAATGATATGGTGCGATATATTATTTGGATTGACGATGCCATGGTGGAAAAATTTCCTCGAAGTGGCGACACATGAGAGCTGCAAGTCATGTAGGAAATGGGATGGATGGGCATAAGCCATCCACAGAAATATCGGCGTGCATTCAATGAAGTACCCTAGTGTTGAAGGTTTGACGTCGGTATAATAAATTCAAAAAAAATTCAAATTGATTGGACATAGGGATAAAATATATGTTTTAGATTAAGAAGTCAAAGAGGTTGAGGTAGATGTAAATGAAAATGTTCTCGATATATGATGATATATATGATTAGGATTAAGGTTTATTTTGTTCCATAAAACCCTAATTCAATCTTTTTAGAGCCTCCACATCTAAAAATGCACAGTCACACTTAATAAATATGTGTTTCTCTTTTAAACTATAATTTATGCCCTTATGCAAAAATGCATGTCAGACTTCACTAAAATGCACGTTAGGATTCACAAAAATGCACGTCCAGGTGCATTTTTGAGTGATTCAAGTTTCTAAGGGCCTCTTAGATAATTTTACACCTGTCTACATATTTATATTTTCAATTGCAAACATAAAAGTGGCTAATCTGTAAAAGAGGCAAATTCCACCTTGTAAATTGAGAGACCAAAACAATAAAAAGCGACATAATGGAAATGCACACCCTTGCTTCTATATAGATCCAAATTTAGTTATCTAAGTTTTGGGGTGAAGTTAATAACATTATACAAAGTGCACTTTAAAATGACTAAGTTCTTCTACCTTGAACCTAGATTCAAGACTTTTTGTAAAATGGAGGGTAAAACCGTTTTACTATAAAATGCATGCCTAAGACTCATATGACCTCCAAATTGAGTGGTTCAAATTGTGGAGTTTGGATTTTATAATTTTTCATCTATTCATACTTTAGTTGTGCATTTTGAAACCAAAATCCCTCTGTTGTGCATAAAGGCTAAAATTTTCCTTGTAAATGAAAAAAAATGCATAAAAATGCTTGAAAACATAGCATGATAAGAAATGCACGTCTGAGGAAGAAAAATCCATGTGTGGTGTTTTTAATTTACAAGTTACAAGCTACAAGACTATGGATTTGTTGTAAACCCTAAATAATGCATACTAGGGTGATTTGTGCCCATAATTCAGTAAAGGGTTGAAACATACATGAATCTTTGGCAATTGTGCACACACACTAACTAAAATGACAAAATGTGCATTAGCTACTTGCATCCATGAGCTCAAAGAGGCAGGAGATTGTACAACCACATCACACCTAGGATAGTTATTAGTTTCATTTCCATTGATAAGACCTACATAAATCATCAGAGAATAAAATTTTATATGACTGAATAATAATTAAATAAATAAACATTGTAAATCTAGATACCAAATATAGTAGAAAGTTACCTAATGGAAAAGCATGTCCATGCTTCTATGTAGCTCCAAATTTAGTGATCTAAGTTTTGGAGTGAATTTAATAACATTCTAAATCTATCTATATCATCCATAGTGCATTTTCAAATGAAAAATAACTTCTACCGGGAACCGAAATTCTAGACTTTTTGTAAAATGGAGGGTAAAACAATGTTACTTTAAAATGAAAGCCTATGACTCATATGACCTCCAAATTGAGTGATTAAATTTGTGGAGTTTGTATTTTCTCATTTTACATCTATTTATGACTTTACTTATTCATTTTCAAACCAAACACCCTCTACTCTGTATCAAGGTTAAGAACTGCCTTGTAAATGCGAAAAAATGCATAAAGGAAAAAATGCTTAAAAATGCATGAAACTAGGGCATGATGAAAAATGCAAGCCTAGATCTTAACAAACCTACAATTTAAGTGATTCAAGTTTCTCATGGTATCTTAGATAATTTTACATGTGTCTTCATATTTAATTTTGCATGTGCGAACATAAAAGTGGCTTCTATGTAAAAGAGGCAAAATCTACCATGTAAATTGAGAGACCAAAACAATAGAATGCACCCTAATAGAAATGAACTCCCATGCTTCTATATAGCTCCAAATTTAGTGATCTAATTTTTGTTTTGAAGTTAATAACATTCTGAATCTATCTCTATCATCCAGAGTGCATTTTGAAATGAAAAAGGACTTCTACCAGGAACCCAAATTCTAGACCTTTTGTAAAATGGAGGGTAAAACTAGACTACTATAAAATGCACACCTATAACTCATATGATCTCCAAATTGAGTGATAAAAGTTGTGGAGTTTTAATTTTATCATTTTAAATCTATTCATACCTTTATTTATTCATTTTGAAACCAAAAACCATCTACTGTGCATAAAGGTTAAAAACTCCTTTGTAAATGCAAAAAAATGCATAAAGGGAAAAATGTTTAAAAATGCATGAAACCAAGGCATGCTGAAAATGCATGCCCATGTCTTAACACACCTTCAATTTCAGTGATTTAAGTTTATGAGGGTGTCTTAGATAATTTTACACCTATTTACATATTTAATTTTGCGGTTGCAAACATAAATGTGGTTGTTGTGTAAAAGAGGCAAAATCTACCTTGTAAATTAGGACACCAAAACAGTAAAAAGTTCCCTAATGGAAATGCACGTCCATGTTTCTATTTAGCTCAAAATTTAGTGATCTAATTTTTGTTGAGAATTTAATAAGATTCTGAAGCTGTATATGTCATCTGGAGTGCATTTTAAAATGACTAAGGACTTCAATCTTGAACTGAGATTCAAGACTTTTTGTAAAATGGAGGGTAAAACCGTCTTACTATAACATGCATGCCTAAGACTGATATGACCTTAAAATTGAGTGGTTCAAATTGTGGAGTTTTTTTTTTTTTATCATTTTACATGTATTCATAATTTACTTGTGCATTTTGAAACCTAAAACCATGTGCTATGCATAAAGGCTAAAAGCTTCCTTGTAAGTGAAAAAAATGCATAAACCTAAAAATGCATGAAAACAAGGCATGATGAAAAATACATTTCCTAGGAATAAAAACCAATGCATGGTATTGGTAATTTACAGGTTACAAGTTATAGGACTGTGGCTTTGTTGTAAACCCTAAAGACTGTATACTAGGGTGATTTGTGCCCAGAATTTCGTAAAGGGATGGAATATACACAAATATTTGTCAACTGTGCAGACACTCTAACTAAAATGGAAAAATGAGTACTAACTACCCGTGTCGATGAGATCGACGAGGCATGAGCTTGTACAACCACATCACACATATGATAGTTTTTAGTTCCATTTCCATTGCAAATACCTGCAAAAATCATCAGAGAATAAAATGTTATATGACTGAATAATAATTAAATAAATAAATAGACATATCAATGATGTACGAGAGTCCCTAAAGACTAAAGTGGAATACCTGAATCATATTCTCTTGGTTTCAAGAATAATTTATTCTCTACTGAACATGGCCAACCAAGTGAAAGTGGAATCTCATTTGGCCGCTTGACCCCCTCACATCACTCTCAATTACCCATACCCAATCTATTTACTGGAATGAAAAATAATTGAAAGTGGCATAGTACAATTCATGCATAGAAAGTAGCAAAACAAAATTTAAAGGTAAATGAAAGAAAGAATGTGTGTGTAGCTATATGGTTTTGTACATACAAAACATATAACATGAATCCATAAGAAGGTAGCAACAAATAGTATATATTAATATATTTTATCATCAAAATATGTTTCCATTATAAATGTTTCTCATAATATATACAATCACCTTTTTTTTTTTCCAGAAATCTATTGATTGACTCATCAATGTCTTGATCCACTTCAATTATTGGGCCCTCTCTTGGTGATGATTTAATATGCACACTCTAGTGCATTTTATATCTAGTAGAGTACCCTCCACGTTGTATAGGATGCTATTGAGGGACCTTGACTACAATAACAAAAAGGGTTAAATTGATATGGTTAGTTATTATTCACTAAAGTAGTTCATTAAGGAAAATATCATTACAATGTTCTTTACCAGGATGACTAGTACAGACCACTCGTTCAGCTGCCATGTGTTCTCTCTCTTTCCAAGCACTCTCATCTACATGCTTTTCCATCAAAACACGAAAAGTTAGAAGTACACCATCTTAAATTAAATATTAATAATTGTATTAATCCACACTTTTGATTTTATAGCCATAATACTATCATTGTCGGGTTGCACACCACCATCATCGGGATACACTCCATCATTATGTATGAGCTGCACACCACCATAATCAGAATGCACTCCACCGTCATGGGACTACTATCCACTAATGGTCTCATTATTGTTGTTTCTCTCTTGCTTAAAATAGAAAGACACATTCATTTATGGGTGAAATCAATCGTGAATAGATTTTGCAAGTAATCAACAATTAAAGTCTAATGATTTTACTTATGATGTCATTCAAAGGGGTAGATTATGTTTTCCCCATGCTTTGTTAGTGTTCACCATGACTTGAAATACATACCTGAAACCGAGCCAAATGTCTTCTTCTGTGGTTGCAGTTTTGAATTGAGTCCCTGCATTGCACAAGATCTCAAATTTGGCTTATTGGATGAAATTAAATAAAAGTTGAATGATGATATGCATGATATGGTTTAATTATTTTGTACTTATAATTCGTGCTTTTAGTTTCATGTAACCACCTTGTCCAAGTTTGTGCTACCCATGTTTTTCTATTCTTGCCTTGGTTTCTTTTGACGTGTCTGGGAGCCTAGGAAATTTTTCCAATAGGTTGTATATCACAATTTGTATATAGAACTAACAAAAATTCAACATATTAAATTCAAAATATGATATACCTTCTTGGTCCAGGTGGTGTCTTTCCTTATTTTATCATTGCATTCTCCTTTGCATCCTCCAATACATTCTTCCACTCAATCTTGGGAATCATCGAAGGATGCTTATACCTAGGGTTTGTTTGCAAATGAACCCTATATTGGTCCCTCACATATTTTAGATGTGTATCGACCAATGAGGTGACTCTAATTTTGTTGAAGGAATCACCAAATAGGTCGACCAAGTGGTCAATAAGATCCTTTTTCAAACTTGGATTCTGAGCATTCCACTGTGTGCATATGGTGGAACCAAAAATATCTAAGGCCTTGTCATTCATATACTTAAAAATATGTTATTTCCTGCGGAACAATATGATCATTAATTTAAAATAATCATAGAGATGTATTCTTCAATTTTATAATAGGAAATAATTAAGACATCCATGTGTTCCTTCTCTCACCAAGCATTCTCATCTACATGCTTTGCCATCAAAACAAAAAATGTTATAAGTACACCATCTTCATGTAAATATTAATAATTGTATTAATCCATACTTCTGATTTTATAGCCATAATACTATCATGGACAGGCTACACACCACCATCATCGATATGCACTCCATGATTATGACTGAGTTGCACACTACCATCATCATACTGCACTCCACTGTCATGGGGTTGCTATCCACTGCTGGCCTCATTATTATTGTTTATCTCTTGATTAAAATGAAAAGATACATTCATTTATGGGTGAAATCAATCATGAATATATTTTACAAGTAATTAATAGTTAAAGTCCATTGATTTTACTTATGATGTCGTTCAAAGGGGAAGATTGTGGTTTCCCCATTCTTTGTCGGTGTTCAACCATGGCTTGAAATCTACACTTGAAACCAAGCCAGATGTCTTCTTCTGTGGTTGCAATTTTGAATTGAGCCTCTGCATTGCACAAGATCACAAATTTGGCTCATTGAATGCAATTAAATAAAATTTGGATGATGATAGGAATGATATGGTTTAATTATTTGGTACTTACAAGTCATGCATTTAGTTTCATGTAACAACCCCGACCAAGTTTGTGTTACCCATGTTTTTATAGTCTTTCCTTGGTTGCTTTTGACGTGTTTGAGAGCCTATAAAAAGTTTCCAATAGGTTGTATATCACATTTTTGATATAGAACTAACAAAAATTCAACATATTAAATTCAAAATATGATATACCTTCATGGTCTAGGCAGCATGTTTCCTTCTTTCTCATTGTCTTCTCCTTTGCATCCTCCAATAAATTCTTCCACTCAATCTTAGGAATCATCGGAGGATGCTCATACCTAGGGTTTTTTTGTGAATGAATCCTATATTGGTCCCTCACATATTTAAAATGTGTATCGACTAATGAGGTGACTCCAATTTTGTTGAAGGAATCACCAAATAGGTTGACCAAGTGTTCAATAAGATCCTTTTTCAAACTGGGATTTTGAGCATTCCACCATGTGCGTATGGTGGACCCAAAAAATATAAGGCCTTGTCATTCATATGCTTAAAAAATATGTTGCTTTATCTGAAACAATATGATCATTAATTTAAAATAATCCTAGAGATGTATGTTTCAATTTTATAATAGGAAATAATTAATACATTCATAAATACCTGGGATTTTACCCTTGTTGGTAACACGTGACGATCCAATTTAGTTTTTTGTAGAATCACCAATTGCCTCATCTCTACCATCAAGTGCTTGTTCTGGAATGCACTGCACCGAGGGTGTGTCATGGGCCCCATAAAATTCAATTTTCTTAGTCACACAGACATCGGCCATAGGAATAGAGCCAAAGAGCCTCACATGTATGTGTCTCATGGTAGGAGGTAGTGGTGTTTGAGCATCACTACTATCAACACCATCCTCAGGAGAAAGCTACTGAAGTTTTATGAATAAATCCTATAAAAAGAAAACATATTTTATTCAGATAATATAAAGTAGAAAAAACAAAATTCATAATGAAAATTTGGATGAACCTGCACAGATAAGATCTAGTTAGCAAAAGACATACACAATTTGCAGAAAAAATGAGAAAAGACGGAAACGAGAGAGAGATAATCAAAGAATTTTATTAACTGAATGAAAAAATGATACAATACAATATATATGCGCTGCATAGCTCAATTAATGCACCATAATGCATGAGATAATGTGCCATAGTGGTGGTATAGAGTGATTTGGACACACATCGACAATCACATGAGTTAACTTCCACCTAGGCTAAGTCAACTAGCCTCTCAGTTCTTAGTTAACTGACTGAAAGCATCAATAATGCATCACTCTGGTGATAATCCCAAGGACAATGCACATTAATAGTGATGATCCCAATGCTGCATGGTGATGGAACCAATGTGGCATCAAGACTCCACTCAACTAATCCAATTGAAGTGTGAAATGAAGAGAATATTCCCCTATAATGTAGGAAAATGAATATTCTCCCTAAAATGTAGGAGACTAGATAATGACTAATAAACATAGGTAAAACCTTAGGAAAAAAAATCATAGGTGTGTGTGAAGTATCTCCAGCAGCCCCCATGAACATCACTATGGTGAAAATAAAATAATGGGTCTCGACAATAAGGCCATGTTAGGTACCCGAAAACATAAGACACATTGAACTAAACGAGGAAAGAGGGAAAACCTAATGGGAAACCCCCCCCTCAAGGTATAATGTATAAAAAAAATAAATGACAATTTCTAGGAAATTGTGTCCTTCACTCCAAGACGACTGTGCAGAGAATGGAAATTCTGCTCAGTGAAGGTCTTGGTGAAGATATCTGCAGTCTTTTATGATGAAGGACAAAAATGAAGGTCGATGATCCCCTCGTGTACTAAGTCCTGGATGTGGTGCATATGGATCTCGATGTGCTTTGTTCGCTGCCTCTGAACTGGATCTCTGCAGAACTTCAGAGTGATCTGGTTGTCACACCAGATGACGATCAGTCGGTGATCCTGAATGCCCAACTCAGTGAGAAAATGTTGTAGCCACATACACTGAATGGTTATGTTAACTACCCCCCTGTACTATGTTAGAAGGTTTACAGTTGGGAGTAAGCTTGTCATTGATGGCAAGAACAACGATGGAAAAGATCAGCGATGACAAAGATTAGTGATGGCAAAGATCAGCGATGGCAAAGAACAAGGATGGCAAGAACAATGAAATCGCGAAGTGGCGAAATCGCAAAACAACGAAATAGCAAAGTGACAAAATCGTGAAGCAGCGAAATCACAAAGCAGCGAAATCGCGAAGTGGCGAAATCGCGAAGCAGCGAAATCGTGAAGCAGCGAAATTGCGAGAAGATCTGGGCCGTAGGATCTAGGGTATCTACGAAGGCTCAATAGCCGTTAGATATAGTGAAGTAGCAAGGCGGGTAAGCCCAAGAGTCATCCAACTCTCCAAAGCTGTGAAGGAATCCTGACCATCCATTGGGGACAGTCGTGGACCGTTGATCAAGAGGACGCATGGCAAAAGATCAGAGCACCACAAAGACTCCATCTCAGAGTCTCACCTATCACGACTTGGAGTGATGAGAATCTCCATCTAAGGATCAACGAGATGCGATATCGTGAAAATATCAGGACCGTCAGATCACCTAGAACGTGGACCATCGATCTGAGCTCCATCTCAAAGCTTTTCCTATCGCGACTTGGAGTGACGAGAATCTCCATCTAAGGATCAGTGAGATGCGAGATCATGAAAAGATCAGGACTGTCAGATCACCTAGAACGTGGATCGTCGATCTAAGCTCCATCTCGGATTTTCGCCTATCGCGACTTGGAGTGACGAGAGCCTCCATCTAAGGAACAACGAGATGCGAGATTGCGAAAAGATCAGGACCGTCAGATCACCTAGAATGTGGATCGTCGATCTGAGATCCATCTCGTAGTTTCGCCTATCGCGACTTGGAGTGATGAGAGCCTCCATCTAAGGAACAACGAGATGCGAGATCGCAAAATATCTGGACCGTTGATTCATCGAGATCGTGGATCGTCGATCAGGGTCGATGAAGATCATGAGTTCGCAGCACCTTTTAGCATAGATAGTGGTCACCGCCTGTGGTCATGTGGAGGAAGGACCTAGTGCAGATAAGCTCCACCTCGAAATTTCGGGGATCGCGTCTAGTACGAATGCTGAAATACCGAAAAGGTGAAATGTCGCTATAATCCAATGGTGCAGATGAAACTGAAGAAGAATGAAGGGCTACTATTGCACGTCATAGTGTAACTACCAGAAACCATTAATGGTTTCTACCATAGGACTCGAAGATACTTCGGGGTGATTGACAGAGGAGATGAAGAGTCTATGGGAATCTTCAAGAGGGATGAAGATGCTTGTGGAGGCGATTGATAGCTAGATGAGCATTGAAGCCTGTAACTGGAACAGAGAAGGTGAGCTCATCTGTCACAGAGAAGACGAAGAGTCTCAACTGCCAGAGAAGCTGAGGAATCTCAGCATAACATACAGTGATGCTGAACGAGTGGAAAAACGGCCAGAGAAGCTGAAGAGTCATGATGATGATCAGACAGAGCACTCGAGTTGTGGAGGATATCGACACGGTATGAGTATGCAGAGGTATTGTGCGCATTGCATGCACAAGGTGCACAAAATCTATAAATACACATTAGAGAGAAGAGATGGGGTTATTGTTACTGTTGGGGTTGCTGTGGTTGCTGTTGTTGAAGGTGATTCATGCGTGAAGAAGCAGGAGAGTGCAGCAGCTAAATTGAACAGAAGAGGATGTGTGCAGGAAGGCAGTGAGGCGGATAGAGCAACGAAATACAACAGAATAGTGATGAGTCTGGTAAGCCATTGTTGAACATTATATCATTGTAATGAGTTTCAATAGCAAAGATTGATAAAATAGGGTGGTTGGGAGGTGCTAGGGAGAGGACTAGTGTCCTCAGAGGTTCAAGTGGGTGCTTGAACACAGGGAGTTGGTGCTTCCTTCTAGTTGGTGCTAGAGAAACCAGGGAGTTGGTGCTTCCTTCTAGTGGGTGCTAAAGAAAAACAGGGAGTTGGTGCTCTCAGCAAGTTGCAGCTTGCAAAACAGAGGTTGTAGCCTCACAATGAGTTGGTGCTCATATGTATGATAATTTAAAGAATGTAAATAATACTTATCATATAAAGAATAAGAGGTTTTTACCCTGTATGGGTTTCCTTGGGAAATATCTGTCTCTTTGTTTCTCATATATGTGACTGATGCTGAATGTGCCATTGTTCATTTCCTTGCATTATTGTGATCATCATTGAGTGCCTTGTAAATATTTTAAAAGAAGCATAATTGTTTAAGCACGGTAATAACTGATTCACCCCCCTCTTAGTTGTCCAACATTTGGTATCAGAGCCAACCCTTTTATCTAAGGGTAGATCCTAGAGCTTAAACATGTCAAGCCATGAAGGAAATTCAACCAATAAGGCCCCTCTGTTCAATGGAACAAACTTTGCCTTCTGGAAAGTTAGAATGAGAACCTACATAATGTTGTTAGGTGAAGATGTCTGGGATGTGGTAGATACTGGTTATGTAAAGCCAGTTGTGCTAGATAATAAGGATGACAAACTAGAATTTAGCTTCAACGCTAAGGCTATGAATGTTATCTTGAGTGGGCTTGTAGAAGCAAATTTCGTAAAAGTTATGCACCTAGGAACTGCCAAAGAAATGTGGGACAAACTCATTAGCAGCTATGAGGGTAATGAGAAAGTAAAGGATGCAAAGCTTCAAACCTATAGAATACAGTTTGAACAGCTGAAGATGAAGGAAGATGAAACTGTTGGAAAATAATTTCTAAGAGTAGAAGAAATGGTAAATGCAATGAAGGCACTTGGTGAAACAATTGATGAACCTTCTTTAGTTCAGAAAATCTTGAGATCTCTCCCAGATAGGTTCAACCTGAAGGTCTCTACTATAGAAGAACTTAATGATCTAAAAACCTTTGGGTTTGATCAACTGTTAGGAACATTGACTGCATATGAAATGAGAATAGTTAAAGATAAACCTACCTCTAGAGAAGCATCATTTAAAGAAGACAAGAATGAGGATTCTGAGCCCGATGAAATTGAAGCAAAATTTGTGAAGAGACTGAAGAAGGGATCAAGAAAATACAAAGGTAAACTGCCTTTCAAATGTTTCAACTGTGGTAGGATAGGTCATTTTGCAAATAAATGTCCCCACAAAGGAAAGGATCAGACATGTGATGATGAGGAGAAGTACAAACAAAAAAATTTCTTTAAATAGAAAAACTTTAAGAAGAAAAGTCTGTGCGTTAACAATGATGATGATCCTTCAGATGATGAAGAAAATGACTCCTCTATTGAAGATAAACTAAATGACTTCATACTTATGGCCAAAGAGGATTATGATAATAAAATCATAGGGAGTGATGAAGAAGAAGTTGTGGTTGACATGGAAGAAGAACTGATCAATGCACTGGAAGAGATTGAAAGACTAAGAATCAAGAACACAAAGCAAAGAAAATTGTTGATACAGTTTGAGAAAGACAGTAAAGAACCTGATGAATACCTTGTCCTACTAAAAGTAGAATTGGAAGAGGCAAAGAAAATCTAAGAGATTCTGAAACAATAGCTATCATAAAAGAAGGCAAGATGTGAAGCATTAGAACAAGAAGTAGTGAAAACGAGGAAAGAAATGGAGAAGTTTCAAGCCTTGTATAATCAGAATCTGTCAAGTATCAAAGCCTTACAAGGATTGGCCACCATTCTGAATCAGTAAAGGAATCCAAAGCTGAAAACTAGCTTGGGGTATGAAGAGGGATCAAGCAGTGGTAAGCCAGGAAATGAAGAACCCATCAAGTTTGTCAAAAGTACAACCAATGACAATAACAATCATGCAGAAACAAAGGAAGATAATTAGCCGCCCAGGTCGAGTAAGGTAAAAGATTCCAGATCTGAATCTGTAGAACAAAGAAGTAATGTGCTCACTGCTGAACGACGTCATCAGTTTAGAAGAAATCGATTTGCTCAAAGAAGACAACCATTTTCCAGGTACAAAGAATTCTTCTATGGCTATTGTTTCTACTGTGCTAACTTTGGTCACAAAGCTATAAATTGTTCCTTAATATTCAGACATGAGCAATTAAGATTTCAAAGGAATAAATACTTGCCACAACAAAGAATGATGCAACCAAGTAACAAACCTTCATTGATTGCCAATTTCCAAATTAAGTCTAGGGACATGCAATTAAAGAGGTCAAGAAATAATCAACAGTCAATGAGTAGACAACGTTGCACCAATAAGTTTGACCTGTTGAGCAATGATATTGAATGCTACATCTTTCATAACTATGGACACAAATCTATTGACTGCCGTTTAAGTTTATACGAACCAGATTCAAAATCTCCTGCTGAAAATGTCAAGTTTTGGAAGAAGAATGAAAGTGACAAGTGTGGATTAGTGTTGTCCACTCAAAGAAAAACGAACCCTTGGTATATAGACAGTGGATGCTCCAAACACATGACGGGAGACAAAGGAAAGTTTCTATCTCTAAGTGAAAGCAAATCACGAAACATAACCTTTGGAAATGATGCTACAGGGAAAATAAAGGGCAAAGGGATGGTGAGCTTAAGTAATGGAATAGGAAAAGCCCAAGATGTTCTACTTGTGGATGGGCTGAAACATAATCTACTTAGTGTAAGTCAAATGTGTGACAGATGATGCAAAGTGTTGTTCACATCCAAGGAGTGCAAGATAAAGTCTGTAAACTCAGGACAAGTGGTGGCCAAAGGCATAATGACAGAAAAGAATGTATATGTGTTGAAAGAAAATAGAGAAGAATGTCATCTAAGAAAACATGATAAAAACTGGTTATGGCATAGGAGACTTGGACATATAAACTTTGACCACTTAATCAAACTCAAAAACCTCGAGGCAGTAAAGGATCTTCTGAGAATATCAAAGCCCCAAAATTCAATGTGTAAACCCTGTCAAGTAGGGAAGCAAAACATGACACAGTTTAAGTCCAAGAGCTTTACTTCAACAGAGAAACCACTCCAACTAGTTCATATGGATTTATGTGGAACATCAAGACAGGAAGGCACAGGGAAAGAAAACTATTTCATGCCGATTATCGATGATTACTCCAGACTTACTTGGGTTTCCTTTCTCAAAGAAAAAACTGAAGCATTTGAGAAGTTTAAAATATTTAAGTCTTTAAAAGAGACACAAATAGGCAAGAGGTTAAAGACAGTAAGATCAAATCGGGGAGGAGACTTTATGTCAAGAGACTTCAGGAATTCTGCGATGAACATGGGATCAAGAGAGAATACACAATCCCAAGAACTCCACAACAAAATGGAGTTGTTGAGAGGCAAAACAGAACAATGCAGGAAATGGCCAGGTCAACGATGAATGACAAGAACATTGGTCAAATGTACTGGGTAGAAGAAATACACACAACGGTCCATGTGCTTAACAAATCCTACCTCAGACCACAAAGTGACAAGACACCTTATGAATTATGGTTTGGAAGACCTGCCTCATTCAAACACTTCAGAGTCCTTGGGAGTAAATGCTACATAAAGAATAATGATGAGAACCTCGACAAATATGATGACAGGGCTGATGAAGGTATCTTCTTAGGGTATGCTACAAATAGTAAAGGATATAGATGCTACAATAAGAGGATGCATAAAATGTTTGACTGTATTGATGTAAAAATTGATGAAGGAATCCCAGCAAGAGAGGTATACAGTAATGAGTCTTCTACAGAAGACACAACTAAAGCTGAAGATGAACAGGTCCAAGAATCAGAAAATGAAGACTTTGAATCAGATGAAGACTCAGACAGTCAGACAGGCTCAAATCAACAGTCAACTACAAATTCCTCCTCCAGAATCATTCAAAAGAATCATCCTGCAAGTCAGATAATTGGAGAAAAAGACAAAGGTGTACAAACTAGGAGAAAGCTAATCAAAACAACCGAACAATCTCATATAGCTTTCATATCCATGCTAGAACCCAAGAATTTCAATGAAGCCAACAAAGATGATCACTGGGTTAAAGAAATGAATGACAAACTTGATTAGATTGAGAAAAACAATACGTCAGAGATGGTTCAAAGACCTGAAGGTAAAAACGTCATTGGCTCCAAATGGATCTTTAAGAATAAGTTGAATGAGCAAGGACAAGTTATAAGGAACAAAGCAAGGTTAGTATTTAAAGGCTATGCTCATATAGAAGGACTGGATTTTGGTGAAACATTTGCGCCCGTAGCAAGATTAGAAGCTATCAGAATGTTTCTTGCCTATGCTTGTCATAAAAGGTTTAAAGTCTACCAAATGTATGTCAAGTCAGCCTTTCTAAATGGAGATTTAAGTGAAGAAGTCTATATGGAACAACCAGAGGGTTTCAAATTGTCTGATAACCCTAACTTAGTATGCAAGTTGAAGAAAKATTTATATGGTTTAAAACAGGCCCCTCGAGCCTGGTATCACAGACTAGATACGTATCTCAAAGACAAAGGGTTCAAGAGAGGAACAATTGACAACAATCTGTATATTAAAACAGAGGATAATAATTTTCTCATCGTACTGGTCTATGTAGATGACATCATCTTTGGATGTAATAAGGATTCATTGGTACAATGGTTTTCTTCTTCCATGGAGTCTGAATTTGAAATGTCTATGATAGGAGAATTGTCATTTTTTCTTGGTCTGCAAATTACTCAAAGGCCCGAAGGGATGTTCATTTCTCAAGAAAAATATCTAGGAGAAATGCTGAAAAGGTTTCAAATGGAAGATTATAAACCTGTGGGTACACCTATGGTAACTGGATGTAAATTAAGCAAGGATGATGATTCACCTGATGTTGATCAAAGCTCATATCGATCAATGATAGGAAGCCTGCTGTACATCAAAACATCTCACCCAGACATAATGCATGTTGTAGGAATGGTAGGAAGATATCAGGATGCACCTAAATAGAGTCATTTGCAAGATGTCAAAAGGATATTTAGGTATTTGAAAGAAACAATGACTTATGGTCTGTGGTATCCTAGAAATCAAAATCTTCAGATGACTGCTTATTCAGATGCAGATTGGGCAAACTGTGTTGATGAGAGAAAAAGCACCAGTGGAGGAGTATTCTTCTTGGGTGACTCCCTAGTAGCCTGGCTTAGTAAAAATAAAGGTTTCATTTCCTTATCAACCATAGAGGCATAATACATTGCTGCTGCTACCTGTTGCACTAAGGTATGATGGATGATTCAAACACTTGCATACTTGGAGGTAAAATATATTGCACCAATCCCAATTCATTGTGATAACACTAGTGCCATCAGTGTGTCTAAAAATCCTGTCTTCCACTCCAAGACCAAGCATATTCCCATAAAATATCATTTTCTGAGAGAGCAGGTCACCAATCAGATTGTTCAGGTGCATTACATTCCCACTACAGAACAAAATGCAGACATCTTTACTAAACCCCTAGCCAAGACACCATTTGAATATCTCAGACAGAAGCTAGGTGTCATCCCGTCTCACATCTAAGATAGTCCATCCTGTTAGGGGGAGTCCTATATTGGTTGCATATCTGATACCTCCTAAAATTAATGCAACAACTCAAGGAGAGTGTGTTTTCTTTGACATTGATGTCAAAGGGGGAGAAAAGAACATGGGTGCCTTTGTTGCCATCAATGCCAAAGGGGGATATTGTTGGAAGGTTTACAGTTGGGAGTAAGCTTTTCATTGATGGCAATAATAGCGATGGCAAAGATCAGTGATGACAAAGATCAATGATGACAAAGATCAGTGATGGCAAAGAACAACGATGGCAAGAACAACGAAATCGTGAAGCGACGAAATTGCGAGAAGATCTAGGCCGTAGGATCTGGGGTATCTGCAAAGGCTCAATATCCGTTAGATATGGTGAAGCAACAAGGTGTATAAGCCCAAGATTCATCCAACTCTTCAAATCCATGAAGGAATCCTGATTGTCCATCGGGGACAGTCGTGGACCGTTGATCAAGAGGACGCATGGTGAAAAATCAGAGCACCACAAAGACTCCATCTCGGAGTCTTTCCTATCGCGACTTGGAGTGACGAGAATATCCATCTAAGGATCAGCAAGATGCAAGATCGCGAAAAGATCAGGATCGTCAGATCACCTAGAATGTGGACCGTCGATTTGAGCTCCATCTTGGAGCTTCGCCTATCGCAACTTGGAGTGACGCGAATCTCCATCTATGGATCAGCAAGATGCGAGATCGGGAAAAGATCAGGACCATCAGATCACTTAGAACGTGGACCTTCGATCTGAGCTCCATCTTAGAGTTTCTCCTATCACGACTTGGAGTGACGAGAACCTCCATCTAAGGAACAACGAGATGTGAGATCACGAAAAGATTAGGACCGTCAGGTCACCTAGAACATGGACCGTCGATCTGAGCTCCATCTCGGAGTTTCGCCTATTGTGACTTGGAGTGACGAGAGCCTCCATCTAAGGAACAGTGAGATGCGAGATCGCAAAAATATCTGGACCGTTGATTCATCGAGATCGTGGACCGTCGATCAGGGTCAATGAAGATCATGAGTTTGTAGCACCTTTTAGCGTAGACAGTGGTCACTTCCTGTGGTCACATGGAGGAAGGACCTAATGCAGATAAGCTCCGCCTCAGAATTTTGGGGATCACATCTGGTACGAATTCCAAAATACCGAAAAGGTGAAATGTTGCTATAATCCAATGGTGTAGATGAAACTGAAGGAGATCGGAGGGCTACTGTTGCACGTCATAGTGACTTCCAGAAACCATTGATGGTTTATTCCAGAGGACTCGAAGACACTTCGGGGTGATTGACAAAGGAGATGAAGAGTCTCTGAGAATCTTCAAGAGAGATGAAGATGCTCGTGGAGGCGATTGACAGCTGGATGAGCATTGAAGCCTGTAAATGGAACAGAGAAGGTGAGCTCGTCTGTCATAGAGAAGACGAAGAGTCTCAACTTCCATAGAGGTTGAGGAATCTCAGCATAACATACAGTGATGCTAAACGAGTGGAAAAACGACTAGAGAAGCTGAAGAGTCATGATGATGATCAGACAGAGCACTCGAGTTGTGGAGGATATTGGTGTGGTATGAGTATGTAGAGGTATTGCGTGCATTGCATGCACAAGGTGCACAAAAGCTATAAATACATAGTAGAGAGAAGAGATGGGGTTGTTGTTACTGTTGGGGTTGCTGTGGTTGTTGTTGTTGAAGGTGATTCATGCGTGAAGAAGGAGGAGAGTGCAGTAGATGAATTGAACAGAAGAGGATGTGTGTAGGAAGGCAGTGAGGTAGATAGAGAAACGAAATGCAACATAACAATGATGAGTCTGGTAAGCCATTGTTGAATATTATATCACTGTAATGAGTTTCAGTAGAAAAGATTGATAAAACAGGGTGGTTGGGAGGTGCTAGGGAGGACTGGTGTCCTCAAAGGTTCAAGTGGGTGCTTGTACACAGGGAGTTGGTGCTAGAGAATCCAGGGAGTTGGTGCTTCCTTCTAGTGGGTGCTAGAGAAAAACGGAGAGTTGGTGCTCTCAGCAAGTTGCAGCTTTCAAAATAGAGGTTGTAGCCTCACAATGAGTTGGTGCTCATATGTATGATAATGTAAAGAATGTAAATAATACTTATTATATAAAGAAGAAGAGGTTTTTACCCTGTATGAGTTTCTTTGGGAAATATCTGTCTTTGTGTTTCTCATATATGTGACTGATGCTAAATGTGCCATTGTTCATTTCCCTGCATTATTGTGATCATCATTGAGTGCCTTGTAAATATTTTAAAAGAAGCATAATTGTTTAAGCATGGTAACAACTGATTCACCCCCCCTCTCAGTTGTCCAACATACAATGCCTCAACTAAATATAGAGAAATAACAACCTGCTTGTTTCTCAACTAACAGATGGGCCCGAAACCCAGACTGAGTGAGTAACCAGATGTGGACTTGCGATCAATGTTATCGCCATCCTAGTCAGAATCAGTGAACCCTATGAGGTCCAATGTAGAGTCTACTACATAGTGAATCCTAAAGATGATGGTTCCCTGTACATATCAAAGGATAAAATTTGTAGCCTTCCAATGTAGCTCATTCGACTCTTGCATGAACCGAGAGGCTACTTTGACTGCATAGGAGTGGTCTGGTCTAGAGTGTGTGAGATACAAAAAGATCCCCACTAGCTGTCTGTACAATTTTCTTTCCACCAGTGGAGTGTCTCCTCCATCCTCAAGTTTGACTTTTGATAGAAAAGGAGTCGGGGAAGAATTGCAGTCTGTCATTCAGAATCTCTCGAGGAGATCTCGTGCATACTTGGCATGAGACAATTTGAATGCTGATGCATCCTGACTGATATCGAGACCAGGGGAGAATTGTAACGAAACCATTTCCGTCATCAAGAACTTATCATGTAGAATCCTCTTGATTGCAGCAATCAATGAAGTTGAGTAACAGGTGATCAACAAATCATCAACATACAGAACTAGGAGTAGAAGTGAATCAATCGTCCTGAGCATGTTAACGTTTGGGTTTGACTTACAACGTACAAAATTATGTGACAGAAGGTAGGATTCCATATTTGAATACCATGCCCTTGGGGCCCTCTTGAGGTAATAAAGGGAATTTTTTAGTCGACAGACCAAATATGAATCATTCATGAAGCCCTGGGGCTGCTCCTTATAGATCTCCTCAGAGAGATCTTTGTGAAGAAATTCATTCTTCATGTCCATCTGATGGACTTCCCATCCCTTGGTTGCCGAAATGGAAAGTGCCAAGTGTATGGAATCCATATTCTCTACTGGAGAAAAGGTCTCTTCATAGTCAATGTTGTGCACCTGTTGAAAGCCTTTGGTGACTAGCTTGGCTTTGTATCTACTAACCTATCCATTTGTTCCACTCTTGGTCCTGTTGACTTATCTACACTTGAAAAGTTTTCTTCCTGAAGGAAGGGGAACTAGATCCCAAGTCTGGTTCTCAAGGAGGGATTTGTACTCCTCCTACATGGTGGATTCCCAAAAGGGATCGAGGAGGGAGTTGTGGTCCTCCTGCATGGAAGATTCCCAAAAGGGATTCCCAGCATCCTCGCCATAGGACTGTGGATCTGAAGACTGAACCAAGAAAATATTCCTAGGGGGCATCGGTTCAATGGCGTTGAGTTCAAGAGGAGTCTTTGCTAAATTAGATCGAGTCCTCCTGGTATCATATGGATCCCCAAGAATATATCCTGCATCCTAAAGAGTAGTCTTGGTCCACTTGGGCCTCGTATCTTTCTCTGTATTTGCATCTTCATGCATTGAATCTTCATTTGACTATACTGACTCAATATCCTAGTCATTTGAATCCTATGAATCAAAACTCTCATCTGAAGAAGAGTCGACATGTGCATGCTCATCATCTCTAACAGGTGGAAGAGCACAAGTGTCTGCATACGGCTCCTAAGGTGCATGCGAGATACTTTCCTCGAATTGGACACTGCGTTCAATGATAAGCCAGTTCATAGATGGATCAATGAGTCTATATCCCTTCATACTATATGGGTATCTAACAACGATACACTCTATTCTATGTGGATCAAGTGCTTTTCTCTTCTTAGAGGGAATCTTGGCCCATGCACGTGAACCAAATATACAGAAGTGGGTCACTTCCAGTTTGAGGTTTCTCTAAGCCTCGAAGGGGGTCTTATCCTTGACAGATCTATTGGGAGATCTGTTTTGAATGTATTTCACACAATTAAGTGCTTCAACCCATAATTTATATGTAAGTGACTTTGCATCCATCATAAAAGATGCCATCTCTTTCAGGGATCTATTGTTCCACTCAACAACTCCATTTTGCTACAAAGTATAGGGAATTGTGTGCTGCAATTGAATCCTGTCCTCAAGACAAAGATTATGTACCTAATGGTTGACATACTCGCCCCCGTTATCTATTCAGAGGACTTTGATATTCTTTCCTGACTATGTCTCAACAAGGGATTTGAAATCTTTAAGATGTTGAAAGACCTCAAAATTTTTTTTTTATTTATTTTATTTTTTTTTTTTTTTCTGAGAAATAAATTCGAAGTGTAGCGTGAGAATTCATCAATTAAAATGAGCATGTACCTCGATTTACTGATTGATGGATTAGAAAAAGGGCTCATGATATCACTGTGGATCAGATCCAAATGAGAGGAGGCCTTCTGAGTCTTTCCTTGGACAAATTTCTCTTGAGGGTGTTTTCCAAGGACACATCCCTCACAAATTCCTTTAGAGAAGTGGATGTCAAGTAGAACTTCAATAATTCCCTGCTTGCTAAGTTGTTGCATCTATCTGGAATTTAAATTCCCAAACCTTTTGTGCCATATCCTACTTCTTTCATCAACATGGGTAAGAACTAATGCATAATCTGGTTCAATAAATTCAGAAAATGTGTAGAGTCTAGATTGGTGATTTACCTCACCAGTAGCAACTTTGGAATTGGTTTTCATTTCATAGATATCCAAAGCATCAGGTGTGAATAATACTCTTTTTCCGGTGCCAAAGTTTTTCATCTGATACATAAAGAGAAGATTGACGGAGAGTTTGGGAATGTGTAGCACATTCTCGAATCTCCTGTTTGTCAGTTCAAGTCTCCCTTTGTCGGTGACTTCGACTGGAGAGTCATCCCCCATCAGAGTAAGAGGACCTTTGAATGCGTCCAAAGAAGATTAGACTTCCTTTGTGGATGCCATGTGGTATGATGTACCTGAATTTACAATCCAATCATCAGGAGAAAAGTTAATGGAAATCAAAGCATGGCTAGAATTACCTTTCTTGGGGTTTTGATCTTCTGGATTCTTCTTCCTGGAACCCTCGGGGATGAGATATCCAAGGTTGTTTTTCTGAAGTATTTGTGCCATTTGATCTATCTGCTTCTGTATGCATGTGGATTCTGGATGGAATCCTCATTGGAAGTAAGTTCGTTTATCCCCTTTTATTCCCTTTCCACCTTTGGATCTTCAGGAATCATTGAAGGGTTTTGAGTACCCTTCCTTCTTTGGATTTCCACGTGCCTTCCCTTTGTCTTTGTTTTCATATTTCTAAATTTTTTGACTGCTACCATCTTGCACAACAAGTGCATGCATCTTTGAGCCTTTGATATTTCCCATGTTGATGAGCTTGTTCTACTCTTGCATCAGAGACCCGATAAAGACCTCAAAAGAGGGCATGGTCTAGGTGGCTCTAGACATGAGCCTAACCAAATGAAATGTGGATACAAACACTAAGTATTCCAAGCCAAGTTTGGAAAGAATGGTAGGAACCATTTGTTTCTCCTCCTTATATTTATCGACCCCGCAAGCCTTGAGTTGCAACAACAAATCTTTATATTTGGTAAAAGAATATTGGAGATTCTTGAAGGTTTTTGGATCCAAAGTGAGAAATGTTGGGTATGTGTTATATTATTTGCATGTGTGTGTGTGGACATGTCATATTCGACAACTGTGTCTGACGATCTCTCTAGTAGCTCTCTTTGTGTCATGTACACTGAGCGCTTTTCTAGGGGGATCCCAGGGGGGGGCAGGTATGCCCCCGCTGGTTATGCGCAGCGTTCGTGGAAACGCCCCGAATTTTTTTTTGGGCGTTTTTTCCTATTTTTAGGGGCTTACTAAATTAATCCCGGATTAAGGGATTAAGGTTTTTGTATCTATGAAATACCTAAAAACATTGTATATATTGTATGGTGAATGGTGAAATTTGATATAATGAATATAAGAAAGGTTTTCCCGGTTGAGGGTTTCTGGTATAAAATCTCTGTGTATGAGCCATTTGATTAAATTATGTTTTGCTTAAGAATCTATATGCATTGCTTTACTTCACAGGTTTAAAACTTACATGTGGTATCGGAGCTCATTTTTGGCTTCAGAGGGACTCCTTTGTTGTTGAGGGTTTGGCTCGGTCTTGATAGATAAAGTTTATCTTGGGTCTGTTATAAACTTGGGTTTAGTCAAAGATTTTGTAGTGGAGATTTGAGTACAGAAAGAGGAATGGCGAGCTTTTCTAGAATCGAGATAGAGAAGTTCAACGGTAAAAACTTTGAGCTATGGAAGCTCAAGATGGAGGACCTTCTTGTAGACAAAGAACAACGGATCGCTATGGATCCTAGTACACAGCCTATTGGTACACCATCTATGAGCACATAGGCTACTGGTACACAACCTACTAGTACACAAACTACTAGTACGCCACCTACTGGTATGTCAAAGGAAGATTGGGAGAAGTTGGACAGAAGAGCAAGGAGTACTATTCGACTCTACCTCAAAGATTCAGTGTTGTTAAATGTCTCAGGAGAATCTACAACCAAGGAACTATGAGATAAGTTGGGGAATTTGTATCAATCAAAGTCCCCGGTAAACAAGTTGTTTCTTCGAAAGAAGCTGTATCATCTTAGGATGGAAGATGGAGATTCTGTTACAACACATCTAAATTCCTTTAATACTCTGGTAAGTCAACTTGTCTCTGTCAATATTACGATTGCAGAAGAAGATAAGTCTATTACTTTGTTATTTTCTTTGCCAGACTCTTGGGATAATATGGTTGTAGCAATTGGTAGTACCACTCAATCTACATTGAAGTATGAGGATGTAGTTTCATCCTTGTTATCTGAAGAGATGAGGCAGAAAAACATGGATAGTCATAGCACATATGCCTTATTTGTAAGAGGTGATACCCAAGACATAAATCCTGGTAAGCCTTCGGGGGGGGAGATCTAAATCTACAGGTAGATCTAAGTCTCCAAGAAAATATTTGAGGAAATGTTGGAAGCATGGTAAAATAGGGCATTATAAGAAATATTGCAAGTCTAAGAAGGTTGAAAACCCAAAGGGATCTGATAGTACCTCTTTCATAGAGGTGAAAACCCCCACTGAAGAAGGAGGTGATGTTTACTTGGCATCTACAAGTACACATGCAGACCGTGATGTATGGTTGATCGAATTAGGTGCGTCATACCATATGACTCATCACAGGGAGTGGTTCTCTGCATATGAAAAATATGATGGTGGTGATGTATTCCTAGTAGATGACTTGACAAAACAAATCTTTGGACGTGGAAGAGTTAAGTTGCTGCTAAAATATGGAAGGATTAGAACTCTCCCTGGGGTTCTGCACATTCCAAAACTAGCCAAGAGATTAATATTTGTAAGCAAGATGGAAGATGCAGGAGTGGATACTGTATTTGGAAAGGGCACTTGCAAGATGGTACGAGGAGAAATGGTGTTGATAAGGGTAGTTCGGTGTGGAAATCTGTACAAGTTGTTGGGAAGCACTTATACTAATGGGTGTAACAATTATGTTGTCCTTGAACAAACAAATAAAGAAGACAAGACCAATACCGTCCCTGAAAAGAAGACCATGCTGTGGCATCAAATACTCGGGCATATTGGAGAAAAGGGCCTTCGAACACTATATGGTAAAGACATGGTTGAAGGTATGTCTAATTGCACTCTGGATTTTGATTTATGTGAACATTGCATATATGGTCAACATAATCGAGTAAGATTCCCATCTGGTGCTACAAGAGAAAAGAGGATCTTAGAATTGATACACAGTGATGTGTTTGGACATGTGCATGTTCCATCACTAGGTAAGTTTGTGTATTATGTTTCATTCATAGATTATTTCTCAAGGTACAGATGGATTTATTTTCTTAGAAATAAATCTGATTTATTTGATAAATTTAAAGAGTTTAAGGCTATGGTAGAAAATCAGATAGAGAAGAAAATAAAGGTATTGAGAACAGATAATGGTGGAGAATTCTGCGGAAATGAATTTGAAGAATTCTGTAAGAAGTGTGGTATAGCAAGGCAGAAGACTACTCCATACACTCCTCAACAGAATGGAGTTGCAGAAAGGATGAACATGACACTGATGGAAAAATCAAGGAGCATGCTCAACGGTGCCGAGTTAGGACAAGAATTTTGGGCAGAGGGAGTGGGTACAACATGTTACCTGGTCAATCAATTACCTTCATCAATGTTGGATGATAAAACTCGACATGAGGTATGGTCCGGAAAGAAACCCTCTCTTCAACATCTTAGAGTGTTTGGTTGTGATGCTTATGTACATGTTCCAAAGGAAAATAGAAGTAAGCTGGATTAAAAGGCTGAAAAGTGTATCTTTATTGGTTATAAAGATGGTGTGAAAGGTTATTCCCAGGTAGAGGGAATTGACTTTGGTGAGATTTTTTCTCCTGTTGCTAAGTTAACTTCTATTAGATTTCTTTTATCTATTGTTGCTGGTTTTTATCTTGAAGTGGAACAGATGGATGTGAAGACATCACTCCTACATGGGGATCTGGAAGAAGAAATCTACATGAAGCAGCCAGAAGGATTTTTAGTGAAGGGAAAGAAACAACTGGTCTGTAAGCTAAAGAAGTCACTATATGGTCTAAACCAATCACCTAAGATGTGGTACCAAAAGTTTGACACATACATATTTGGATTGGGATTTGTAAGAAGAAGGGCTGATCACTGTGTATATTCCAAACAGGTTGGTAATCACTTTATTTATGTAGTGTTGTATATTGATGACATGTTGTTGGTACGAAATAACATGGATGTTATCAAGGAGGTGAAATCATAGCTATCCTCCAAATTTGACATGAAGGATCTTGGTGTTGCTAACTTCATTCTGGGAATGTAGATTAAAAGAGATCATGCAAACATGAAACTATGGTTGAATCAGTGAAAATATGTTGAGACGATATTGCAGAGGTTTAATATGCATGGAAGTAAACCGGTCAAGGTTCCTATTCTTATAGGTGTAAAGTTATCTACAGATCGGTGTCCCAAGACACAGGAAGAAGAAGAGGACATGTCCCATGTTCCTTATGCTAGTGGAGTTGGTAGTTTGATGTATGCAATGGTCTGTACTAGACCGGAAATTGCACATGCAGTGGGATTTTTGAGTAGGTATATGTCAAAACTAGGGAAGGAGCATTGGACAACACTAAAGAGGGTCTTCAGGTATCTTCGTGGCACTACCAGTTATGGATTTTGCTACCAAGGAAGACCAGGATTGGACAGAATGGTGGACATACATGGCTTTGTTGATGTAGACTGGGCTAGATATTTGGATCAAAGAAGATCTACAAGTGGGTATGTGTTTAACCTATTTGGAAGAGTAATCAGTTGGATGAGCAAAAGAGAGGTTGTAGTGGCACTCTCAACTACAGAAGCTCAATACATGGAAGCCACTCATGCAAGAAAGGAAGCAATATGGTGACAAAGATTGTGTTTAGGTATTAGGTTGGTACAACAAGCAATGAGATTAGATTGTGACAGTCAAAGTACAATCTTCCTGGCAAAGAACCCATCTTATCATTCAAAGACAAAGCATATTGATGTTTAGTATCACTTTGTGAGAGACATGGTTGAGGAAAAGAAGGTGTTGCTAGAAAAGGTTGACACTTTGAAGAATGTTGCAGATTCATTGACAAAGTCTATGATCAAAAACAAGTTCTCTTGTTGTAGAGTAACAATGGGCATTGCTGCACTGTATTGTTGACTATATAATCTCCTGGACCCCTGGATGCAAAGAAAAAAACAAGTGGGAGAATGTTGGGTATGTGTTATATTCTTTGCATGTGTGTGTGTGTGGGCGTGTTAGAATCAACAACTGTGTCTGACGATCCCTCTAATAGTGTGCGTCAGGAACTTTCCTAGGGGGGTCCCAGGGGGGGCAGGTATGCCCCCCCTGGTTACACGCAACGTTTGGGGGAGTGCCCCAATTTTTTTTTTCGGGCGATTTTTTCTATTTTTAGCGGTTTACTAAATTAATCCCAGAATAAGGGATTAGGGTTTTGGTATCTACATAATACCTAAAAATATTGTATATATTGTATGGTGAATGGTGAAATTCGATATAATGAATATAAGAAAGGTTTTCCCGGTTGAGTGTTTCCGGTATAAAATCTCTGTGTACTCTATGTATGAGCCATTTGATTAAATTCTGTTTTGCTTAAGAATCTATATGCATTGCTTTACTTCATAGGTTTAAAACTTACACATGGTATCAGAGCTCGTTTTTGGCTTTAGAGGGACACCTTTTTTGTTGAGGGTTTGGCTCGGTCTTGGTAGATCAAGTTTATCTTGGGTCTGTGACAAAATTGGGTTTAGTGGGAGATTTTCAGTGGAGATTTGAGTACAGAAAGAGGAATGGCGAGTTGTTCTAGAATCGAGATAGAGAAGTTCAACGGTAAAAACTTTGAGGTATGGAAGCTCAATATGGAGGACCTTCTTGTAAACAAAGAACAATAGATCACTCTGGATCCCTGTACACAGCCTACTGGTACACCGTCTACGAGCACAGGGGCTACTGGTACAGAACCTACTAGTACACAAACTACTAGTACACCACCTACTGATATGTCAAAGGAAGATTGGGAGAAGTTGGACAGAAGAGCAAGGAGTACTATTCAACTCTGCCTGGTAGATTCAGTGTTGTTAAATGTCTCGGGAGAATATACAACCAAGGAACTATGGGATAAGTTGGGGAATTTATATCAATCAAAGTCCTTGGTAAACAAGTTGTTTCTTCGAAAGAAGCTGTATCATCTTACGATGGAAGATGCAGATTCTGTGACATAACATCTAAATGACTTTAATACTGTAGTAAGTTAACGTGTCTATGCTAATATTAAGATTGCAGAAGTAGATAAGTGTATTACTTTGTTATGTTCTTTGCCATAATCTTGGGATAATCTGGTTGTAGCAATTGGTAGTACCACTCAATCTACATTGAAGTATGAGGATGTAGTTTCATCCTTGTTATCTAAAGAGATGAGGCGGAAAAGCATGGATAGACATAGCATAAATTATTTATTTGTAAGAGGTCATACCCAAGACGGGAATCCTGGTAAGCCTTCAGGGGGTAGATCTAAATCTACAGGTAGATCTAAGTCTCCAAGAAAATCTTTGAGGAAATGCTGGAAGTGTGGTAAAACAGGGCATTATAAGAAAGATTGCAAGTCTAAGAAGGTTGAAAAACCAAAGGGATCTGATAGTACCTCTTTCACAGAGGTGAAAGCCTCCACTGAAGAAGGAGGTGATGTTTACCTGGAATCTACAAGCACACATGCATACCGTGATGTATGGTTTATCGAATCAGGTGCGTCATACCATATGACTCCTCATAGGGAGTGGTTCTCTGAATATGAAAAATATGATGGTGGTGATGTATTCGTAGGAGACGAATCAATGACAAAAATCTTGGGACGTGGAAGATTTAAGTTGCTGCTAAAAGATGGAAGGATTAGAAATCTCCTTGGGGTACTGCACATTCCAAAACTAGCCAGGAGCTTAATATTTGTAAGCAATATGGAAGATGCAGGAGTGGATACTGTATTTGGAAAGGGCACTTGGAAGATGGTACGAGGAGCAATGGTGTTGATGAGGGTAGTTCGGTGTGGAACTCTGTACAAGTTGTTGGGAAGAACTTATACTAATGGGTGTAACAGTTCTGTTGTCCTTGAACAGACAAATAATGAAGACACGACCAATACCGTCCCTGAAAAGAAGACCATGCTGTGGCATCAAAGACTGGGGCATATTGGAGAAAAGGGCCTTCAAACACTACACGGAAAAGGCATGGTTGAAGGTATGTCTAATTGCACTCTGGATTTTGATTTCTGTGAACATTACATATATGGTAAACAAAATAGAGTAAGATTCCCATATGGTGCTACAAGAGCAAAGGGGATCTTAGAATTGATACACAATGATGTGTTTGTACCTATGCCTGGTCCATCACTAGGTAAGTCTGTGTATTATGTTTCATTCATAGATGATTTCTCAAGATACACATGGATTTATTTTCTTAAAAAAAAATCTGATGTATTTGATAAATTCAAAGAGTTTAAGGCCTCGGTAGAAAATCAGACAAAGAAGAAAATAAAGGTATTGAGAACAGATAATGGTGGAGAATTTTGCGGAAATGAATTCGAAGAATTCTTTAAGAAGTGTGGTATATAATGGAAGAAGACTACTCCATACACTCCTCAACAGAATGGAGTTGCAGAAAGGATGAACAAGACACTGATGGAAAAAACAAGGAGCATGCTCAGCGGTGCCGAGTTAGGACAAGAATTTTGGGCAGAGGCAATGGGTACAACATGTTACCTAGTCAATCGATCACCTTCATCAGCGTTGGATGATGAAACTCCACACGAGGTATGGTCTGGAAAGAAACCCTCTCTTCAACATCTTAGGGTGTTTGGTTGTGATGGTTATGTACATGTTCCAAAGGAAAATAGAAGTAAGCTGGATAAAAAGGCTGAAAAGTGTATCTTTATTGGTTAAAAAGATGGTGTGAAAGGTTATTCCCAGGTAGAGGGAATTGACTTTGGTGAGATTTTTTCTCCTGTTGCTAAGTTAACTTCTATTAGATTTATTTTATCTATTGTTGTTGCTTTTGATATTGAAGTGGAACAGATGGATGTGAAGACAACATTCCTACATCGGGATCGGGAAGAAGAAATCTACCTGAAGCAGCCAGAAGGCTTTGTAGTGAAGTGAAAGAAATAGCTCGTCTGTAAGCTAAAGAAGTAACTATATGGTCTGAAGCAATCACCTAGGATGTGGTACCAAAAGTTTGACACATACATCCTTGGATTGGGATTTGTAAGAAGCAGGGCTGATCACTGTGTATATTCCAAACAGGTTGGTAATCACTTTATTTATGTAGTGTTGTATGTTGATGACATGTTGTTGGTAGGAGATAACATGGATGTTATCATGGAGGTGAAATCACAACTATCCTCCAAATTTGACATGAAGGATCTCGGTGCTGCTAACTTCATTCTTGGAATGGAGATTAAACGAGATCGTGCAAACAAGAAACTCTGGTTGAATCAGAGAAAATATGTTGAGACGATATGAGAGAGGTTTAATATGCATGGAAGTAAACCGGTCAATGTTCCTATTCCTATAGGTGTAAAGTTATCTGTAGATTAGTGTCCCAAGACACATGAAGAAGAAGAGGTCATGTCCCATGTTCTGTATGCAGTGCAGTTGGCCGTTTGATGTATGCAATGGTTTGTACTAGACTAGACATTGCATATGTAGTGGGAGTGTTACATGTCAAAATTACTCAGCTGGATAAGTGTCGCATCTTCCTCTCAATTGTCGTAAGTGTCGCATCCTCCTTACAACTTTCGCAAGTGTCGCAAGTTGGTCATAAGTGTCACAAACGATGTTCAAGCATACTTCCATGCTGACGACACTAAGGACACACTTAAAAAATCTCGTGTGCTTGATTTGAAGAAGAAGAACTGGTTTACTGATGTCAAATAACTCTTGATACAGGAAGAGAGCTCTGAAACAAAGGTTATGAGGGGGAGCACTCCCCTATATCAGCCCTAGAAGCGCTGGCGCTCCCCTACAAGGCTTCAGGGAGAGTTATAATGCTCCCCTTCCCCCTCTGAAGGAGCGCTGCTCATCTTGAGAGCGCTGGCACCCCCTCAAAGCTTACCAGAGAGCGCTACAACGCTCTGATGCCCCTTCTAAGGGAGCGCTGCCTAATCTGAGGCAATAGTTGGCCCGTTAAGGAGAATAAGGAGAAAATATTTCGAGATTAGGAAGCAGTTGTATTCAAATTCTTGGTTTCATCAAGAGATCCTTGATCTAAGGAGGAAGTTCCCAACTTGTTCTAAAGATAACTCAAGAGGTTAAGCTCCTCTTAACCTATATAAGAAGGCTCTATGATGGTGAAAAGGGGGAAGAACTACTAGTATGAAACCTATGATCTTGGAGAAAATACACAGTCATCCAGAAGAGAGTGATCAGTGAAGCTGCTGTTATCCAAGTTGTGGAGCTTTCAGGCAAGGGTTAGACGAAGAGGACTCGACGAAGTTGTCGCATTCACATCTACGATTGTAAGTACTGCTGTTGTTATTCTCATCAATATGACACACTTGGCCTGTTTCTTTCTAGTTTGTGTCTAATGTTACATGAACTTATCATTAATTGATAGATCTATTTTCAAGCTAACATCGATAGAGTAGGAAGTGGTAGTATCTTGTTTGTCTGTAGAACTCAGCGAGGAGCAAAGGATTGGAGCGCAACTCGGAGCGTGCAGGGACAAACGTCAGTAAAGAGGTACTTCTGTCATCCTTCCTTCTCATGTGTTAGTTTATATAGATTTGAAAGGAAGTCAGTGTCCACGTTAAGCATTTTCTGTCTAGAGTTAGGGTCAAGCTCTTAGAGGCAATCTACCTGTCCGCAGGGAGATTTTCCTACAACAAAAACTGGCGACTCCACTGGGGAGATAGCCTCAAATCAAAACTTCTTGTTTTGATTTTCTCCTCATTGACCTAGTTTTACACCTTGATTGTTTCAGACCTGGTTCACTCCTCTTTTGATTGGTTTCATGAGTTGATTGGCTCCTTACCTCATCATACTCAGCATAATTGTCGGAATTGAATTGCAATTTTTTGATTTTTTGACATTTTTGGGAGTTTTAGACCCTGGTGCCCTTTTCCTAGTGTTAACAGAGCACCAACGCTCCCCCATAGATTTGCACAGAGCGCTATAATGCTCCTTGCATTTGGCAACAGAGTGCTAGCCCTCTTTGGCCCAAAAAACCTTTCAGAATTGCTTTTTCTGGGTTTTGCCTCTGTGTCTCCTTTGTTGAGTAACCTTGTGAGACAATGTTTCTTCCCTTTCAGCCTTGACATCTGTCTTTTGCTTGAAGAATGAACATCTTACTAGTTGGATCTTGTAGCCTTCTTCACTATTGTTATTGGTTTTTTTTTTGGTTGATTGGAGTTTGAGACCCATGCATTGTTTTTCTCTTCTCATCAACTGAGTAAAAACCCTGGTGAAGGTCATCAAAGGCCTACAGGCCTCTTCATCTTGATTATAGTCAAGATTATTGTTCTTCACCTTTTCTTTTGGGTGTGAAGTTTTTTTTTCTCTTTGATTGTTTCTTTTCTTTTGCTTTTCGTTTTGATTGCAACGAAAGGGTGTATTGTTTGTATGAATTTTGCTTGTGCTAGTTTGGTTTTCATTCATACAAGAAGGTAATTAGCAAAATGAGCATTGTGTTGAATTGATCATTATTCATATGCAAACAACAAAAAGCATCTGCATGATTGATTGTGCATATTAGAAGGCATCTCAAAAGTTTTAGCATTGCACTAGGATTTGATTGAGAAAAAGAATTGTTTGAGGACATTCCTTAATAGTGCTAGTTAGTGAAAAGAACTTTCTCTATCCCTTAGATAGATGTTCATCGAAAGGAAATGATTTCTTATCATATTTGATGCATTCTTTGGGTCTGAGTCATAACTCCATTCATTTCACTTGCATGCACCCCTTTGCGTAAAGAACAGCCATAAAACCAAACGCTAATTAAAAGTTATCTAGAACTTTTTCTTTTCTAGGATCCTCCACCAACAGTAGACTAGGCTTAGTACTTTGGATTAGGGCTGTGAGCATAACTCTCCAAAGTTTCCAAAACAAACACTAGCATCCTAAGTTAGGGAGAGTCAAATCCAGTTATCGTATAAGTCTGCCTGGGATCCCCCTCTCACACAGGGGTTACGCATGAGGTTGCATTCGGGTAAGCTACAGGGACTAACCCTCCGTGGTTTAACTGATTGTGGTGGTCAGATTGTATTATGGGGATCACTTTGAGGTAAATCCACAATTACTGTGTGGAATCCTTTTAGTTGATTTCGGTCTCGATACCCTGCCCGTACATTCGGATCGGACTGTCGACTGTTCCTGCCCAGGGGCTAATTGCGAATTGGTAACCTTAGTGGCCATAATCTTTAGGGTCTTACACAAGGTGAGGGTGATGGGAAGTCTCACTGTACCTGGAGCAGACATTGGTCAAACTCACGCGGGCTCCTTGGAGGGTAAATCCACAATTACTACGTGGAAGCTTGCACCAAGGCATAAGTCCCTTAAGCAGGTCGCCATTGTAACTGTTCCACCCTATCTACACCCCTTCTGGACTTGATCATGCGACGTTGGATTTCATCACCAACTAGTACGGTCATCAAAAGAAGGTCCTGTTTTCCTGGTTGTGATTCTTAGATTTTTTAGCATGTGCTATTTCTTTTCGTTAGTTGGCCATAGATTTCTTTCGCCGACTCCTTTCCGCCAACATCGACCCTCCACGCCACTCACAGAGGTTACAGGGACCTCCTCTAGAAAATATGGAAGGAAACACCCCTTTACCTCCTCATTCCACGGAGGAATCTCCTCAACAGAGCGAGGTTCAAAATACTACAACTTCCCAGGAAGAAGTTCCCATTCCTTTGGAGAATTTTTGAATTGTTTTAGAATCTCCGGAAGCTTACCGCATTCCGGAGGGATACGAACGACAAATCCTCCACCTGAATTCCACTGGAGAGTTTGTTGTCGTTAATCCTTCTGACATTCCGGCTGCGTCTTCTCAAAAGCCTTTAGAAAATGACCCCTTTTGGACCGCAGACGTTGTTCGAAGTCCACCACACTTGGTGCGAGATCTTTATGGAACAGGGGAAGGTGTCGATGGACCTTTTTCCGACACAGTACCCCCAAATCATTTCACCGGTACCACCACTTTTACAGCCACACCAACCGTTGGTCCGGACACACCGTCCATTGGCCCAAGGTCTACTATTCCCCTCCAAACGACTCATTCCACAATGGTCCCACACATTCCGACTATCCCCGCCGGTAACACAGTAGTTAATCAAGCTCCGATTGGCACACCTATAACACCAAGACCTACACTTCCTTTTGGATTCAAGGCACTGAATGCTTCTACTACCACCACTGCCAAAACCACTACCCAATTTATACCGGGAAGTTCCATACCTATCCAACAACTCGGAGGGACCGGTCTTGGTGGTCCTAACCCGATCGGCGGCACCGGTCAGTCATTGACGTTTGGCTCTCAAATCCCTTGAACTCTACCTCAAACTGGGGGGCATCCTCCCACCGGAGGACAAATTCCATTCGGAGGGAACCCTAATGCTGGGGGGCATCCTCCCACCGGAGGACAAATTCCATTCGGGGGGTACCCTCATGCTAGGGGGCAACCTCAATCTGGAGTCTACCATCAACCACAAGGACAAAATGTGTCCGCCGCACCCAATCCGTGGAGTGTCCCTTTTCAAGGAAACCCACAGTTCTCAACAGGACAAAATGTTCAGACCCCGCAACAACCCCCTTATGGAAAAATGCCAAACCCACCCTATAACCCACAAAACCCATCCGGTTATCCTCTGCTCACACATGCTTCTCAAAACATCTCAAATCCTATGCACCTTGGTCAAAACCAACCTCACATGAGAGGGCCCACGAGTTATAATTATCCACATAACCCAGTATTGGGCCCCACTGGTGTCCCTCTGCCACACCAACATTACCCACAGGTTAACCGACAACTACCTTTTCTAGCTACCCTGGACCTTCCAGACTTGTCTCGGTTAACGAATGATCCTATTTATCATTCTCTGGTTTGGCCAGCCATTCCATCTAAACTTCCTTCTGATATCCCAAAATTCGACGGAAAGTCCGAAGAAGACCCGAACAACCACGTCATGACCTTCCATTTGTGGTGTTCATCCAACTCCCTCATGGACGATTCGATTCGTTTGCGTCTTTTCCAATGAAAACTTATGGGTTCCGCAGTGAAATGGTATATTGAATTACCACGTGCTTCTTTTCACGATTTCAACTCCCTCGCCATGTCCTTCCTCATGCACTTCCAACTACCCATTCGATACGAGACAGGTACTAAACTATTAACCTCCCTTCGTCAGACAACTTCCATACATATCTCCGACCATATTCATGAATGGAGACGACGACAAAGCTTAATCAAAGCAGTCATTCCTGACCAATTGTTAGCGGAATGGTTCACAAAAACACTGTTACCCCAGATTGCTCGTGATGTTGCCATGGGTGGTGTCGTCACCGAGGAAGAAGCCATCGCCCGAGCTCAGTACTTAGACTTAGTCTATTCACAATATGATACTCTGTATGAGTTGATACCGAATGCTACCCATGCCATTAACGATCCATCCAAACCATCGACTGCTTCGCATGCGGATGGAGTTATTGGCTCCGTCAAAACCCAATCTGCTACCCAGTCTACAGGAATGACCCAGCGGCCTGCTTCGGCGGCTTCTCCCAGTTTGACTGCACCCTCTTCTACCCCCCCTCAAACTCAGGTCTCTGATGTGAATGCGGTCCAATCGACCCCTTCACAACAACTTTGGGGCAAGAAGAAAGCGAGAAACAAACCAAAGAAGAACAATAACAATGAAAAACCCAAAACCCAACCACAAACCCCTGCTACCGAAAAAAAATCGCAACGAAAACCAAAATTCCCATGTCTCATTTGTGGTGATGATCACTACAGTCGAGACTGCCCACATCGCGATGAAGTGGCCAAAATTTTCAAAGGAAATTCGCAACCCACTGTGCTCACCCAGCCTTTTCCGCAACAATAATCATTGGTTGCACAAACCCCCACGCCGGGGGGCAGTTCCAACCAACCCCATGATGAGACCTCGAAAAGTGCCCACATTTACATGTTTAACGGAGTTAATCTAACAAATCGCTCTGCGACATATGACACGCCAGTTAAACCTGATAAACCGAAGATTGCTAACGGTTCTCCCTCAGACCCATTGCCATCCTCCGTCTGTTATCCCTCCATCTGGGCCACTCCAGATTGAGAAACCTTCTTTTGACTCTATCTTACGCCCTCCTAAGAGCACCATCCAGAAATCTACCTTCAATCCTAATTCACGGGCTGCCCAAAATTACAACATTGTAGAAGATTTGGCCCAAGCCCCGTGTGCCATGTCTGCCTTGGAAGTTCTACAACACTGCCCCAACCAGCGTAGAACACTCTTAGCCGCCATCAATGATTTTGATCCTGAGTCATCAAACAACATCACGTTTAATCTAGACGATCATCAACCGCGACTCTCCCACCAACTAGCTTTCCAAATCGATGTTGTTGTTCACAATCAACAAATCCACCGAACTATCCTGGATGAGGGAGCCTCCACCCGTGTCATGTCTCTAGCCTTTTGGAAAGGCTTGAAATCACCGACCCTTAACAAATCCGCTACCATGTTACGCGCCTTTGATGGACGAGGTTTTTATCCTCACGGATTATTACAATCCTTATCCATTCAGTTGGGCGGAAAAACTGTTACTGTTGACGTCAAGGTGGTCGATGCTCCCCTCGATTACAACCGACTACTTGGAAGAAGTTGGTTCTATGCTATGGCTGTCGTCGCCTCATCAGTGTTTTGATGTGTACAATTCCCCCATCAAGGAAAAATTGTTACCATCGATCAGCTTGATTTCTGTACACCCGACGCTCGCATCCCTGCTACCAACAACATACCTTTTTTGGGAGACCACCCAGTTACATATGAAAGCGTTGGTGTTGGCTTATTGAAATATTCTATCCTCATGGGTACTTTCCCTACACCACTTCCACCTACTGCACATCATATTGTCGTTGTCAATATGATCTCAAATATGCCTTATCAATCCCTGGAATCATCTGACCCTTGGGTTGTGCCTAGTCCTTTGGAATTCGATGTGCTCGGTGACACTATGTCACCTAGCCCAGCCGAGGCCGCATACATAGGCATTCAATCTGCCTCTCCCTCTTCGAACACTTCACATTCATTGTCACCTGATACTTACTCAGTTCCCTCGTGATTGGATTCCCTATCATCTGCCGTCGATTACATTTCCCACATTTTTCCTTCGGATGAATCCATCATGGAAATGCTTAGCATTGACGATCTGCCCTGGGATGATAACCACCATCAATCCTCTTTTCTTCCGCCTTTGGAAGAAATCCACCAAGACATACGATCTGTCTTCCCTCCCGATGTTACCGAAGCTCCGCAATCTCCTATCCTCACACAAGATACTCTCTCTGAGGGGAACATGGGTAACATCTCCACCACGATCACGATTGACATTTCAATCAAAGAAGCTGTCATGGAAAACATCTCCACCACGATCACGATTGACATTTCAATCAAAGAAGCTGTCATGGAAAACATCAACCTTGGTGCTAATTGCACACCCGAAGAAGTGGTTTCTTACACCACTTTGTTCAAATAATTCCGCGATGTCTTCGCATGGAGTTACGAGGAAATGCCAGGGATCGACCCTTCAATCGTCGTACATGAAATTAAAACCTACCCTGACGCGAAACCGGTTCGGCAAAAGCTTCGCCCGGTTCATCCCAAGAAAATCGCAACTGTAAAGGCAGAAGTTGAAAAACTTCTAAAATCTGGCTTCATCTATCCCGTCCCTTTAACCGAATGGGTCTCCAACCTTGTTCTGGTTGCTAAGAAACAAGGGACCATCTGTGTTTGCGTTGACTATCGAGATCTCAACAAAGCTTGTCCCAAGGACAACTACCCTACGCCCTTCATCGACCAAATCATCGATAATTGCGCCGGGAGCGTAATCTTCTCTTTCATGGATGGATTTTCTGGATATAACCAGATTGAAATTTTGCCTGCGGATCAACACAAGACAACCTTCATCTTCCCTTGGGGAACTTTCGCCTACCGAAAGCTACCTTTTGGCCTTAAAAATGCTGGGGCTACTTTCCAGCGATCCATGTCATACGCTTTTCATGAAATCAAACATATAGCAGAACCGTATCTCGACGATTTACCTGCACATTCGCTAAATCGATCCGATCACATTGATCATTTACGCGCGATTTTTCTGCAATGTAGGTTCTACCGTATTCGTCTGAACCCACACAAATACATTTTCGCTGTTGAATCCGGCCGACTCCTCGGTTTCATTGTCTCCAAATCTGGGATTAGGGTGGATCCCTTAAAGATCAAGGCCATCTTAGCCTTACCCCCACCCACTAATTTAACCCAACTCCAAAGTTTGCAAGGCAAAGCAAACTTTCTTCGCCGTATCATCTACAATTATGCCGAGATCACTAAAGGATTTATGCAGTTATTGCAAAATAACGTCCCTTTCATCTGGGATGATGCCACTCAATGGTCATTCCACGCTCTCAAGCACGCTTTGACCCATGCGCCTTTGTTACATCCTCCTGAATAAACAAAGGATTATATCCTTTACTTGGCTGCTTCTACTTCGACCATTGCGATGGTGTTAGTTCAAGAATACCCCAACGACAAAGAACATGTGATTTATTATCTAAGCAAGAGTTTATCTGGACCCGAACTCAGATATTTGCATGTTGAGAAACTGGCTCTGGCAGCCGTCATCGCTGTCCAAAGGTTCCGACACTACATCTTATTACGCACCACCACGGTAATCGCAGACTCCAACCTTATGTACCACGTCTTGACACGTCAAGTACTCGGGGGTAAATATTCAAAATGGATTGTTATTCTCCAAGAATTTGACCTTGAGTTTACTAAGGCTAAAGCTAAAAAATCCCTGGTGTTTGCCGAGATCATCTATGCTCTTCCTCGTGTCGATGAAAACATTGAACCTAGAGATTCTCTCCCTGATGAATCTCTCTTCCTCATCAACACCTTTGACCCTTGGTACGGAGACATTCTCCTCTACCTTCAAACCCAACGTTTTCAGCCAAACATCTCACATGAAGAGCGTCGACGTATTCGTCACGACTCTCGCCGCTACATCATTCTCAACAACACTTTGTATCGTCATGGTATTGACACCATTGTTTGGTGATGTCTGATTCACGAAGAGGCTAAATGCATTTTGAACGATTGTCACCTTGGCGCCTGTGGCGGTCACCTTTCCGGGATGGCCACAACCCAAAAAATCCTACGTGCAGGCTACTTTTGGCCCTCGATTTTCAAAGATTGCATTGAGGCTGTCAAAAAATGCCCACCCTGCCAAATCTTTACCAAGAAGGCACGCACCCACCCTATGGTGCTGCATCCCATTATTGCCATCGGCCCCTTTGCCAAATGGGGCATCAATTTCATGCAGTGTAAACCTACCTAAGCCGGGGGGCACAGTTACATTATCATCACCGTCGACTACTTCACCAAATGGGCTGAGGCTATGCCTACCTTCCTGAATGATGGCCGTACTGCAGCTCTATTCCTCTTCAACCACATCATAACTCATTTTGGTGTACCACGTGCCATTGTCACTGACCATGGTGCACACTTCAAAAACCAGATGATGAGCGAGTTACATGTCAAATTGGGTTTTCACCATGAAAACTCATCCCCTTACTATCCTCAGGCGAACAGACAAGTTGAGGCTATCAACAAAGTCCTAAAAACCATGATTCAACGCATGGTAGGGGAAAACAAAACATCATGGCATTTACAACTGTTCTCCGCTCTCTAGGCCTATCGCACCTCCGTGAAAACTTCAACTGGATTTACTCCTTTCCAGTTGGTCTATGGCATTGAAGCCATCCTACCAATCGAGTGTGAGATTCTATCACTCAAACTGAAAGTAGAACTCCTGCCCCATACTTCTGTTGAAGAAGAATGATTCTTGTATCTATCCAAACTAGATGAAACACGCCGCGATGCTACTCTCATCAATGAGGCACATCAGAAACGAATTAAAAGTCAATATGACAAATCCGTCCACCCTTGGACTTTCGCAGAAGGAGACTTAGTCCTCATTTACGACCAATCTCACGATAAATTGGGGACATGAAAGTTAGAACCCATGTGGCACGGTCCTTACATTGTGAAGTGTGTCTTACATAAAGGTGCCTACGAATTAGTTGATCATGATGGAATTTTCCTGGGAGAGCCCCGAAACGGGCTTTACCTCAAGAAGTACTATGCCTAGATCACCTAGCATCTATACTTTGTACATTACTGTATTTTAGTTTGGTGTGTCTATTTCTTTCGCGTGCTCGAGTCTTTACTGTTGCCACTCATGACTGTGCCTGTGTTTTCATGCGCAGATGACGTCTTCCTTTCCTATCTTTTTCGGGTTCGCAGATGGCGCCAACCGACATACCCGGAACATCGCTTCAACAGCTTGGGTTATTTACCAATTTGATGAGGTGGTGAGTTCAGGAGGCATTTGTTTAGGACCAACAACCAACAATATGGCAGAATATCACGCTGTCATTGGACTGTTGACCCAAGCCTCCTCCCTAGGTATCTTCCGTATCATTATTTACTTAGACTCCCAACTCGTGGTTTATCAACTCAACCGCATCTACGCTATCCGTAGTCCCATCCTGCTACGTCTACACTTGCAAGTTCGCCTTCTTGAACGAATGTTCGATTACATTGAATATAGACACATTCCAAGAGAACTTAATAGTGTTTCAGATTTGTTAGCTAATTATATCATGGATCAGTATCTTGCCCGCATATAAGATTCAAGGAAAGAAAACTGTACATTACATGTAAATTAAAACACACCACAGACATGATCATGTACAAATCACTGGCATCATAAAAACTCGAAACTGTATATATATATATATATATATATATATATATGGCGTGACTGAAATGTTTGTATTACATAAAAAAGTATGTAGAAGAGCAAAATATTGGGTCTTTCCACCCATACAACGTTGCCTGACAAGGCATACAAAATATGATCACCGGGGAGACTCTAATCTCCCCGCACTACATTTTACTGTGAGTAACACAGTACTGCGTGCACTACATGCCTCAACAGAGAATTGATATTCTCCGGTACTCCTATAGTGTGTCGCTGCAGATGTAAAGGCACTTCCCCCCTCCGCAAAGGAGGGATGCCCATCGTAAGGCCTTGGAGGTTTCTCTCAACCTCCCAGAGACCTACTGCCTGTACTGCCGGATCTGCTGCGACCGGGATGCCTCCGTGACGTCCTGGTACCGGTATATCAGCCGGGCGCACTGCTCCCTTGTCTTCATGTTGGAAACAATACATCTGTTAAAACTCTTTTACATACCCCCAAAAAAATACATATACATCAAAAACTTAAAAAACAAAAACTAGACAAGGTATGGCTCAGTCTCTTACCTGACTCATCCCAGTCTTCCTCCGTGGGCAAAATCAAGTCCATGCTCCCGCGGAAATCTACATCGGCATAAGGGAAGTCCTCTATCCAAAGGTACTTCCATCTCAGCCAGGCAAAGAAATCGCCAGTGAAATGGAACTCTGACTCCGACACTAGCCTCAGAGATAGACTAGTCCACCTCTCCATCCTAGGTTCATCCATTGGTCGCACTGCCAGTGCTATTTGAGGCTACATTTGAGGGATGCACTCTAGAAAAAATGAGACCAAAAATGAACCGTAACCAAACTTCTTCTGTCCATTCCTGCATCGTGAGATCTGTTCCTTCACATTTCGAAGGAACGCTGCACTCCAGTTGAACAGTGTTGGCTCCAAACAATGAACACCGTAAGCCACCTGTGATATTGATGCCAGATGGGTGCTAGGGCTGCCTGTCACGCTTGTGATAGAAAATAGTATAGATCGGAGGGGCAAATCTCGAATATCCTTGATAGGGATTCTACCCCCTACCAACTTTGCTCTTGGAATACAGTGGCGTGCCAGGTACATGTCCACCTGTTCAGGTAGCGTCTGCTGCCCGAAGAACAATATGGGGACCCCTCTTTTCAAGAGGCTGGTCAAAAAGTACACGTCTTCTAACTCAATGGTTAAAATTTGTGTGCCGATTCAGAATCCTTGTTCTGCAACATGCCAGAGGCCAATCATATGTTCGAGCAATAAAACCTCTTTCTTCATCTTTTGCAACTTGAAGAATTTGAGCAAACCGCAAGCTCGCAAAGCGGCCCGTGTACGAGGACTTCGTAAGGTGGCTAAGTCATCCATATCATGTTCCCTCTCTTTCCATTCAATCATGATTTCTGAAGTTACCTACAAAACAAAAAATCAAGAAATTCATTATTTCCATGTTTTGGCAATTTGGAAAATTTTCAAAAGCAATTTAAAACATGAAATAAGATCCCCACATCATTTAAAAGTCAAAATTACTCAGCTGGATAAGTGTCGCATCTTCCTCTCAATTGTCGTAAGTGTTGCATCTTCCTTACAACTTTTGCAAGTGTCGCAAGTTGGTCACAAGTGTCGCAAACAATGTTCGATCATACTGCCATGCCGACGACACAAAGGAGACATTTAAAACATCTCATGTGCTTGATTTGAAGAAGAAGAATTGGTTTAATGAAGTCAAATAACTCTTGATACCTGAAGAGAGCTCTGAAACAAAGGTTCTGAGGGGGAGCGCTCCCCTATATCGGCTCTAGAAGCGCTGGCGCTCCCCTATATCGGCTCTAGAAGCGCTGGCGCTCCCCTACAAGGCTTTAGGGAGCGTTATAATGCTCCCCTAGCCCCTCTGAAGGAGTGCTTCTCATCTTGAGAGCACTGGCGCCCCCTCAAAGCTTACCAGGGAGCGCTACAGTGCTCTGATGCCCCTTCTAAGGGAGCGCTGCCTAATCTGAGGCAGTAGTTGGCCTGTTGAGGAGAATAAGGAGAAGATCTTTTGAGATTAGGAAGCAGTTGTATTAGAATTCTTGGTTTCATCAAGAGATCCCTGATCTGAGGAGGAAGTTCCCAACTTGTTCTAAAGATAACTCAAGAGGTTAAGCTCCTCTTAACCTATATAAGCAGGTTCTATGATGGTGGAAAGGGGGAAGAACTGCTAGTATGAAACCTATGATCTTGGAGAAAATACACAGTCAGCCATAAGAGAGTGATCAATGAAGCTGTTGTTATCCAAGTTGTGGAGCTTTTAGGCAAGGGTTAGACGAAGAGGACTCGACGAAGTTGTCGCATTCGCATCTACGATTGTAAGTATTGCTGTCGTTATTCTCATCAATATGACACGCTTGGCCTATTTCTTTCTAGTTTGTGTCTAATGTTACATGAACTTATCATTAATTGATAGATCTATTTTCAAGCTAACATCGATAGAGTAGGAAGTGGTAGTATCTTGTTTGTCTGCAGAACTCAGCGAGGAGCAAAGGATTGGAGCGCAACTCGGAGCGTGCAGGGACAAACGTCAGTAAAGAGGTACTTTTGTCATCCTTCCTTCTCATGTGTTAGTTTAGATAGATTTGAAAGGAAGTCAGTGTCCATGTTAAGCATTTTCTGTCTAGAGTTAGGGTCAAGCTCTTAGAGGCAATCCACCTGTCTGCAGGGAGATTTTCCTACAACAAAAACTGGCAACTCCACTGGGGAGATAGCCTCAAATCGAAACTTCTTGTTTTGATTTTCTCCTCATTGACCTAGTTTTAACCCTTGATTGTTTCAGACCTGGTTCACTCGTCTTTTGATTGGTTTCATGAGATGATTGGCTCCTTACCTCATCATACTCAGCATAATTGTCGGAATTGAATTGCAATTTTTTGATTTTTTGACATTTTTGGGAGTTTTAGACCCTGGTGCCCCTGTCCTAGTGTTAACGGAGCGCCAAATCTCCCCCATATCTTTGCACAGAGCGCTATAACGCTCATTTCCTTTGGCAACAGAGCACCAACCCTCTTTGGCCCAAAAAACCTTCCAGAATTGCTTTTTCTGGGTTTTGCCTCTGTGTCTCCTCTGCTGAGTAACCTTGTGAGCCAATGTTTCTTCCCTTTCAGCCTTGACATCTGTCTTTTGCTTGAAGAACGAACATCTTACTATTTGTATCTTGTAGACTTCTTCACTATTGTTATGGTTTTTTTTTGTTGATTGGAGTTTGAGACCCATGCATTGTTTTTCTCTTCTCATCAACTGAGTAAAAACCCTGGTGAAGGTCATCAAAGGCCTACAAGCCTCTTCATCTTGATTATAGTCAAGATCATTGTTCTTCAACTTTTCTTTTGGGTGTGAAGTTTGTTTTTCTCTTTGATTATTTCTTTTCTTTTGCTTTTCGTTTTGATTGCAACGAAAGGGTGTATTGTTTGTATGACTTTTGCTTGTGCTAGTTTGGTTTTCATTCATAAAAGAAGGTAATTAGCAAAACGAGCATTGTATTGAATTGATCATTATTCATATGAAAACAACAAAAAGCATCTGCATGATTGATTGTGCATATTAGAAGTCATCTCAAAAGTTTTATCATTGCACCAGGATTTGATTGAGAAAAAGAATTGTTTGAGGACATTCCTTAATAGTGCTTGTTAGTGAAAAGAACTTTCTCTCTCCCTTAGATAGATGTTCATCGAATGGAAATGATTGATTATCATATTTGATGCATTCTTTGGGTCTGAGTCATAACTCCATTCGTTTCACTTCCATGCACCCCTTTTCATAAAGAACAACCATAAAATCAAATGCTAATTAAAAGTTATCTAGAACTTTTTCTTTTCTAGGATCCTCCACCAACAGTAGACTAGGCTTAGTACTTTGGATTAGGGCTGTGAGCATAACTCTCCAAAGTTTCCAAAACAAACACTAGCATCCTGAGTTAGGGAGAGTCAAATCCAGTTATCATATAAGTCTGCCTGGGATCCCCCTCTCACACAGGGGTTACGCACGAGGTCGCATTCGGGTAAGCTACGGGGACTAACCCTCCATGGTTTAACTGATTGTGGTGGTCAGATCATATTATGGGGATCACTTTGAGGTAAATCCACAATTACTGCGTGGAATCCTTTTAGTTGATTTCAGGCTCGATACCCTGCCCGTACGTTCGGATCGGACTGTCGACTGTTCCTGCCCAGGGGCTGACTNNGAATTGGTAACCTTAGTGGCCATAATCTTTAGGGTCTTACACAAGGTGACGGTGACGGGAAGTCTCACTGTACCTGGAGCAGACATTGGTCAAACTCACTCAGGCTCCTTGGAGGGTAAATCCACAATTACTGCATGGAAGCTTGCACCAAGGCTCAAGTTTGTTAAGCAGGTCGCCATTGTAACTATTCCACCCTATCCCCGCCCCTTCTGGACTTGATCACGTGAAGTTGGATTTCATCACCAACTAGTACGGTCATCAAAAGAAGGTCCTGTTTGCCTGGTTGTGATTCTTAGATTTTTTAGCATGTGCTGTTTCTTTTCGTTAGTTGGCCATAGATTTCTTTCGCGAACTCTTTTCCGCCATCATTGACCCTCCACGCCACTCGCGGAGGCTACAAGGACTTCCTCCAGAAAATATGGAAGGAAACACCCCTTTACCCCCTCATTCCACGGAGGAATCTCCTCAATAGAGTGAGGTTCAAAATACTACAACTTCCCAGGAAGAAGTTCCCATTCCTTTGGAGAATTTTCGAATTGTTTCAGAATATCCGGAAGCTTACCGCATTCTGGAGGGATACGAACGACAAATCCTCCACCTGAATTCTGCTGGAGAGTTTGTTGTCGTTAATCCTTCTGACATTCCAGCTGGGTCTTCTCAAAACCCTTTAGCCAATGACCCCTTTTTGACCATAGATGTTGTTCGAAGTCCACCACGCTTGGTGCGAGATATTTATGGAACAGGGGAAGGTGCCGATGCACCTTTTTCCTACACAATACCCCCAAATAATTTAACCGGTACCACCACTTTTACAGCCACACCAACCGTTGGTCCGAACACACCGTCTGTTGGCCCAAGGTCTACTATTCCCCTCCAGACGACTCATTCTACAATGGTCCCACACATTTCGACTATCCCCGTCGGTAACGCAGTAGTTAATCAAGCTCTGATTGGCACACCTATAACACCAAGACCTACACTTCCTTTTGGATTCAGTGCACTGAATGCTTCTACTACCACCATTGCCCAAACTACTACCCAAGTTATACCAGAAAGTTCCATACCCAGTTTCTGTTGTAGGAAAATCTCCCTACGGACAGGTAGATTGCCTCTAAGATCTTGACCCTAACTCTAGACAAAAAATGCTTAATGTGGACACTGACTTCCTTTCAAATCTATATAAACTAACACATGAGAAGGAAGGATGACATAAGTACCTCTTTACTGACGTTTGTCCCTGCACGCTCCGAGTTGCGCTCCAATCCTTTGCTCCTCGCTGAGTTCTACAGACAAACAAGATACTAACACTTCCTACTCTATCGATGTTAGCTTGAAAATAGATCTATCAATTAATGATAAGTTCATGTAACATTAGACACAAACTAGAAAAAAACAGGCCAAGCGTGTCATATTGATGAGAATAACAACAAAAGTACTTACAATCGTAGATGCGAATGCGACAACTTCGTCGAGTCCTCTTCGTCTAACCCTTGCCTGAAAGCTCCACAACTTGGATAACAACAACTTCACTGATCACTCTATTCTGGCTGACTGTGTATTTTCTCCAAGATCACAGGTTTCATACTAGCAGTTCTTCCTCCTTTCCACCATCATAGAGCCTGCTTATATAGGTTAAGATGAGCTTAACCTCTTGAGTTATCTTTAGAACAAGTTGGGAACTTCCTCCTCAGATCGGATCTCTTGATGAAACCAAGAATTCGAATACAACTGCTTCCTAATCTCAAAAGATCTTCTCCTTATTCTCTTCAACGGGCCAACTATTGCCTCAGATTAGGCAGCGCTCCCTTAGAAGGGGCATCAGAGCGCTGTAGCGCTCCCTGGTAAGCTTTGAGGGGGCGCCAACGCTCTCAAGATGAGTAGCGCTCCTTCAGAGGGGGAAGGGGAGCGTTATAACGTTCCCTGAAGCCTTGTAGGGGAGCGCCAGCGCTTCTAGAGCCGATATAGGGGAGTGCTCCCCCTCAGAACCTTTGTTTCAGAGCTCTCTTCAGGTATCAAGAGTTATTTGACTTCAGTAAACCAATTCTTCTTCTTCAAATCAAGAACATGAGATGTTTTAAGTGTCTCCTTAGTGTCATTGGCATGGCAGTATGCTCTAACATCGTTTGTGACACTTTTGACCAACTTGCGACACTTGCGAAAGTTGTAAGGAGGATGCGACGCTTACCTCAATTGAGAGGAAGATGCGACACTTATCCAGCTGAGTAATTTTGACGTGTAACAGATTGCCCCCCAAAGTATGAAGTTAGAAGATGCCAACTGATAACTGAAATACTTTGTAGACATCCAAGAAAGGGTATATACTCGGAGAACCTGACAGAAGATGCACACAAACATCCAACAAATATCATGACATATTTCAAAACCCAAGGCAGGCATACCTATGCTTGGGTGATCAAGACTTTGCAAGATATGGCTGCCATAAAATACACTGCGGATCCATAATTGTATTGATAAAAAGGCATAGCCACCGAAGATACAATGTGGATCTATACTTTGATGACTCAGACTGATCGTAGACATGAAGAATACACAGTGGATCTACGAGATGACAAGACATAGCCACGCTCAATACAAAGTGGATCTATGTTACAGTGTATGTGTTTTTTGTCCAATAGAAATTCCTTCGCAGCCTGTGCAAAGCATATATCAAAGTGATCGCTCAACCCGGGGTCTTCTTACCAATCCCAATATGGTACAAATCTGACCATGCGAATAGATGTCTTGACGTCGAACATGGCAGAAACCACTTGATTACCGGTCAATGGTGTGAACCGTTAACAAGTGCGAGGGAGATCACCATTAATGTCAATGATTCCCAAGGTACCCTAGTACATTCCAGCAAATGTGAATACATGAGATGAAGTCGAACATCCGTGGAATCATTCAATCAGGGATCAATGATGTAAACCCACTGTCAAACGTGAGGAGGCCTGCCATTGAGGCATGCAGGTCCCAAAGTACTAATTGGTTTCTAAGTCTGATTCCTGGATGATGTGTTGAAGTCGACAGGAATAGACTCGTCGAGGGAGGGCCTTGATGTATCCCCCATCAACGACATGAAACAGACATGGAGATGTAATTGGAAAATCAAACGGACATGGACTGACACAGGTTTTGAGGCAAGATATTTGTGATGGCTGATTCTCGAGGCAGATACTTCCCTTGAACACTGAGACACAACAACAAAATGTGACATGGACCAAAACTATGCAGTAGGTATCGTGACTTGCGTCAGGTGACCCAAAGGAGCGAAAGGAACTCAAAGGATTGGCTCAGTGTAGAGGTTCAACAGATTATGATATGTGAAAATGACAAAGTGCCGTGTTCAAGGGCGACTCTAAGAAGTGCTGGATGATGTTCTCAAGAGACTGCTTGGCTTTCTCCTTTCAATTTTTCCCCCATCCAGATAGATGAGTACCTCTTTTTGGTTTAATGAGCTCGAGGAGGATGACATGTGCTCAATATAACTCACCTTCGGTAAGTTCCTCTTCCTTTGTTTAATGAACTGGAAGAAGTAAGAGTTCAGTCCCATATGGGTCTGTCGATGTGTGCTTTAATGAGTCCAAAGACAGAAAACTCGAAGGTTTTTTGGGATTATAGAGTTTGGAAAAACACTTAAAAGAGAACTCTCTCAGTTCCTTTTTCGTACAGTAGTCCAATGAGACCGAAAAAGGGTTAAACTATCGCTCAGAGGACGCCCTTTCTGACCTTTTAACGAGTGTGAAAGGAAGCAAGATCACTCGACAATCTTTTCATATTTAGAGAGTCTGAAAAGGGTTTAAAGGAGACTCCAGGGGGGTTCCTTTTTCGTGTGTTCGTATTCGTACGGGTCCGAAAAAGAGATAAAAGTTTTCCCGGTTATGTTCTCATATTATCGAGCTCGAGAATGAACTAAGACTATGCTCATAAGTGCGACAAGGTGAATAATCCATCGAGACTGCCAGGAAACCTGCGATGCCAAAACTACAAACCAGGGTTTAGTGAAGCCATTATATCATTAGAGAAACCCAAAAAATGACCATACCTTATAAAAAATGAAAATTTATAAATAACAATTGATTTGAAATTTTATTTACCATTTCATTTTGCAAGGATTTTGGAGTAGTGGTGATTCTCAGTTTGAAGTGGATCTTGTTTTGTTTGCTTCCAGAGCTACGGTCGACCATTTCGATCGCCGTTCAGACCAGGTAGGTGTCCATCTCGTGATCTTTCAATTGCATGGTTTCACATTCATTTTCATAGCATTATTTATTTTAAAACACGAAGCCCTAAGTTGCCCCAATTAGAACCAAATCGGCCTCTTTAAAAATCAATGGGAAAATGGGATTTGTTTTGCAAAAACGTCCTAGGAATGGATGGTTAAGATGCCAACGCCCTAGAAGTTAATTAGATGGGTTTTTTTTTAGCAAAAAATCCATGGGAAATCCCCCACGCATGCCCACGCAGCCATAAAATCATTTTGATCTTTTAAAACGTTTTTATCATTGTTTTATGAATGTTAAATGCTTAGGAGAGGGCGTGGTGGTTAAAAAGAGTGTGTGGTTACTTTTAAATGATGTGGGGATCTTATTTCATGTTTTAAATTGCTTTTGAAAATTGCCGAAATTGCCAAAACATGGAAATAATGAATTTCTTGATTCTTTTTTTTGTAGGTAACTTCGACAATCATGATTGAATGGAAAGAGAGGGAACATGAGATGGATGACTTAGCCGCCTTACGAAGTCCTCGTACACGGGCCGCTTTGCGAGCTTGCGCTTTGCTTAAATTCTTCAAGTTGCAAAAGATGAAGAAAGAGGTTTTATTTCTCGAACATATGATTGGCCTCTGGGATGTTGCAGAACAAGGATTCCGAATCGACACACAACTTTTAACCATTGAGTTAGAAGACGTGTACTTTTTGACCAACCTCTCTAAAAGAGGGGTCCCCATATTGTTCTCCAGGTAGCGGGCTCTACCTAAATAGGTGGACATGTACCTGGCACGCCACTGTATTCCAGGAGCAAGGCTGATAGGGGTAGAATCCCTATCAAGGATATTCGAGATTTGCCCCTCCGGTCTATACTATTTTCTATCACAAGTGTGACAGGCAGCACTAGCGCCCATCTGGCATCAAGATCACAGGTGGCTTACGGTGTTCAGTGTTCGGAACCAACACTGTTCAACTGGAGTGCAACGTTCCTTCAAAATGTGAAGGAACAAATCTCACGATGTAGGACTGGACAGAAGCAGTTTGGTTACGGTTCATTTTTGGTCTCATTTTTTCTAGAGCGCATCCCTCAGATGCAGCCTCAGATAGCACTGGTGGTGCGACTAGTGGATGAACCTAGGATGGAGAGGTGGACTAGTCTGTCTCCGAGGCTAGTGTCGGAGTTAGAGTTCCATTTCACTGGCGATTTCTTTGCCTGGCTGAGACGGCAGTACCTTTGGATAGAGGACTTCCCTTATGCCGATGTAGATTTCCACGGGGGAAGACTGGGATGAGTCAGGTAAGAGACTGAGCCATACCTTGTCTAGTTTTTGTTTTTTTTAAGTTTTTGATGTATATGTATTTTTTTGGGGCATGTAAAAGAGTTTTAACAGATGTATTGTTTCCAACATGCAGATAAGGGAGCAGTGCACCCGACTGATATACCGGTACCAGGACGTCGCGGAGGCATCCCGGTTGCAGTAGATCCGGTAGTACCAACAGTAGGTCTCCGGGAGGTTGAGAGAAACCTCCAAGGCCTTACGATGGGCATCCCTCCTCTACGGAGGGGGGAAGTTCCTTTATATCTGCAACGACACACTGTAGGAGTACCGGAGAATATCAATTCTCTGTTGAGGCGCGTAGTGCGTGCAGTAGTGTGTTACTCACAGCACAATGTAGTGCGGGGAGATTAGAGTCTCTCCAATGATCATACTTTGTATGCCTTGTCAGGCAACGTTGTATGGGTGGAAAGACCCAATATTTTTCTCTTCTACATACTTTTTGATGTAATAAAAACATTTCAGTCACGCCATATATATATATATATATATATATATATATATATATATACAGTTTCGAGTTTTTATGATGCCAGTGATTTGTACATGATG
>ML777020.1:1006992-1056268 GCA_009831015.1 Picea engelmannii | reverse complement strand
AATCTGACCATGCGAATAGATGTCTTGACGTCGAACATGGCAGAAACCACTTGATTACCGGTCAATGGTGTGAACCGTTAACAAGTGCGAGGGAGATCACCATTAATGTCAATGATTCCCAAGGTACCCTAGTACATTCCAGCAAATGTGAATACATGAGATGAAGTCGAACATCCGTGGAATCATTCAATCAGGGATCAATGATGTAAACCCACTGTCAAACGTGAGGAGGCCTGCCATTGAGGCATGCAGGTCCCAAAGTACTAATTGGTTTCTAAGTCTGATTCCTGGATGATGTGTTGAAGTCGACAGGAATAGACTCGTCGAGGGAGGGCCTTGATGTATCCCCCATCAACGACATGAAACAGACATGGAGATGTAATTGGAAAATCAAACGGACATGGACTGACACAGGTTTTGAGGCAAGATATTTGTGATGGCTGATTCTCGAGGCAGATACTTCCCTTGAACACTGAGACACAACAACAAAATGTGACATGGACCAAAACTATGCAGTAGGTATCGTGACTTGCGTCAGGTGACCCAAAGGAGCGAAAGGAACTCAAAGGATTGGCTCAGTGTAGAGGTTCAACAGATTATGATATGTGAAAATGACAAAGTGCCGTGTTCAAGGGCGACTCTAAGAAGTGCTGGATGATGTTCTCAAGAGACTGCTTGGCTTTCTCCTTTCAATTTTTCCCCCATCCAGATAGATGAGTACCTCTTTTTGGTTTAATGAGCTCGAGGAGGATGACATGTGCTCAATATAACTCACCTTCGGTAAGTTCCTCTTCCTTTGTTTAATGAACTGGAAGAAGTAAGAGTTCAGTCCCATATGGGTCTGTCGATGTGTGCTTTAATGAGTCCAAAGACAGAAAACTCGAAGGTTTTTTGGGATTATAGAGTTTGGAAAAACACTTAAAAGAGAACTCTCTCAGTTCCTTTTTCGTACAGTAGTCCAATGAGACCGAAAAAGGGTTAAACTATCGCTCAGAGGACGCCCTTTCTGACCTTTTAACGAGTGTGAAAGGAAGCAAGATCACTCGACAATCTTTTCATATTTAGAGAGTCTGAAAAGGGTTTAAAGGAGACTCCAGGGGGGTTCCTTTTTCGTGTGTTCGTATTCGTACGGGTCCGAAAAAGAGATAAAAGTTTTCCCGGTTATGTTCTCATATTATCGAGCTCGAGAATGAACTAAGACTATGCTCATAAGTGCGACAAGGTGAATAATCCATCAAGACTGCCAGGAAACCTGCGATGCCAAAACTACAAACCAGGGTTTAGTGAAGCCATTATATCATTAGAGAAACCCAAAAAATGACCATACCTTATAAAAAATGAAAATTTATAAATAACAATTGATTTGAAATTTTATTTACCATTTCATTTTGCAAGGATTTTGGAGTAGTGGTGATTCTCAGTTTGAAGTGGATCTTGTTTTGTTTGCTTCCAGAGCTACGGTCGACCATTTCGATCGCCGTTCAGACCAGGTAGGTGTCCATCTCGTGATCTTTCAATTGCATGGTTTCACATTCATTTTCATAGCATTATTTATTTTAAAACACGAAGCCCTAAGTTGCCCCAATTAGAACCAAATCGGCCTCTTTAAAAATCAATGGGAAAATGGGATTTGTTTTGCAAAAACGTCCTAGGAATGGATGGTTAAGATGCCAACGCCCTAGAAGTTAATTAGATGGGTTTTTTTTTAGCAAAAAATCCATGGGAAATCCCCCACGCATGCCCACGCAGCCATAAAATCATTTTGATCTTTTAAAACGTTTTTATCATTGTTTTATGAATGTTAAATGCTTAGGAGAGGGCGTGGTGGTTAAAAAGAGTGTGTGGTTACTTTTAAATGATGTGGGGATCTTATTTCATGTTTTAAATTGCTTTTGAAAATTGCCGAAATTGCCAAAACATGGAAATAATGAATTTCTTGATTCTTTTTTTTGTAGGTAACTTCGACAATCATGATTGAATGGAAAGAGAGGGAACATGAGATGGATGACTTAGCCGCCTTACGAAGTCCTCGTACACGGGCCGCTTTGCGAGCTTGCGCTTTGCTTAAATTCTTCAAGTTGCAAAAGATGAAGAAAGAGGTTTTATTTCTCGAACATATGATTGGCCTCTGGGATGTTGCAGAACAAGGATTCCGAATCGACACACAACTTTTAACCATTGAGTTAGAAGACGTGTACTTTTTGACCAACCTCTCTAAAAGAGGGGTCCCCATATTGTTCTCCAGGTAGCGGGCTCTACCTAAATAGGTGGACATGTACCTGGCACGCCACTGTATTCCAGGAGCAAGGCTGATAGGGGTAGAATCCCTATCAAGGATATTCGAGATTTGCCCCTCCGGTCTATACTATTTTCTATCACAAGTGTGACAGGCAGCACTAGCGCCCATCTGGCATCAAGATCACAGGTGGCTTACGGTGTTCAGTGTTCGGAACCAACACTGTTCAACTGGAGTGCAACGTTCCTTCAAAATGTGAAGGAACAAATCTCACGATGTAGGACTGGACAGAAGCAGTTTGGTTACGGTTCATTTTTGGTCTCATTTTTTCTAGAGCGCATCCCTCAGATGCAGCCTCAGATAGCACTGGTGGTGCGACTAGTGGATGAACCTAGGATGGAGAGGTGGACTAGTCTGTCTCCGAGGCTAGTGTCGGAGTTAGAGTTCCATTTCACTGGCGATTTCTTTGCCTGGCTGAGACGGCAGTACCTTTGGATAGAGGACTTCCCTTATGCCGATGTAGATTTCCACGGGGGAAGACTGGGATGAGTCAGGTAAGAGACTGAGCCATACCTTGTCTAGTTTTTGTTTTTTTTAAGTTTTTGATGTATATGTATTTTTTTGGGGCATGTAAAAGAGTTTTAACAGATGTATTGTTTCCAACATGCAGATAAGGGAGCAGTGCACCCGACTGATATACCGGTACCAGGACGTCGCGGAGGCATCCCGGTTGCAGTAGATCCGGTAGTACCAACAGTAGGTCTCCGGGAGGTTGAGAGAAACCTCCAAGGCCTTACGATGGGCATCCCTCCTCTACGGAGGGGGGAAGTTCCTTTATATCTGCAACGACACACTGTAGGAGTACCGGAGAATATCAATTCTCTGTTGAGGCGCGTAGTGCGTGCAGTAGTGTGTTACTCACAGCACAATGTAGTGCGGGGAGATTAGAGTCTCTCCAATGATCATACTTTGTATGCCTTGTCAGGCAACGTTGTATGGGTGGAAAGACCCAATATTTTTCTCTTCTACATACTTTTTGATGTAATAAAAACATTTCAGTCACGCCATATATATATATATATATATATATATATATATATATATACAGTTTCGAGTTTTTATGATGCCAGTGATTTGTACATGATGNATATATATATATATATATATATATATATATATATATATATATATATATATATATATATATATATATATATATATATACAGTTTCGAGTTTTTATGATGCCAGTGATTTGTACATGATGATGTATGTGGTGTGTTTTAATTTACATGTAATGTACAGTTTGCTTTCCTTGAATCTTATATGTGGGCAAGATACCGATCCATGATATAATTAGCTAACGAATCCGAAACACTATTAAGTTCTCTTGGAATGTGTCTATATTCAATGTAATCGAACATTCGTTCAAGACGACGAATTTGCAAGTGTAGACGTAGCAGGATAGGACTACGGATAGTGTAGATGCGGTTGAGTTGATAAACCACGAGTTGGGAGTCTAAGTAAATAATGATACAGGAAATACCTAGGGAGGAGGCTTGGGTCAACAATCCAATGAAAGCGTGATATTCTGCCATATTGTTGGTTGCTGGTCATAAATAGATGCCTCTTGAACTCACCACCTCATCAAATTGGTAAATAACCCAAGCTGCTGAAGCGATGTTCAGGGTATGTCGGCTAGCGCCATCCGCGAACTCGAAAAAGATAGGAAAGGAATACGTCATCTGCGCATGAAAACACAGGCACAGTCATGAGTGGCAATGGTAAAGACTCGAGCACATGAAAGAAATAGACACACCAAACTAAAATACAGTAATGTACAAAGTACAGATGCTAAGTGATCTAGGCATAGTACTTCTTGAGGTAAAGCCCGTTTCGGGGCTCTCCCAGGGAAATTCCATCATGATCAACTAATTCGTAGGCACCTTTATGTAAGACACACTTCACGATGTAAGGACTGTGCCACATGGGTTCTAACTTTCCTGTCCCCAATTTATCGTGAGCTTGGTCGTAAACAAGGACTAAGTCTCCTTCTGCGAAAGTCCGAGGGTGGATGGATTTGTCATATTGACTTTTAATTCATTTCTGATGTGCCTCATTGACGAGAGCAACATCACGACGTGTTTCATCCAGTTTGGATAGATACAAGAATCATTCTTCTTCATCAGAAGTATGGGGCAGGAGTTCTACTTTCAGTTTGAGTGATGGAATCTCACACTCGATTGGTAGGACAGCTTCAATGCCATAGACCAACTGGAAACGAGTAAATCCAGTTGAAGTTTTCGCGGAGGTGCGATAGGCCCAGAGAGCAGAGAACAATTGTAAATGCCATGATGTTTTGTTTTCCCCTACCATGCGTTGAATCATGGTTTTTAGGACTTTGTTGATAGCGTCAACTTGTCTGTTTACCTGAGGGTAGTAAGGGGATGAGTTTTCATGGTGAAAACCCAATTTGACATGTAACTCTCTCATCATCTTGTTTTTGAAGTGTGCACCATGGTCAGTGACAATGGCACGTGGTACACCAAAACGAGTTATGATGTGGTTGAAGAGGAATAGAGCTGCAGTATGACCATCATTCAGGAAGGTAGGCATAGCCTCAACCCATTTGGTGAAGTAGTCGACAACGATGATGATGTAACCGTGCCCCCCGGATGAGGTAGGTTTACACTGCATCAAATCGATGCCCCATTTGGCAAAGGGGCCGATGGCGATAATGGGATGCAGCGCCATAGGGTGGGTGCATGCCTTCTTGGTAAAGTTTTGGCAGGGTGGGCATTTTTTGACAGCCTCGATGCAATCTTTGAAAATCGAGGGCCAAAAGTAGCCGACACGTAGGATTTTTTGGGCTGTGGCCATCCCGGAAAGGTGAACGCCATAGGCTCCAAGGTGAAAATCGTTCAAAGCACGTTCAACCTCCTCGTGAATCAGACATCGCCGAAGGATGGTGTCAATACCACAACGATACAAAGTGTCGCCGAGAATGATGTAGCGGCAAGAGTGGTGACGAATACGTCGACGCTCTTCGAGAGAGATGTTGGGCTGAAAACGTTGGGTTTGAAGGTAGAGGATAATGTCTCTGTACCAAGGGTCAGAGGTGCCGATGAGGAAGAGAGATTCATCGGGGAGAGAATCTCTAGGTTCAATTTTTTCATCGGCACGAGGAAGAGCACAGATGAGCTCGACAAACACCAGGGATTTTTTAGCTTTAGCCTTCGTAAACTCAAGGTAGAATTCTTGGAGAATAACGATCCATTTTGAATATTTTCCCCCAAGTACTTGACGTGTCAAGACGTGGTACATAGGGTTGGAGTCTGCGATTACCGTGGTGGTGCATAATAAGATGTAGTGGCAGAACCTTTGGACAGCGATGACGGCTGCCAGAGCCAGTTTCTCAACATGCGAATATCTGAGTTTGGGTCCAGATAAACTCTTGCTCAGATAATAAATCACATGTTCTTCGCTGTTGGGGTCTTCTTGAACTAACACCATCGCAATGGTGGAAGTAGAAGCAGCCAAGTAAAGGATATAATCCTTTGTATATTCAGGAGGATGTAACAAAGGAACATGGGTCAAAGCATGCTTGAGAGCGTCGAATGACCATTGAGTGGCATCATCCCAGATGAAAGGGACGTTCTTTTACAATAACCGCATAAATCCTTTAGTGATATCAACATAATTGCAGATGAAACGACGAAGAAAGTTTGGTTTGCCTTGTAAACTTTGGAGTTGGGTTAAATTGGTGGGTGGGGGTAAGGCTAAGATGGCCTTGATCTTTAAGGGATCCACCCTGATCCCATCTTTGGATACAATGAAACCGAGGATTCGGCCGGATTCAACAGGGAAAATGCATTTGTGTGGGTTCAGACGAATACGGTAGAACCTACATCGCAAGAAAATTGCGCGTAAATGATCAATGTGATTGGATCGATTTAGTGAATGTGCGGGTAAATCGTCGAGATACAGTTCTGCTATATGTTTGATGTCATGAAAAGTGTACGAAATGGCTCGTATGAAAGTAGCCCCAGCATTTTTAAGGCCAAAAGGTAGCTTTCGGTAGGCGAAAGTTTCCCAAGGGCAGATGAAGGTTGTCTTGTGTTGATCCGCAGGCAAGATTTCAATCTGGTTATATCTAGAAAAGCCATCCATGAAAGAGAATATGATGCTTCTGGTGCAATTATCGATGATTTGGTCGATGAAGGGCGTAGGGTAGTTGTCTTTGGGACAAGCTTTGTTGAGATCTCGATAGTCAACGCAAACACAGATGGTCCCTTATTTCTTAGCAACCGGAACAAGGTTGGAGACCCATTCGGTTAAAGGGACGGGATAGATGAAGCTAGATTTTAGAAGTTTTTCAACTTCTTCCTTTATAGCTGCGATTTTCTTGGGATGAACCGGTTGAAGCTTTTGCCGAACCCGTTTCGCGTTAGGGTAGGTTTTAATTTCGTGTACGATGATTAAAGGGTCGATCCCTAGAATTTCCTCATAACTCCATGTGAAGACATCACGGAATTCTTTGAACAAAGTGGTGTAAGAAACCACTTCGCCGGGTGTGAATTTAGCACCAAGGTTGATGTTTTCCACGACACCTTCTTTTATTGAAATGTCAATCGTGATTGTGGTGGAGATGTTACCCATGTTCCCCTCAGAGAGAGTATCTTGTGTGAGGATAGGAGATTGCGGAGCTTCAGTAACATTGGGAGGGAAGACAGATCATATGTCTTGGTGGATTTCTTCCAAAGGCGGAAGAAAAGAGGATCGATGGTGGTTATCATCCTAGGGCACATCGTCAATGCTAAGCATTTCCATGATGGATTCGTCTGAAGGAAAAATGTGGGAAATGTAATCGACGACAGATGATAGGGAATCCAACCACGAGGGCACCGAGTAAGTATCGGGTGCCAATGAATGTGAAGTGTTCGAAGAGGGAAAGGGAGATTGAATGGCTATGTATGTGGCCTCGGCTAGTCTAGGTGACATAGTGTCACCGAGCACATTGAATTCCAAAGGACTAGGCACAACCCAAGGGTCAGATGATTCCATGGATTGATAAGGCATAGTCGAGATCATATTGACAACGACAATATGATGTGCAGTAGGTGGAAGTGGTGTAGGGAAAGTACCCATGAGGCTAGAATCTTTCAATAAGCCAACACCAACGCTTTCATACGTAACTGGGTGGTCTCCCAAAAAAGGAATATTGTTGGTAGCAGGGATGCGAGCGTCGGGTGTACAGAAATCAAGCTGATCGACGGTAACAATTTTGCCTTGATGGGGGAATTGTACACATCGAAACATCGACAAGGCGATGAAAGTCATAGCGTAGAACCAAATTCTTCCAAGTAGTAGGTTGCAATCGAGGGCAGCATCAACCACCTCGACGTCAACGATAACAGTTTTTCCACCCAACTGAACGGTTAAGGATTGTAATAATCCGTGAGGATGAAAACCTTGTCCATCAAAGGTGCATAACATGGTAGCGGATTTGTTAAGGCCGGTGATTTCAAGCCTTTCCAACAGGCTAGAGACATGACACAGGTGGAGGCTCCCTCATCCAGGATAGTTTGATGGATTTGTTGATTGTGAACAACAACATCGATTTGGAAAGCTAGCTGGTGGGAGAGTCACGGTTGATGATCGTCCAGATTAAATGTGATGTTGTTTGATGACTCAGGATCAAAAGCGCCGATGGTGGCTAAGAGTGTTCTACGTTGGCTGCGGTAGTGTTGTAGAACTTCCAAGGTGGACATGGCACACGGGGCTTGGGCCAAATCTTCTACAATGTTGTAATTTTGGGCAGCCCATGAATTAGGATTGAAGGTAGATTTCCAGATGGTGCTCTTAGGAGGGCGTAAGATAGAGTCAAAATAAGGTTTCTCAATCTGGAGTGGCCCGGATGGAGGGATAACAGACGAAGGATTGACGGAGGATGGCAACGGGTCTGAGGGAGAACCGTTAGCAATCTTCGGTTTATCAGGTTTAACTGGCTTCATATGTTGCAGAGAGGGTTGTTAGATTAACTCCGTTAAAAATGTAAATGTGGGCACTTGTCGAGGTCTCATCATGGGGTTGGTTGGAACTGCCCCCCGATGTGGGGGTTTGTGCAACCAATGATTGTTGCTGCGGAAAAGGCTAGGTGAGTACAGTGGGTTGCGAATTTCCTTTGAAAAGTTCGGCCACTTCATCGTGATGTGGGAAGTCTCGAGTGTAGTGATCGTCACCACAAATGAGACATGGGAATTTCAGTTTTCATTGCGGTTGTTTTCCAGTAGCAGGGGTTTGTTGTTGGGTTTTGGGTTGTTCGTTGTTATTGTTCTTCTTTGGTTTGTTTCTCTCTTTCTTCTTGCCCCCAAGTTGTTGTGAAGGGGTCGATTGGACCGCATTCACATTAGAGACCTGAGTTTAAGGGGGGGTATAAGAGGTTGCAGTCGAATTGGGAGAAGCCGCCGAAGCGGGCCGCTGGGTCGTTCCAGTAGACTGGGTAGCATATTGGGTTTTGACGGAGCGAATAACTCCATCCACATGCGAAGCAGTCGATGGTTTGGATGGATCGTTAGTGGCACAGGTAGCGTTCGATATCAACTCATACAGAGTACCATATTGTGAATAGACTAAGTCTAAGTACTGAGCTCAGGCGATGGCTTCTTCCTCGGTGACGACACCACCCATGGCAACATCACGAGCAATCGGAGGTAACAGTGATTTCGTGAACCATTCCGCTAACAATTGGTCAGGAATGACCGCTTTGATTAACCTTCGTCATTGTCTCCATTCATGAATGTGGTTGGAGATATGTACGAAAGTTGTCTGACGAAGGGAAGTTAATAGTTCAGTACTCGTCTCATATCGAATGGGTAGTTGGAAGTGCGTGAGGAAGGACATGGAGAGGGAGTTGAAATCGTGAAAAGATGCATGTGGTAATTCAATATACCATTTCGCTGCGGAACCCGTAAGTGTTTGTTGGAAAAGATGCAAATGAATCGAATCGTCCATGAGGGAGTTGGATGAACACCACAAATGGAAGGTCATGATGTGGTTGTTCGGGTCTTCTTCGGACTTTCCGTCGAATTTTGGGATATCAGAAGGAAGTTTAGCTGGAATGGCTGGCCAAACCGAAGAATGATAAATAGGATCATTCATTAACCGAGACAAGTCTGGAAGGTCCAGGGTAGCTAGAAAAGGTAGTTTTCGGTTAACTTGTGGGTAATGTTGGTGTGGCAGAGGGACACCAGTGGGGCCCAATACTGGGTTATGTGGATAATTATAACTCGTGGGCCCTCTCATGTGAGGTTGGTTTTGACCAAGGTGCATAGGATTTGAGATGTTTTGAGAGGCATGTGTGAGCGGAGGATAACCATATGGGTTTTGTGGGTTATAGGGTGGGTTTGGCATTTGTCCATAAGGGGGTTGTTGCGGGGTCTGAACATTTTTTCCTATTGAGAACTGTGGGTTTCCTTGAAAAGGGACGCTCCACGGATTGGGTGCGGTGGACACATTTTGTCCTTGTGGTTGATGGTAGACTCAGGATTGAGGGTGCCCCCCAGCATGAGGGTGCCCCCCAAATGGAATTTTTCCTCCGGTGGGAGGATGCCCCCCAGCATTAGGGTTCCCTCCGAATGGAATTTGTCCTCCAGTGGGAGGATGCCCCCCAGTTTGAGGTAGAGTTCCCAGGATTTGAGAGCCAGACGTCAATGACTGACCGATGCCGCCGATCGGGTTAGGACCACCAAGACTGGTCCCTCTGGGTTGTTGGAATCAGAGAAAATATGTTGAGATGATATTGGAGAGGTTTAATATGCATGGAAGTAAACCGGTCAATGTTCTTATTCCTATAGGTGTAAAGTTATCTGTAGATTAGTGTCCCAAGACACATGAAGAAGAAGAGGTCATGTCCCATGTTCTGTATGCCAGTGTAGTTGGCCATTTGATGTATGCAATGGTTTGTACTAGACTAGACATTGCACATGCAGTGGGAGTTTTGAGTAGGTATATGTCAAAACTAGGGAAGGTGCATTAGACATTAGTAAAGAGGGTGTTCAGGTATCTTCGTGGCACTACTAGTTATGGATTGTGCTACCAAGGAAGACCAGGATTGGATAGAGTGGTGGACATACATGGATTTGTTGATGCAGAATGGGTTGGAGATCTCGATCACAGAAGATCTACAAGTGGGTATGTGTTTAACCTATTTGGAGGAGCAATCAGTTGGATGAGCAAAAGACAGGCTGTAATGGCACTCTCAACTATAAAAGATGAATACATTGCAGCCACTCATGCAAGCAAGGAAGAAATATGGTTACAAATATTGTGTTTAGGTATTGGGTTGGTACAACAAGAAATGCGATTAGATTGTGATAATCAGAGTTCAATCTTCCTAGCAAAGAACCCAACTTATCATTCGAAGACAAAGCATATTGATGTTCAATATCACTTTGTGAGAGACATAGTTGAGGAAAAGAAGGTGTTGCTGGAAAAGGTTGACACTTTGAAGAATGTTGCAGATTCATTGACAAATTCTGTGAGCACATAAAATTTCTTCTGGTGTAGAGTAACAATGGGCATTACTGCCCTGGATTGTTGACTATATAATCCCTTGGACCCCTGGATGCAAAGAAAACAACAAGTGGGAGAATGTTGGGTATGTGTTATATTATTTGCATGTGTGTGTGGGCGTGTTAGATTCAAAAACTGTGTATGACGATCCCTCTAGTAGTGTGCACCAGGCGCTTTCCTGGGGGGGCAAGTATGCCCCCCTGGTTACGCGCAATGTTCGGGGCAGCTTCCCAAATTTTTTTTTTTGGACGGTTTTTGCTATTTTTAGCGATTTACTAAATTCATACCAGATTAAGGGATTAGGGTTTTGGTATCTACAGAATACGTAAAAACATTGTATATATTGTATGGTGAATGGTGAAATTCAATATAATGAATATAAGAAAGGTTTTCCCGGTTGAGGGTTTCCGGTATAAAATCTCTGTGTACTCTGTGTATGAGCCATTTGATTAAATTCTGTTTTGCTTAAGAATCTATATGCATTGCTTTACTTCACAGGTTTAAAACTTACATGTGGTATTAGAGCTCGGTTTTGGCTTCATAGGGATGCCTTTGTTGTTGAGGGTTTGGCTCAGTCTTGATAGATCACGTTTATCTTGGGTTTTTGATAAACCTGGGTTTAGTGGGAGCCTTTGCAGTGGAGATTCGAGTATAGAAAGAGGAATGGTGAGATCTTCTAGAATCGAGATAGAGAAGTTCAACGGTAAAATATTTGAGCTATGGAAGCTCAAGATGGAGGACCTTCTTGTAGACAAAGAACAATGGATCACTATGGATCCTGGTACATAGCCTGGTAGATTCAGTGTTGTTAAATGTATCAGGAGAATCTACAACCAAGGAACTATGGGATAAGTTGGGGAAGTTGTATCAATCAAAGTCCCTGGTAAACAAGTTGTTTCTTCGAAAGAAGCTGTATCATCTTAGGATGGAAGATGGAGATTCTATGACAAAACATCTAAATGCCTTTAATACTCTGGTAAGTCAACTTGTCTCTGTTAATATTACGATTGCAGAAGAAGATAAGTGTCTTACTTTGTTATGTTCTTTGCCAGACTCTTGGGATAATCTGGTTGTAGCAATTGGTAGTACCACGCAATCTACATTGAAGTATGAGGATGTAGTTTCTTCCTTGTTATCTGAAGAGATGAGGTGGAAAAGCATGGTGATCCGGATTATTTCCGGCAAAGAAAATGAGAGCGGAGATATAATAAAGAAATGCACAGAGATATTGCAAATATTCAATAATATAACATAAATGTATCAGATATGCAACCATAAACACAGATATATAGTAATACACGATTTCTATTAATGAAATAAATGTACAGAGACTGTAAAATACAGAGTGAAAGACTCGCTAGAATGGTGGCAGCTTATCTCTGAGAAGAGATGTGACGGCTACTTGCATTCACAAGAAGATGATTACAATGAGGCTCTGAAGGCCCTTTTACAATAAACGGGAATGCCAAAATTCCTAGACATCCAAAAACCCAATCCTAGGAGATGAAGCGCCAAAAGTCATGTGGGCCCCGTTTGGGTAAGTGAGTACATCAACTTCCCGGGGTCATAACTTTTGCATACGATATCCGTTTTAGGTGTGTGATAGCTCATTGGAAAGATATTGTCAAGGAGATTCATTTTGGGGGCTAAATAATTCCTTTGGATATCATTTAGAACCTCAATCTCTAAAAACCTTCATTTGGACCCTTAAAATGGCCCTGGAAGTTAAAACCTGCTAAAAATAGTAAATTGCCAAAATGTCCAGAAAACTGTTTTGAGCCATTTGGAAAAGGTGGGTGGCCACTGATATCCACCTCGATCACATGGATAGTCATAGCACAAATGATTTATTTGTAAGAGGTCGTACCCAAGATAGGAATCCTAGTAAGCCTTCAGGGGGAAGCTCTAAATCTATAGGTAGATCTAAGTCTCTCGGAAAATCTTTTAGGAAATGTTGCAAGTGTGGTAAAACAGGGCATTATAAGAAAGATTGCAAGTCTAAGAAGGTTGAAAACCAAAAGGGATTTGATAGTACCACTTTCACAGAAGCGGAAACCTCCACTGAAGAAGGAGGTGATGTTTACCTGGCATCTACAAGTACACATGCAGACCGTGATGTATGGTTGATCGAATTAGGTGCGTCATACCATATGACTCCTCACAGGGAGTGGTTCTTTGAATATGAAAAATATGATGGTGGTGATGTATTCCTAAGAGATGACTCATCAACAAAAATATTGGGACGTGAAAAAGTTAAGTTGCTGCTAAAAGATGGAAGGATTAGAACTCTCCCTAGGGTTCTGCACATTCCAAAACTAGCCAGGAGCTTAATATTTGTAAGCAATATGGAAGATGCAGGAGTGGATACTATATTTGGAAAGGGCACTTGCAATATGGTACGAGGAGAAATGGTGTTGATGAGGGGAGTTCGGTGTGCAACTCTATACAAGTTGTTGGGAAGAACTTATACTAATGGGTGTAACAGTTCTATTTTCTTTGAACAGAAAGATAAAGAAGACAAGACCAATACCATCCCTGAAAGGAAGACCATGCTATGGCATTAAAGACTTGGGCATATTGGAGAAAATGGCCTTCGAACACTACACGGTAAAAGCATGGTTGAAGGTATGTCTAATTACACTCTGGATTTTGATTTCTGTGAACATTGCATATATGTTAAACATAATCGAGTAAGATTCCCATCTGGTGCTACAAGAGGAAAGGGGATCTTAGAATTGATACACAGTGATGTGTTTGGACCTGTGCCTATTCCATCACTAGGTAAGTCTGTGTATTATGTTTCATTCATAGATGATTTGTCAAGGTACACATGGATTTATTTTCTTAGAAATAAATATGATGTATTTGATAAATTTAAGGAGTTTAAGGCTCTGGTAGAAAATCAGACAGAGAAGAAAATAAAAGTATTGAGAACAGATAATGGTGGATAATTCTGTGGAAATGAATTCAAAGAATTCTGTAAGAAGTGTGGTATAGAAAGGTAGAATACTACTCCATACACTCCTTGGTAGAATGGAGTTGCAGAAAGGATGAATAGGACACTTATGGAAAAAACAAGGAGCATGCTTAGCAGTGCTGAGTTAGGACAAGAATTTTGGGTAGAGGCAGTGGGTACAACATGTTACCTGGTCAATCGATCACCTTCATCAGCTTTGGATGATAAAACTCCACACGAGTTATGGTCCGGAAAGAAACCCTCTCTTCAAGATCTTAGAGTGTTTGGTTGTGATGCTTATGTACATGTTCCAAAGGAAAATAGAAGTAAGTTGGATAAAAAGGCTGAAAAGTGTATCTTAATTGGTTATAAAGATGGTGTGGAAGGTTATTCTCAGGTAGAGGGAATTGACTTTGGTGATATTTTTTCTCCTATTGCTAAGTTAACTTCTATTAGATTTCTTTTATCTATTTCTGCTGCTTTTGATCTTGAAGTGGAATAGATGCATGTGAAGACAACATTCCTACATGGGGATCTGGAAGAAGAAATCTACATGAAGCAGTTAGAAGGCTTTGTAGTGAAGGGAAAGAAAGAGCTGGTATGTAAGCTAAAGAAGTCACTATATGGTCTGAATCAATCACCTAGGATGTGGTACCAAAAATTTGACACATACATCCTTGGATTGGGATTTGGAAGAAGTAGGGCTGATCACTGTGTATATTCCAAACAGGTTGGTAATCACTTCATTTATGTAGTGTTGTATGTTGATGACATGTTGTTGGTAGGAAATAACATGGATGTTATCAAGGAGGTGAAATCACAAATATCCTCCAAATTTGACATGAAGGATCTCGGTGTTGCTAACTTCATTCTGGGAATGAAGATTAAAATAGATCGTGCAAACATGAAACTCTTGTTGAATCAGAGAAAATATGTTCAGACGATATTGGAGAGGTTTAATATGCATGGAAGTAAACCGGTCAAGGTTCCTATTCCTATAGGTGTAAAGTTATCTGCATATCAGTGTTCGAAGACACAGGAAGAAGAAGAGTAAATGTCCCATGTTCCATATGCCAGTGTAGTTGGTAGTTTGATGTATGCAATGGTATGTACTAGACCAGACATTGCACATACAATGGGAGTTTTGAGCAGGTATATGTCAAAACTAGAGAAGGAGCATTGGACAACAGTAAAGAGGGTCTTCAGGTATCTTTGTGGCACTACCAGTTATGGATTGTGCTACCAAGGAAGACTAGGATCGGATAGAGTGGTGGACATACATGGCTTTGTTGATGCAGATTGGGCTGGATATATGGATCACAGAAGATCTACAAGTGGGTATGTGTTTAATCTATTTGGAGGAGCAATCAATTGGATGAGAAAAAGACAAGCTGTAGTGGCACTCTCAACTACAAAAGCTGAATACACGACATCCACTCATGCAAGCAAGGAAGCAGTATGGTTACAAAGATTGTGTTCAGTTATTGGGTTGGTACAACAAGCAGTGAGATTATATTGTGACAGTCTGAGTGCAATATTCCTGGGAAATTACCCAGCTTATCATTCAAAGACAAAGCATATTGATGTTCAATATCACTTTGTGAGAGACATGGTTGAGGAAAAGAAGGTGTTGTTGGAAAAGGTTGACACTTTGAAGAATTTTGCAGATTCATTGACAAATTCTGTGAGCATAGAAAAGTTCTTCTGGTGTAGAGTAACAATGGGCATTGCTACCCTAGATTGTTGACTATATAATCCTCTGGACCCCGGGATACAAAGAAAACAACAAGTGGGAGAATGTTGGGTATGTGTTATATTCTTTGCATGTGTGTGTGTGGGCTTGTTAGATTGGACAATTGCATCTGAAGATCCCTCTAGTAGTGTGTTTCAGACGCTTTCCTAGGGGGGCAGGTATGGCCCCCTCTGGTTACGAGCAACGCCCCGATTTTTTTTTTTTTGGGCGGTTTTTGCTATTTTTAGCGGTTTACTAAATTAATCCCATATTAAGGGATTAGGGTTTTGGTATCTACGGAATACCTAAAAAAATTGTATATATTATATGGTGAATGGTGAAATTCTATATAATGAATATAAGAAATGTTTTTCTGGTTGAGGGTTTCCGGTATAAGATCTCTGTGTAGTCTATGTATGAGCCATTTGATTAAATTCTGTTTTGCTTAAGAATCTATATGCATTTCTTTACTTCACAGGTTTAAAACTTACAAGAAATTACACCTCGAGCATATGTCCCCTCATCTCATCCTATTTGCCAAAAATTCCTTCCATGGTGGTCCATACTTCATTGGGGGTTTTACAGGAGGATATATGAAAGAGGAGTTAAGGAGAAATGAGACTGCAAATAGTTCCATACACTTCATCCATCTGAATAAGATACTTGGATTTTTCTATGGATGATGTGGGTTTGGTCTATGTGGCCATAATTAACCTGTATAATCCTCAACTTTGAATATGTAATTCAATCTTGTTCTTCCATACAAATAAATTGTATGGTGTAAGGATTAATTCTTTTGGGAATTCCATTTTCCTGCTGTTAATCTTCTGTACCTGCAAAAAGAGTCTGGTGTGTCTTTTTCCTAGAAATTTGTTGACTATGATACCATGTAAATGTGGATGAACCTGCACAGATAATATATAGCTAGAAAAGGGCATACACATTTTGTAGAAAAAATGAGAAAATACTAAAACGAGAGAGAGAGAATCAAAGAATTGTATTAACTAAATGAAAAAATGATACAATACAATAGATATGAAATGCATATCTCAAATAATGTGCCACAATGCATGAGATAATGCACCATAGTGGTGGTCTAGTTTGATCTAGACACACACCGAAAATCACATGAGTTAACTGCCACCTAGTCTAAGTCAACTAGCCTCTCATTTCTCCATTAAATGACTTAAAGCATCAATAATGCGCCACTCTCGTGATAATTCCAAGGACAGTGTGCATTAGCAATGATGATCCCAATGCTGCATGGTGATGGAACCAATGTGGCATCAAGACTCCACTCAACTGATCCAACTGAAGTGTGAACTGAAGAGAATATTCCCCTAGAATGTAGGAAAATGATTATTCTCCCTAAAATGTAGGAGACTGGATAATGACTAATAAACATAGGAAAAACCTTAGGAAAAATAAATCCTAGGTGTGTGTGAATTATCTCCAACACATAAATGAACATATCTGATCAATAACCTTTTTAAAATATGGTGCTTACCGCAGATAATTTTATTTCCTCCATCAAAACTTTGCATCTTTGTGTGTTCTCCTCCATTGGTTCATGCGTACACAATTCACTAATTTCATTGGTTTTTTGTCACAATTATTTTAATTGCCTCAATCGGGTTCAATTCAAACATATTGTGATTGTTGACCACATTGTCAAGTACATCATGTGTTGATAACTACATATATCAACAAAAAAACAAGTTAATTCAATTTTTATTTTTTTTGTAGGTGAGTTGAGATTCTATATTACTGAGAAAAATATGGTACCAAAAGGAAAAGAGGGGTATCCCCTGATCTTCCAAAAAGGAAACTAGATCAGGGATCCCTAAGTTGCGTTGTATACATAAGCGAGGGGAGGGCTAGGCCACCACCTAGGGAAACTGACCCAGTCTTTGAAAACTCATTTGAAAAAACGTTACCATAAGATATACATAAAACCAAGAACGTACAACGGGGGTTGCTCATACACTGATAAACAAAATGACCATGGGTTGAGGCTGTGCTAGTCCAAGAGGATTGGATGGCTTTCCTCTCCTTCCTTTCTTGCCTCATTCTCCTTTTTCTGCTCCACCATGCACGTCTTTCTGATGCAGGCTCATGTTCCGCGTCGGTCTGCTGGAGTGATGTCCATGTGGTGGACATAGAAAAGGTAGTGGTGGAATTGTCTAGCTATTCGTTCCATTTTTTTTTTTTGGTTCCTTTGGTCCTCTGTTATTCTTCTTTCGTCCTCCATGTTGTTGAGGTGGATCAGAAGTTTTGTGAGATCCTTCTTGTGGCCACGGTTTGCCACCCTGCTGGTCTCATTCTTGTCAGCTCTCAACTTACTTATCATATTTTTTGTGTGCCAACCTTCCTCCACCGTTTTTTGGTAGAGGGTTGTCCTGAGTTGTGTGGCCCCTGGGTCCCTTATCCTATCCGCTTCTTGGATGAGTTCCACCTAGGCTTTGCCCTAGCACTTTGTGTTGACTTCTCGCTCCCACCTGTCGATGACTGCTTTTCCCTTTGGATCGACCTGCTCAAGAAAAGTACCTTTGGCCTCTCTGGTCGCCTGCTCCATGCTAGTGATCTTTCGGGCGCTCGTTGGAAGTTCCTCCCCCTGGGGGCCCCTCTTACTCTGGGTATTCTTCATTCTTACCATCTCTGTTTGAATGCAGTGGCTTCTGTCTTGACTTCATCCTCCGCTTCTATTCACCCCTCCCTGGTCTTTGTAATTACTGCTCGCTGGTCTGTAGCTATCCCTGATGTTTCTTCTTTTAAGGGGTTTGCGATCTTATCCTGGTAATCATGGGTCTCCCGTAAAGGGGTACGTTTTGGTCCTTTTTCATTGTTTCAGAGTGTGTGCGCTTGGGAACCTTGCCATCGTCCCTGCAACAATCCTTTGCCTTGCACACTATACGCCAATCATTTCCTCCTACTATATCTGTGCATGGATGAGGTGTACCCATTCCTTCCCATAAGCTATCCTTTCGATCTTCGTCCTTTTCCATCTATGGATTAACCTTTCTGCTCTCCCACAGACAACCCCTGTACTTCATTCTATTGACTAGGTTGTGGTGTCATACCTCCTATTGTGGTGTGATCGTGATCTGCATTGTAACTCGTGTTTAAATGGTGGCTTATCATATTTTTCCTGGATCCTACTTGCCCTTCAATTAATTTTGTGCCTTCAACCTCGATGTGGTCATCCATACTTCAACTGCCATCATATTCCTTTGCCACTATTTGGGTATAGTCTGTCCGAAATTGGACATTCGGGATGTTACTCCATGTGGAATCCAGTTCTGATTCTTCCTTGTTGACCCCTTCATTAGCAATTCTATCCGCTAGTCCATTTGCTGACCTTCAGACCCAGCGCAAATCCACTATGATCCACGTCTGCAAATGCTCCTGAATGTTTTGCAGGGAGTAAGCCAAGCACCAATGCATCTGAATTTTTCCCACTGGTGTCGTTTTGGAGTTTCCTTACTGTGTTGATGACTAGCATGGAATATCCTTCCACTATGATGTTGGTCATCCCTTCCCAGTGTATTATCTCAAGGCCGGTCTCCAGGTCTCCAAATTCCGCAATGTTGTTGGTTGAATTCCCCAGACTCCGAGTGTACAGCTGGATAGTGTTTCCTTAACTGTCCTTGATTACTCCCCCCATACCTGTCTATCCTGGGTTACCTTTTGACGCCCCACCGAAATTTAGCTTAAGGGAGCCCTCTGGTGGTGGTTTCCATTTGCGCTCACCTACTTGTAGGTACAGAAACCATCTTACCATTGGAAAAACTGACATCATAAAGGTTGGGTAGCTTGCAAAACGGACTTGGTTAGAATAAGTCTTCCGACTAGGTTGAGGGATCTCTACTTCTAATTTTTAACCCGATCTTGTAGCTTGTTGACTATTCCTTCCCAAGTTGACATCTTGTAAGCTTTGTTTGTTAGGGGGATGCCCAGGTACTTGGTTTGGAGGTTTTTTCATTCAAAGACTAATATGTTGGCCAAATTCCTTTGGATAGCAGGGTTGGTATTAAAGAAGAAGATCATAGATTTGGACTAGTTTATCTCTGCCCCCAAGGCTTCCCCAAACTCATCTAAGATGCATTTGTAGGCTTTCTCTTCCTTGACTGTGGGCATTCCATGAAGTAAGGTATCATCCATGAACTATTGGTGTGTAGAATTCGGGCAATTCTCGTAGGGTTTGATACCTTTTATTTCCCCTGTTGCGGTTGCTCTTTTTATGCTTTGACTGAGACCTTCCATCATTAGGATGAATAGGAAGGGGGACAACGAGTCTCCCTGTCTGATGCCTCTCGTGGCCCAGTAGGGTTTGGAAAGGGCTCCATTTACTAGCATCGAGAAGCTTGTTGTGGATACAAGGTTGACTATCCACCTGATCCAATGGCTTCCAGGGTCCTGACCATATAGTGCCAGCTGATTTTGTCATAAGATTTTGCTAGGTCCAGTTGTATTATCATTCCCCCTCTTTTCCGAAGCTTCAGGGTGTGGATAAGTTCGTGGGCATGGATAATATTGTCCATTATTTGCCTTCCTTCCATGAAACCTGCCTGTTCTTGTGAGACCAGGGTGGGTAGGAGTGGTTTCAATCTATTTTTTATAACCTTGGAAATTATCTTATACATTGCATTGCACAACGCTATAGGTCTTTAACGATCGAGGGTTTTGGATTCACTTTCTTTGGGGATAAGTGTAATCATTGTAGCATTTATTGATTTTAAAATGGAGGTTGACCTTCTAGAGTCTTCCACTACCCTATAAACATCATGTTTGATGACTTCCCAACAGGCTTTGAAGAACTCCACTGTGAAACCATTTGGGCCTGGGGATTTTCCATTGGGCATTTCCTGGAGTGCTTGGTATATTTCCTCCTATGCAATGGGATTGTTCAGGTTGTTATTTTGTTCTTCTCTTACCATGCGAGGGATATGATGGATTACCTTTTGTATGGCCTACGTTCTATCTTGGTTAGGTTCCTGGGCTATCTCGTGGAAGTGGTTTACCAGAGTTGTTTCATTGTCCTTATGTGACTCTCTTGCTATGACATCCTGGTTCCTAATCTTCAAGATTTTGTTATGGAATCTTCTAGCCATGGTTGTTCAATGGAAAAACTTGGTGTTTCATTCTCCTTCCTTTAGTCATCTGATCCGAGACTTTTGTCGCCATAGAGTTTCTTCTTGCTGGCACCACTCATCCCATTCTTGGGTCCTCTGGATCTCCTCCTTTTTCCGCTCCTCATTGTAGCCCTCTGAAATGCAGGTTTCCTGGAGCTTTTTCATTTTTTCTTCAATGTTGTTCTTCTCTTGGTTTATATTCCCAAAAGTGTCTTTGTTCCACTCCCTGAGCCTATATTTGATATGTTTTAGTTTCTTATAGAGTTTGAACATCCTTGTCCCTTTCTCTGGTTGCTCCTCATGCCACCACTATTTGATTCTTTCCTTGAAAGTCGGGTGTTCAATCCAGAATTTATCAAATATGAAAGGTCTGTTCTTTGGTGTGGTCTGGAAACCTGCTCCTAGTTGTATTGGCCAGTGATCACTTCCCCCCATGGAAGGATGTTGCAGTCTAAGGTTATCCCCTGCATAATGATTGATTCTGACACTAGGAATCTGTTGAGTCTTGTTGCTACCTGATGCTGTCTCATTCGCTTATTGTTCCAGGTGAACTAGCCATTATTGGTTTTCAGATCTACCATCTCCGCCGTGTCTATGAATTTTGAGAACTCCTCCGCATCTCTATCCAATCTTCTTTTACCTCCTTTTTTCTCCGCAAGTGACGTGATGATGTTGAAATCCCTGGCTAGGATCTAATGGAGGTTTTTGGATCAATTTTTAATATCATCTAGGTCTCTTAGCATTCCTCTCCTATCCTATGACACCTAGGGTCCATACACATTAGTGCATAAAATCACCTCTGTGTTCCCAATGAGTTGCATTCGGACCATAAGGGTATGCCTTGTCACTTCGGCTGCTATTAGGCTTAGTACTTGTGGGTTCCACAGGGTGAGGATACCTCCTACCATTTGGTGGCCTCCAATATCCACCATCTTGTACTTGCACCATTGTTGTTGACTGATTGTTTCCATTATGTCTGTATTACACTTGGTCTCTTGAATAAAAAAAAGATCCAGTTGTTCCTGTTTTAGTCTATTCCTAAGGATTCGTTGCTTTCTTGGGCTATCTAGGCCTCTTATATTCCAAGTTATAACCTTCATTTAAACATGCGAGGGGGAGTTGGGGAATATTTTTTTGATCTTACCCGAGTTTATCAGTAGTGCTCCAAGCTCATGTAGGGCTACACTATTTGATTTACCGCATTTTTTCCTTCGCGTTTTCTTGGGTGAGAGCTGTGGTTGTCCCTCACCGACTTTGACTCCGAGGTGTCCAATATCCCCATTTGTACTCTTTAGGCCTCTATATTTGGCTTCCTCCCTTAGGAGGAACAAATACTGGATGCGGTCAAGTTGCTCTGTTGGTACATTGTCTACTCCCTGTATTTTCCATTGCTCTAGTATGTTCGTGAGATATATCCCTTCCCTTTCCACAAGGTCTCTGGGTTCCATATATTCTAAGACTACTTCACTTGGTGTCATTTCTACCTCTCCATCTGCTTCTTGGATGGGGGTGTTGTCTTCTCTGATTTCTCCTTCCATCGAAGTTGAGTAACTTCCCTGTTCCTTCTAGTTATTTGGTCAGTTGGTGGGTTCGTTTGGTGTTTTTTCTATGACTTCCTGATCTTTTTTCGTATCCTTATTGGCTTTTTCCCTTTGATTGGTTTTATCCCATCCTTCCAGGTTATTCTGGACCTCTGGGTTATTTCCTACTTGGTCTTTGCTCTACTTTTTGTTGGCTCTACTTCTGGGGTTTGGCTTAACAAACCCATCCTCATCCTACTAAGGTTTAGGGTTTTCCGTTTCATATTTTTTATTAAGAGGGAATTCCTTGATCAAGTGACCATGTTCATGGAACCTTCTACATCGGAAAGGGATCTGTTCATAATCAATGTTTTGGATCCATTCCTCATCCCTAAATTCGAGGATTATGGCTTCTAGGAATGCTCCCAACACATCCATCTCTATACATATTCTTGCATAATATGTGTATCTCCCTTTCAGGGTGGCTTTTGCAGTCTTTATTCCATATTTCTTCAAAAGTAGAGGGTAACCAGTAGTCTAAAGGTAGGGAATAGAGTCTCAGCCAGGCCAATACCTTTTTGAAGGTCTCTTTTTCTGGGAAGAAGTTCTCCTTCCATGGCTGCATGTATAGTCCTGTTGATGCATGGAAGTATGGCCCTCCTTCAAATACTCTATCTCTTTCTTCCAGGTTTATGAAGACTACTGTGAAGAAACCTTTCGAGCCTATATGGAGCTCCACTTCCCCATTTGTCTTCCAGTGATATTTTATCCAGTTGCGCAATGTTCTTTTGGTGGGCCACACGCCCATAAATTTGTATATTAGTGCATGTGCCTTGATCTGATCCCTATAGAGTTTCATCTGCGGATCCTCCAGTATCACCTTGGGTATCAATGCTGATTTGGGTTTGCACAAGTTGCGCCCTTCTGCCTGGTTGGTCTTGACTATGTCTTGCATCTCATCCTGGGTTTCTCTGGATTCCTCTTACATGCATTCACTTTTGCTCTGGTTCCTTTCCTGACCTTTTCCAAGGTCAGATCCCGAGGTTCCTGTCATTGGTGTCTTGAAAAATACTCCCCTTGGCCCTTTCCCTCTATCTACCACTACCTGTTTGTATGAGGGGGTACCCTTACCCCCCCCTCTAGTGCTCATACTGCCCTCTGATATGGCCGCGACTATAAAAAACCCTAGCTTGCGGTTGCTCCAAAAAATCCGGTCTCGTAAGCTAAAAAAAGTTAGTTCAATTATAAAAACAACAATAAAATTCACTTTAAATGGATATGGATATTGTTGGTTTCTTACATGCTCTAATACTGGTGTCTTCCCACGATCACCTGGACACAATATAAGAAGCATGACATATTAAAATGTTACCTTATAATGTGATAAGCATGAGATATTAAAATGAGTGTTAAAGATAAAACATAAGAATCATTGAGTAGAGGTTGGTTGAAGTTATGGTGTCAATTTCCATCTTATACAATGGATCAACATCCATTTTCACTCATATTCCTATGAAAACCATTCATATGTGCATAATTTTTCTAAAGACATAACTTTGTTGTAAATGCAAAAATAAAATCATAAAGGGAAAAATGCTTTAAAATGCATGAAACTAGGGCGTGATGAAAAATGCACATCCAAGTCTTAACACACCTCCAATTTGAGTGATTCACATTTATAAGTGTGTCTTAGATTGTTTTATACCTTTTTACATATTCAGTGTTGTGTTTATGAACATAAAAGTGGTTTCCATGTAAAACAGGAAAAACCTACCTTGTAAATTGAGAGACCAAATCAGTAGAAAGTTCCCTAATGGAAATGGATACCCATGCTTCTATATAGCTCCAAATTTAGTGATCCAAGTTTAGGGGTGAATTTAATAACATTATGAATCTATCTATATCATCCGCAGTGCATTTTGAAATGAAGAAAGACTTCTACCTGGAACCCAAATTCAAGACCTTTTGTAAAATGGAGGGTAAAACTAGATTACTATAAAATGCACGCCTAAGAATCACATGACCTCCAAATTGAGTGATAAAATTTATGGAGTTTGTATTTTATCATTTTACATTTATTCATACTTTAGTTGTGAATTTTGAAACAAAAAACCTTGTACTTTTCATAAAGGTTAAAAACTGCTTTGTAAATGCAAAACAAATGCATAAAGAGGAAAATGCTTAAAATTTCATGAAACCAGGGCATGATGAAAATGCACGACCATGTATTAACACACCCGCAATTCAGATATGTATCAAACATATTGAATTTAAAGGGGATGGATGGATGGATTCAGAAGAATAATACAATAAAAAATACAAGATATTCCTATTACAACGTCATAAAACACTCAGGACAACTTCATGCTTAATACATTCAACGAGATCATAATATTTTTGCATTCATTTAGTCATATCAAACATACAAAGGAAACAAATTGGTCATTTATTATGAAGTCAACTCCAATCACATGAAAAAAACCATACATTCACAATGAATATGATGCCAATTCCTGCATAAGGCTTATATTAATGAGAAAATCAGATCTATGATGTCTGAAGAATAGGTATGACTTTACATGGAGAATACAATGGAGTAGAATACAAAAATACAGATTGATGTGACCATGGTGAATGAATCTCTACAAGCCCTCTATTCTCTTTTCATAATTTCTCTCTTCCTATCTGATATTTGCTGATATGGAAAACCTGAGAATAAGTTGCACTCTGATTCCCAAAATTATTGACCCATCAATAATGCACCTTGTTTATCCTTTGTAGATACAATTGTATGCAAAACAACTTCTTGAAATGTATTACTACTTATTTAATCTTGAAATGTTTTTACCTTGGAAAAATTAATGTACTTGAAAAATTACTTTGTAAGATCTTCCCTTAGGGAGATGGGCCGGTGCCACTCGATTCGCCTCGTCTTCCTAATGGTAATTTTTCAAATTGACACATTATTTTCCAATATTTTCCCATCAAATACTTATGATCATTCAAATTTCTTACTTCCTCATCCAAATTAGTGTATTTCTCATAAACTAGGGGAGGTAATTTCCTGAAAATCATTTTCAGATTGTGCAACAACTCAGAATCCCCTGCCAACAATTCAACTACATCTTTCCCCTTCAAAGTGCCATCACGATTTTCAAACTTGTTGTCATTGTTCCTCCTGTCTTCTAATAGATTTTGATATTTGTTCATTAGATACAAATCCCCATTTTCATTCTAGAACTATGGTAATCCATTCTTGATGACATTGCTAAAAATATTCTTAAAAGTAGAGATCCCCCTCATAAGATCATGGCACTTAGTTTCCACATTTTGCAACAATATCCTTTTTGTAATGACTCTTTTAACATCCATTACAATGCTAGTTCTGTCATCGACTTGCAAATCCTTCAACTCCTCTTTAGTTTTTCTATTCAAGAACTTGATTATATTAGCTTCCAAATTAGGTTTATTCTCCAACTCATTTGTTATTCCTTTTATGTCTTTCAAGACTACGGTGATTAGATGAAGCTCATCCTACACCAAGGTAAAGTAAGACCAATTCTTAAAAATTGTGTTAGCTATATCATCCCAAATGATATGCATATCTCCTTTCATGGGCGGTCTCCCTGTCACCCTTGCCTTCATTTTATTTTCTTCCTTCTGAGCTTCCTCTTTAGTAGCATTGATTTGTGCCAAACATAATTCTCTGCTCTTCACATGATATTCTAGTTCTTCTACCTTGTCATGTCTTTGTTTGAGTTGGTTTTTCACAATGTCCAACTCGATCTCCTTCACACTCAAATCAACCATGAATTTTGATAAGCCCTTTGCTAGGTCTAATGGAACAATTTTCATTGTAGCTGACTTGGCTTCCTGCAATCGTTGAGTTTGTTGGTCTTTCAAGGTTTCAATTTCAACTTGTAGGTGTTTTATGATATTTATACTTTCTAATAATTGTTGATAAAGTTGTTCCTTTTCCTCATGAATATCCTCCATCTCTTGGGTCTGAACATGTTTTACATCATGAAAATTTATCTTTTTCTTAAGGATATTAATATCATTATCCTTTTCTTTAATTAGGTCTGCTACAACAATCAGATTTTTATGATATCTTCCCAGGGAAATAATATTCCTCTCCAACTCATTAATTTGAATTATATTGGATTTAGTGGTCACCCTCTCATGCTTAAACTGCTCCACTATTTTGATTACCATTTTTTGCATATTCCTCTCACTTGTAGAGGATTGAAAGAACCCTCTATATTCCTCTCACTTGTTGGTGCAATTCAATCATATCCACAGGGTGGATATTCCCAAGCTTTACTCTCATTTGAGTGGCTTTGTAATCTGTAGGAAAAAGAGGCTTAAGTACTTTTGACTCTAGTACAATCAAATTGAATTTCCTTGCTGATAATCCACAACATATAGTAATTTTGTTTGAGCTGTTTTTTCTCCCCGAGATCAAGGATACATTTCCTTTTTCACCCCTTGATTTTTTCTCTTTATATCCAAAAACTATGAAAAGAGTGAGGGATACTTATTAGAGGTTCCTTTAGCTGTAGAGATCTATGAAAATTCTGGTGTTGACAATAGAGTTGAAGTGAGATTCTCAATAGTGATAGCAGGTCCCTTTGAGGCTGAACTAGCTTCACTTTATCCTTGTCTGATTTGCAATATACCCTTCCCTTCTTCTATAAACTCAACTAAGAACCCCTTTAAGTCTAATTCTTCATCACCTTTAGTATTTTTTCTTAGATTCTCACTCATCTAATCATCAATATCCATTTCAGAATGCATGTCTGAAAATGTCCTCTTTCCAATTTGTAATTCTTGTTTCTAAGGAGTATGGATTACATTGGATTGGTTCACTGACTGAGTGGTAGTTTGATTTTGGGCCTTGTTGACGATTGAGAACGTCAATGAAGTTTCACCCGCAAATTAGGTGATTATTATAAAAACTAAATAATACTAGTAGGTGGGACCCCCTTGAACTATTGGAGAGCAGATCTGTTCATTTTTTATGTTGAAATGATGTGCGACACGACTCACATGGTTGATGAAGATATTGTTGTTATTGGTTATGAACTGAGCTTATGAAGCATTGATTCCTTATGTTATTACATCCTATGCTATTCATTAATGTCATTGCTGTCTGTTCTTATAGCACCTGCGTAACAAACATGTTAGTAAAATTACATGAAGGGCAGTTTTGAGAGAGGCAAAATACTAGAACAAATGTAAGGGAAGGGGACCTAGTTCTACAATATCATATGTGAATAACTTAAAGGAAATGAGAAACAATTGCAAGGGGAAGATTATAAAGCTATCCTAACTATACTACATGCCTGAAAGTACTTAATGATTATTGTTAAGCCCTAGCTAGCAAGTAAATGGTTATGAAATTGTTATTAAATTACATGTTTAATATGCATATGGTGTGAAATGTTGGTGGTGCACTTGGCAAGAGGATAGTGCTAATGGTTATGCAATGGTTAATTGAATTATGTGGCCAATCCACATATGGTATATTTGGATAGATTGAACATTGGTGGCTCATTTGACAAGGTGGTGAACGTTAATGGTTATGTAATTTTGTTTGAGTTATATATTAAGAAATTGGATATATGATATGGAAAGCACATTTGGAAAGTAACCTATGAAGATTCCAATGTATAGTTAAATTAATGGAATTAATTGGAAGCTGGTTGGCATGTACTGATGAGTAAATTAATTTTGGGTGGAGGCGACGTGCATTTACTACATGTCATCTTTACCCCTCCTATTAGCTGCCACCCTAGTCAGGATATTTTTTGATCTTGCTGTTGTGGTTACCTCCAGATTTTTAGCAGTGAGGAACCACTCGGGAAACTATCATTTTAAGGAATTTGATTACATGTATGTCTTTTTTTTGGCCATTCATGACTCTGCTCTGGTTATGAAATGATTACTGGCTCATGTGTATGGGTTTTTGTTTTCCTAACTATTGCAATTGTGTGAAATCTTGTTCTTGAATGAAGAGTGGATGGTTCTTCCTATAAAATATTGATTCATGGGAGTTATGGGTCATCCTGGGTGTTTTCTCTCTGTTATCCTCGCTGGTTTCATTGGAGGGGTTTTTTTTTTCTTGAGTGGATGGCTATCTGCATGCATTTGTCACCAAACCCAGTCTTTGGAGTTAGTATTTGGAGGTCTCCTTCGACATTGTCTTGAGTTCTTTTGGTCATTGGGTGTTTCCAACACTAAGGGCCACAAACTGAGTGTTCTGTTCCTAAATCGACCCTGTCTTCACCTCAGGAATGTGGCATATAAAATGAAGAACATGAGGTTTATACCCTGCGTTCATTAAGTAAAATTTCCAGCCCGAATGGGAACCTAACCTTTTGTTATGACCCCCCGCCATGGATTGTTACCTGTCCATGAATGAATCATGGCTCTCTCTATGTACGCACCCTTGGCCTCGAAGTTTCCACCATTATGAGGAGTTGGCTCTAGGTTGGATACAAAGTAGACCCTTAATCCTCTAGTCTAGAGTTTTATAGAAGAGACTGTCGTGCCTGTCAAGTTGTTGCGGGTTATTATGGTCAATTACTTTGAATACGGTCTCGCCCAGTTGGACGTATGGTAGTCGTGTTGGTCTGGCATTAGGTTACTTCTCCTGTGATAATAAGGATAAAAATTTCATTTCCAATTGCACTTTCAAAGAACACAATTACTCTCCTTATAATTAATGCTCAATATTGTTAATGGAAAAGGCATCTGCCCCCAATTCGTTTTTATGTGTGGGTATGCGTAGTTTCCACAACTTGTTAAGTTGATTGTTTTTTTTAACAATGGTGAATGGTTTGGTTGATAGGCAATCACTGATATTGGCATGAATGGTTATTTAGATGATAGTTGGCATTGGTTACAAATGATTGATGTGGCTCACACATATCACATTGTGTGTATGGTGTTGTTGCAAAGGAAACAATTGGCGTGGTAACTATGGTTTTCTTTGGGGGCGAATGATTATTGAACCAAATGACTTTGGGAGCTATATCCTTATGATTGTTGATTGTTTAAGTCTGAAATTGCACAACATAGTTGATCACCATTGGACTAAGTCAAAGTAATACTGTGTTAGGTCGATGAGTCAACAACTAATTGAGCTATTGCCGTGACTGTGTGTTTGGTTTTGTAAATGGAGACATTGCATCGTGTTTTTTGGGTGGCTGTGCACTGTGTATAGTATGGATAGCTTGGGTTTCACAGAGTTGTAATCATGTTTATTGATCATTTGCTATAAAGGGCATGTTTTCAAGACTTTGTCATGGGTGGCCTAGCGCTTTAAGCCACATTGAATTGTTTTTTTTACAGTGGTAGAATTACATTGCCTGGGCGAGTTACCCTGTGCATAGCTTGTGTCTAAACAATGGTTGTTGGTTGTATGTTTGAATATCATTTTGGGTTTCAGTTTGATCTTGGTTCTTTGGTTTTTTCCTATATATAGGTTAACAAATTTCATTGCATTTGATGGGCCTGATTGGACTAATAACGACTTCATGTTAATTTGAGAACATGTTTTTTTTAGTATTGTGGTGGATTGAAGAAATGCATGGGCAATGGTTGATTTTGATAGTTACAGATTGGAAATAAGTATTGTTCGTAAATTGTTATAAATGGAGAGTGTGTGAATGAGGGGAACAAAACCTCTTAAAAATTGTGTGGAATACGTACTGTCTTCTGATGGCACTGTGTTGGATATTTGATTATTGGACAATGAACTAGTTAAGTACATAGTAATGGTTATTTGGTCATGATGATTGTTGGTTGGTGTTGGCCCTTAACCAAGTTTTGAGGAACACTTGGTCATATTTGACCATTTTTGGACTTCGATAGCTTGTCAAAGATGGAGCGCCAGGCGAAGAAAGGATGTCTGCATGTGGGTTTAACCATGATTAAGCCCACTTTTGTAATGTATAAATAGAAGGATAGGCAATGTAAGAAGGAGTAGATATGATTGCTTAGTGAAATTGGTAGTGCATCTATGTGATGTTGAATAAGTTCTCTGTGCGAACAATGTAAGGCTTGGAAGGCTAAGTGCAAGTTACTGTGAGGTTGCTATAGAAAGATAAGTGTTGTAGCACAAAGAATAAGGATCTAGCGAGCTGTGCAAATCTTCTATCCTATGCGAAGAAGGGTTTTGGAGGATTTTTGCTTGTAATAGATTGAAGACGATAATAAAGAAGAAGATCTTGTGGACGTAGCCCCAGGGTGGGGTTGAACCATGTAAATTTGTGTGTTATGCTCCGTGCTTTGATTCAATGTGTTTTTTCTTATGATATGTGCTTTGATATATCCACTTATGCTCTGTTCTTCTTAGATATATATGATTGTTAGATCTGATGTGTATGAGGATGCTTAGTGCTGATCTAATGGATCTGATTTGGGTTACTATGGTTAAGTATTGAAATACTGTAGATCTGAGTGTACACCACAATGCTCTATGCTATCTGTGAAGTAGAATAAGGGTTGAATATTGACAAATGATCAATGCTAAGTGCTCTGTAAATTATATAATCACAGATCTGTGTCCTAGATAAGGTTGCAGACACCTGAGTCTTGCAACCACCCCTACCTCTACTTCGGGTGAGACTTCATCTGCTTCGCAGGTGTTGCCAAAAGGGTCAGTAGTTAGGGCTTTGTTGGTGCGCTCTTGAGCGTTGAACCCTGGGTTTGCCCCTGTGCCAACAAATGGTTCTGTTGCAGGGACCTAAAACTGTGATTGCTGGGAACTGAGGAAGAAGAAACTTTGTGCAAAAGAAATCTTTGTGCATAGATTTGTTTCCCTAGTGCACACCATTTTACCTGACCTGTGAAGCTTTGTGCTAGGAATAAGGTCAGATCTGAAGAAAGGAAGATCAGATTTGAAGAAAAGAAGCGAGAACTGAACGCTCTATGCTCTAATAAAAGTAAAAGTGGAAATTTATGAAAGAAAGAGGTCAGATCTGCAGAAAAGAGGTAAGATCTGTAAGCTCTGTGCTCTAATAAAGGTAAGAATAGTCAAAAGTTCTCAGATCTAGAAGCTTTATGCTCTGTAGAAGTAAGATAAGTGAATTTTTTTTGGTTCTAGAGCATGGATTTAGGTATGTTTGATAGATTATGTCCTAGCTTAAAAACTAGGGCATTAACAGATGAAAGAAAGTTTGAGATGAATATATCTGATAAGTATAGTCATAGATATGTTATACCTATGCATAGAAAGAATGTCTGGACTAAAAAATGGATGCAGGATCCTAGAAAGAATTTTCTACAGGTTAGCTATCACGATTCTAGTGCGCAGTACAAAAGAGGCTGGGGATCATTTAAAGGAAAGCGAGGATTAATCCTATGTTACAACTGTAGAAAACTAGGCCATCTAGCTAAGGAATTCCCTAGTATAAGACCTAGTTGTCTCTGTTGCAAAGATAGGGACTATGAGGTATTGGATTGCCCTAAAATGATCACTAAGCTTGAAAGGATAAATCTGAATCAAGAAGACCATAAGGAAGATCCAGAAAAGGCAGAAACCCAACAAGAATCAGAGAAAGTATTAATATAGATGAAAGAAACCTTGAAGGAACATAAAGATGTCCGATTACCAGAGATCTTCAAAGAAAAGGAGCAAGTTGAAGCAAGAATAGGGGACTTCGACATTGACTGTATTCTTGATGAAGAAAGACAAGTGAAAATTATTCCAGAAAGAACTTGGGAAGCTATAGGAAAGCCTGCCATGATTCCTTCGTTGGGAGGAATAGGACTATTCAGAGGAAAACTGATGATGTTATGTGGAAAACTCGCTCAGATACCTATGACAGTCACGGAACTGTGACAAAAGAAGATTTTGAGATTATCAAATTCATTTAGGAAAATGCCCCGTTTACTATGCTACTCAAAAAACCTTGGATTGAAAGAGATCAAGCCAGAAAAAAGGAAGAAGAAGAGGTTTTAGAACAATAGAGACAAGAGTTAAAAGATTTCATGACTAAAAGGATCACACAATTGATAGAAGAACAGGAGAACCACTTGAAGCCATATGACACTAGAAGCCTAGATGTTGAGGCCAAAGCTACACAAAAGGCTGAAATTTCTACCCTAGAGAAAGAAGAAGTGATATACCTAAACCCTAGGAGAGAATCTCACTAGCACGAAGTGACTATGTCCGAGGAAAATAAGAATCAAAATGGGAAGAGAATCACCGAGACAAAGCTCACTGGAAAGAAGACTAGAAAGATAAGTAATAAGAAGGCTAATATTGAAAAATTACAGAAGATCCCAGAGGGTACCTCGCAGCAAGACACTTTGCAGAATTGGAGCTTCACCGGGATATCAGAACAATGACTAATGCCACTTCACCGAGGCAAAGTAATATAGCCATTGGAATCCAATATAACCATTCGGTTGCCGCTCTGAATGGTTCGGAAAGAATTTATGGCTTGCCACTAGACCGTTCGACCACGCCATAATGGACATAACATAAGTTAATGCAATCTCATACCCATTGCAAGAAGACCATTTCTAATTTTCCCTACTTAGTCCGTCACGCCACGCACCGAGAATACTTTTTTCTAAATGAGATTTTGAGCCCGAAACTTGAGATTACTTGACCCTGTGATCATTTCCTTGTTCCCATACCGTTCACTATAGTATATGAATTCATTTCAGACCCGAGCTAGTTGACCCAAGCTTGTATGTTGGGCGAGCTCAGCACTGCTGAGAAAGTAGTTGAAGAAGTTTTGATTGACTTAATGATTGAGAGAGTCATGTCAAAGCAAGGATTATCTACAAGAGTCCAAGCATTGTCAACAAGAGGATTCCAGGCCTCCCCTTCCACTGCCCGCACCAGTCCATCCCAGCCGACCAATGAGAAATGGACCAAGCACATGGATGACATCGCAAATGCCAAGCTTATCCCACACATTTTACCTACTTACTTACCACCTCTAAGTAGTGCCATCATTCATGACAGTGTACCTCGAGACTTCGAGTACACTTTGATCACCGTGTACCTTCTGAAAGGGGTGCACACAGTTAGTGCTGACGAGGATAAGCTCGCAGCACTGAAATTTAGTGATTTTAACCTTGGAGATAGTAAAGTTTACAACATGTTATCCCTGCATAAGTACTTAACCAGGACCAAAGGCAAGAATTCTAAGACTATCTCGCAGTCATGGACCTAGAACCTTGTGCAATCCACACTACTTAATGTAATGAAGATCCCACACTTCGACAAACACCGGGAAATCAACGCATGCATTAAGTTGCTTCTGTCCTTCTACCATGGAGGATACTTATGGTTGGACCGCCGCATCACTGTGGATCTGAACTTGATCAATTGGATCAAAGGAATTAGTATGCAAGACCCTGACCCACATGAGTTTTACCCTGGAAAGACCTCAGACCAAGCACTAGCATAGATGATAAAATAAACTTATGGTGATGTCGAGAAAGGCATGAGAGGCTACAAGGTAGCCTCTATCCAGAGTGGTGCAGTGTGCCTTTCCTGTCAACTGATTACAAGCAAGCTAGTTCGCAAGAACATACCAACACAAGTGACTGGATTCGTAGTTGACCTTGCAGGGAAGTGCACCGAGGGACTACAGATGAACTGGGCATAATACCTTGTAAACTAGCTAGAGATTGATTGTAGAGAAGCGGAAGACCAAGGGTATGAGTTCCACTTTAGTTGGTTTCTCATACTAATCGCTTTCATCACTCAAGAGCTACTAGAAGGTGCTACTTTTCCGAAGATCGAACCCGTCAAACCATTGGCCGCAAATTTTTGTACGCTGTGGTACTCCAGCAGCATGAACAAGCAGTGGCAGTCTAATGCCCTCTTCCATGCCTATTACAACCAATTAAAGAATGAAATCCAGTCTACACCATGCCTCACTCCAAACACACTTCATAGGTTTAGACCTTTGATAAAATTCAGCGTGGTCTGCCACTTCACCTATATCACAGCTGATGAGCACAAACAACAGCTCCATTCGTACTACAAGTTGATAGAAGTAGACTTGGAGAAAATTACCAAGAAATGGTTGGCGAACCTCCTAGTTGCAGTGGACCCCGTAGAAATGTTCGATGTGGATAGCCCTAAAGATATGCCGGATACACCTAGACCGAGAAAGACTAAGAAGGATGATGAAGTTCAAGATGTCCATAGCACATCCACGAAGACTACTTCGATCTCACCTGCGCAGGGAGGTGATGGTGAAGAACTAGGTGGCACAAAAGTTGAGCAAAACAAAGGCGAGGTTACTCCACCTAGAGAGGAGGAGGATCCCTCCAAGAAAAGGAATATTACCCCACCAAATCCCTCATCCAGAAAGAAAACTAAGGCCACCCAGACTACGTTTAAGACTACTCTCACACCGGACGACTTCGACTTCTTAATCGCTACGCTGAATGATGCTTCACTAGAGATTGTAGAAAAGCAAGAAGCGAAGCAGGAGGAGGTATTCAATCAAATCAAGGGTGAACTTCAAGAAGTGTACCAGTCAATCTAGTCTAGCCAAGCAGTTTCTACTATTCCCTTGATAATTGGAACAACAGGAACAAGCGATGAGCCCACCCAATTTACACTAGATCGCCGATAAAGTCGAAGCTCGCCTTCGACGAGCTCAAGAAGACACAACACAAGCCACCCAGGATTTGAAACAAGTACATAGCACACTTCTAGAACAACAGAGTAAGGAAGAATGGGAAAACATTTCCCTTCAAGCGAAGTGGGATGAAGAAAAAGCACAGTTACAGCAGAGCAAGGACCAGTTACTAGCAGAGCAACTTGAAGTACAAGAAAGGGTTCACAAAGCACTTCACTCTGTGATGGTCATAGAAGTGAATATTGAAGAATGTGTGTCACAGCAGGTGGCACAACTTAAAGAAGTAATCCAACAACTTCAGTAGCACATCACAGATTCAGAACTTCGTACCGTTCCCGAGACTCCTCAAGAAATAAGAGACCTAAGGGAGGCAACTGCCCGTAGCGTAGTTGGCTGATTAAAAACCTTTGCATTGGAATGCAAGTAGTTGAGTGCTAGAAGTGCCCAGACTTATGAGAACCTCACATAGAATCCAGAGTTACAGGCATTGGAGGCACAACTCCAAGAAGCAAAGCAGCACGCAGATACACTACAGGTGTAGCTGAAGGCCTTGACGCCAATTGAAAGAATGAAGAGATTTCCAGAACAACACATCGCCCAACAACATGTACACACACTGCAAAGTAAAGTGATGGAAGTCTCCCAACGACTTCAACCAATCCAAGAAAAGGCATGCCGACTGTTCAGTGAAGTTGAAAGCCAGGGAGCCGAGCTTGAACAGGTTATCATCACCGCAGAACAATGCTTAGAAGGGCCAGTAAATGATGCAGTGATCCAGGAGTTCACTGAGCAAGAGGCTGTCTCACTGCAGCAGGTCGAAGTAGCTCAAGCCAAGCTCGAGGCATTCGAGGCAGAATTGATCAGACCAGAGTGACTCGGGATGAGTCACAGGTGAGTGTTGGGGGCCTTTTGGCCCTTGACCAAGTTTTGAGGAACACTTGGTCATATTTGACCATTTTTTGACTTCGAAAGCTTGTCAAAGATGGAGCGCGAGGCAAAGCAGAGATCACGGGATCTCGGTCCAATTTTGGGCCCTTTTAGGGTTTTAGGTTAATGTAATGGGAAAGGGATGTTGGCTAGTGACTTTACCCAAGATTAAGCCCACTTTTGTAATGTATAAATAGAAGGATAGGCAATGTAAGAAGGAGTAGATATGATTGCTTAGTGAAATTTGTAGTGCATCTATGTGATGTTGAATAAGTGCTCTGTGCGAATAGTGTAAGGCTTGCAAGGTTAAGTGCAAGTTACTGTGAGGTTGCTATAGAAAGCTAAGTGTTGTAGCGCAAGGAAGAAGGATCTAGCGAGTTGTGCAGATCTTCTGTCCTATGCGAAGAAGTGTTTTGGAGGCTTTGTGATTGTAACAGATTGAAGACGATAATAAAGAAGAAGATCTTGTGGACATATCCCCAGGGTTGGGGTGAACCACGTAAATCTGTGTGTTATGCTTTGTGCTTTGATTCACTGTGTTTTTTCTTATTCTATGTGCTTTGATATATCCAATTATGCTCTGTGATTCTTAGATATATATGATTGTTATATCTGATGTGTATGAGGATTCTTAGTGCTGATCTACTGGATCTAATCTGGGTTACTATGGTTAAGTACTGAAATATTGTAGATCTGAGTGTACACTGCGATGCTCTGTGCTATATGCGAATTAGAATAAGGGTTGAATATTGACGAATGATCTATGCTAAGTGCTCTGTAAATTATATAATCATAGATATGTGTCCCAGTTAAGGTTGCAGAAACCTGGGTCTTGCAACCACCCTTGCCTCTACCTCGGGTGAGACTTCATCTGCTTCGTAGGTGTTGCTGAAAGGGCTGGTAGTTAGGGCTTTGTTGGTGCACTCTTGAGCGTTGAACCCTGGGTCTGCCCCTGTGCCAATAGTTGGTGCATATATTCTTATTGCATAATGTTTTATGGATCACTTGATTAATTTCATGAACAATAATCGTTCTCCTCCCCTTCCATTGTTTCATATTTTTGCTAATTACAAACCCTTTCACCTCCCACATTCATTTTTCACCCCCTGTTATGAGATTGATTACAGTCAAGAGAATTTATATGTTAAAGTGGATGAAGGTGACAATGTCTTGTGTGGATTGCAGTGAGGTTTTATTGGTTTTCTTTACAGTTGATTGTTGTTGTCATTGAGCACTGACCATGTCTACTCCCCTTTCATTATATCATATTTTTGCTCAATACAAACCCCTCACATATCCCAAAACCCTTTTTCACCCCCCTGCTCATTGATTAACAGTAAAACAATTTGTATGGATTGGATTGCACAAGCCTAATACATCATTGAGCCAAATCTATTTAATGTTTTTAAGAGTTTTCATGTATGGTTATTTTAAAGACTATTTTCTAATCGATCACACATGCAGGATGAGTTTTTTCATTTTGGGTAGCCATGGCCGAGGAAACAGAGGTAGAGATAACTGGAACCGAGGCCCAAGAAGGCCCAGGTTCTCGATACATTTTGATGCTGATTCAAAAGAGCTTGGCCAATTGTTTCATGCCAGATTATTTAATTGGATTGACCAGGGAATAGTCCAACCTAGGTCTGAAAGGGCTCCCTTCCAAGGCCCGCAAGCACTCTATATCCCTGTACTTCCTCATGTCTCATTACAACCCGAGGTCCTTGAAAATGATGGATGTCAAGAGATTGTCCACTCGGTAGTATCCCAACATCATGGCTGGCCCAACTTGTCTTTGCCTCCTCCTCCGTCAGTTAACCCATTGCCCAAGTTTCCCTTGATCACTCACTGGTGCAATCCTCCCATGCTAGAAAGATATTGAATATTGAGGCCTACCATGCCCTTGATAAAGGAAAAACCATTGTTCCCCCCTCCTCACCCTCCATTTGATATAACATGTTCCTGTCTTCTCGGATGCATTTGAGGGACGACTGTTCCCATGTGATTAGTGAAAATTAGGCCTAAAGGCTTTGCACAGCCAAAGAAAAATTCAAGAAAATCAAGAGGTGACAACAACGATCAAGGAAAGGTTGCATCACAGACCGAGAAATATGGTTTTCGAGTTTATTATATATATTGTTTTATGACAGTTGACTTTAGGGATCTTTGGACAACATGTTTATTTTGGATATATGAGTATTATTTTTGAAGTAATTTCAAATTTCATGAGTTTAAATTGCCTGAAAGTGAATATGTTGATGGGAGGGGCAAGGAGGTGTGTTTTTCTTAACTAATGGTTATGTTATGATTGTTATGAACTAAAGGGAGCCACAAGGGGTCCCACCTACTAGTTATTATTTAATTATAATTATTACTCTCCCCCCTAACTAAAGTTAGTTGAGTTTTTTAATTAACTCAACTAATGAGTTGGTTCAATTTCTTCAACCAATTCTAATTTTTTAAAAGGAAGAAGAAATGGAGGAACAAGGGGGGATAGAAGTAGAAGCAATCTTAGGTTTTCTCTTTGAGTTACGTTGAGATAGTTCAATTTTCATTCATTCATATATTCATCAAAGCCTAATTCTCTTTTGTGATAGCAGGGTATTATTGTAGACAACAATATTCATGGCTGAATCAAATCATTCAAACACTTTTTTTCAGAGGTGTTGATCTATCTTTGATAGTCTTTGTAGACTTGTCTGTTTGTGAATTAATTTTCATGATCGATAAAGGATATTGTGTAGAGTCGAGTGGGAAGCAATCTGTGGCAAGCTGATACAACTTTTAGAGTTCATTTTTGGTTTTTTGTCAGAGGTCCTTTTGTATGTTCCATCGGGGATGTCTAAGTTTGACTTTGGTCCAAGATTTTTGTATGAGATTTTGTAAAGAAAATGACTCTTTGGTGAATTGGAATGAAATAAAGGATTGCTTTATGTCTCATTTGTCTTGATTATCATCTTGTCATATTTACTTATGTTCTTACACTTATATCAAAAACTGTTATATTCAAAAAATTACATAAAAAGTGAATTTCCAGCTAGTTTTCTGTTGATAAAAGACTAGCCTAAGAACTTGTAATTTATACTTGTGAGTTAGGATGTTATTTTTTGTTGGATATAAACATAGGGTGATATTCCCATCTACTTTTCTTTAGCCAAGTAAAGTCTGAAAATGCTTGAGTAAGATCATTTCATATCTTTTCCTCAACATTTATTTGGCAACCGTACTGAGGACATCTTCGATATCTCTCTGGTTAATTTTTATATTTGATTTTCATTGCTACATCTTTCTTTTCTAAATTTGATTCTTTCACTATTTTTCTATTGATGACTGTTCCTGTTGCAAGGCAACCCAATATCGAGCCCGATCCTCAAGACCAGACCATCATTGCTTTGAACCTGTTTAACACCATTCTAGACACCGCCAATACCCATGCTGAACTTAACCATTCTTGGTCAGCAATTGAACGAGATATTAGTGCTCAAGAATAGTTGGAGGCTAGATGTAGACAACCTAGAAATCAACGGTAAAGTTTTGTTCTTTGAGCTTTGGACTTTCTTTCATGTCCTTAGACTCTCGTGCTTCTAGAATAAGAAGAGGCTTGTCACCCGAAATCAATCCTATTACTGAAATAGGAAGAAGAAACATTGTGTTATATTCCCAACAAAGTGCTCTAAGGAGAACTTTATTTGATTCATCCAGATCATCTTTCTTTCCCTTATCTATCATCCACAAGATGACATCTAGTGGTGGCTCTAGTGGCACTGGAAGTGTGCCATATTCCCAATATTCATCGTCATCGGTGATTGGTAGCTTGTAAAACCACCATATCCCAGTCCAATCTACTACAAAGCCCACCAAATTCATTAAGAAGTATGGGATTTTTTTGTTCGAAGAGGATGCCACAACCACACCGTGGCATGTGTCCTCTCCTCTTAACCTAGCACCTGGGATTCGCCCACTTTTGAAGTTTAAAGAGAATTTGCCTAAGTTTTTAGGAAATAACACTGTCAGTACTAACAAACACCTAGTGTCATTTTCTAATGCTTGTCATAACATAGGGGGCAACGACAATGACACATGTATGCACTTGTTTGTCAATTCCTTGGAAGGGAAGGTTGCAACCGATTTCTTTGACCTTCCTCCTAAGATCATGTCTACTTGGTAGGAGTTAATCTATTGGTTCCGATCCACTTATGTGAAATCCAAAAGCCCCGCCGAGAAGTTGAGGGAATACAATAATGTCACTTATAAAGATGGTGAGACCATCAAGTCTTTTAACTTTCATTTCACCAAGTTGTACAATCAGATCCCTGAACTTATCCGCCCTCACAACCAAGTCACTTTCATGCATTACTAAAATGCATTGCATTCTCCCTACCATCATAGGCTTGAGGAAAAATCCATTGATAATATCGGTTTCGCTCTGCATATTTGCTTAGAGTATGAAGAAAAACTTGAAAGAACTGTTCTTCCCTAGGGAGAATCAGTTAGACAGACAGACATGCCCACTCTCTTACAACTAGTACAAGATATGAACAATCATATGATAACATTCGAGCGGAAGGGTGTTGTCTCCCCTCTCACCCCTGGAGCTTCATCCTCTTTTTCACCCCCCTTTAGAAATATGGTTGAAAATAATTTTCAGCCTAAAGCTATCCTGCCTCAGAGTTGGTGTAACTTTTTCGAGGAGCACCAAGAAGAAACCACATGTGAGGTAAAGAAGAGTGCTAGAGATAAGATCTTTGGTAAGATACTGGAAGCTAAGATCGCTGTCCTAGACTTTGTGGAGCCAGAGGATGTCATGGTTATTAACACTAGGAACAAAGCCTATGCTCCCAAGGGTAAATTTGGTCCTCCACACAGTTCTTCTAACCCACGATCATCCTCAACTGCTGCTACGCTCTAGGTTCCTAAAATTCCTGAAAGTCAAGGAATCACTCCCCCTCTTCCCTCTTCCAAATACAATATCTTGAATCAATTGGCCAATATCAAAGAAGATGCAACCCTCCTAGACATGGTTGTCATCCCTGAACAACAGATGCGTCTGAAACAATTCATGGAAGGAAAAGCTTCCGTTGTAGCCAATCTTTCTGAAGAGGTAGATGAAGAGGATTCTTTTGTAAATAAAGTAGGTGTACATAACTTTAGATACCCTATAAAAAACCCCCCTTTTTATATTTCTGTAAAGATCATGGATAAGATTTCCCATTGTTACCCCATTGATGGTGGTTCAGGCCCAAGTGTCATGTTGAAGATTATTATGGAAGAGCTAGGCATGTCATGTACAAACGAAAATGTCAGAAGCATGTTATCCTATAATAGTCTACAAAAAAAAACCATAGGAGAGATTAAAGATGTAACCTTGGTTTTATGCACTCATCCTGAGATAAGGACAACCCTCAACATTCAGGTGATTGATATGCCTGTGAGCAATTATTCAATTATCTTTGGGAGAGATTGGAAAGCCCTAATAGGTGGATACCTTTCACTCGATGGGACACATTTATTCGTTCCTCGGAATGGTAAGAATGTTATAGTCCTTAGAGAAGGAATAATTTCACCCTACATAGAGAGTGTTCCACAATATAGCATAAACTATATCTAAGTAGACGTAGGAGTGTATTCCATCTTTGCTGAAGAGGATAATATTCCCCTAGAAGGAATTGATTCAGATGATGAATTATGGTGTATCCACTTTGATGGTTCACACTCTAATGAAGGTAATGGGGCTGGTATTATCTTGGTTCCCCTGCAGGAACAAATCATAATCTGTCATACAGGTTGAAGTTTGCTTGTTCAAACAATGCCGCTGAATTTGAAGCTTTGTTGTTAGGAATTGAGAACGCCCTTAATCTTGGTTGTGGTCACCTTTCAGTTTTCAGAAATTCTGAGCTTGTTGTGAACCTGATACGTAAGACATTCTCTCCTAGAGACAAGATGATGGAACAATACTCCCAAACCGTTTGGGCACTTGTCTTGAACCTTCTATATTTCAACATCACTCATGTTAAGAAGGATTTGAATTCAATATCTGATCGGTTAGCTGTCTTTGCAGCCTCTCCTACTCAACAACTCTTGTCTCGCTAGCTTGAATGTGCTTTCCAATCTCTACATTGTCCATACATTTATGAAAATGAAGGATTCTGGAAGGCCATCCCTAACAATGAGAGAATTTGTGTTGTCATTCAAAATGAACCTCTTGAGCCTGAGGAGATTACATCTGTAGAAAACAACAAGATTCCTGAGGGCTTGAATCCTCTTGAGAGTTCATTCTCTTTGAGTGTTGTAGGAAATAAAGAAAAACAAGGAGAAAATGAGTTATAGAAGAGGGTGATTGAAACCATCCTCCTGAGCATTAGGACATCTGAATCTTCAATGAACGTTAAAATAAATGCCCAATGTTCTGGTAAGGAAGAGATGAGGTTCACTGGGTTACTCAGTGAGCCCCAAAAGGTTTTTTCGTGGTTTTATGAGGATCTCCGTTGTTTTGATCCTGGTATTGTTCAACATATTATGAAACTAACTAGGAAAAAACAAGAACTTGTTAACTCTACACCGGAAGCACCCTTTCGAAGGGATTTGAGATTTTTCTTAAGGCCTGGAATGTTTTTTTTAGCCCACCCTGAATGGGTCTCAATTTGGAAATCGGCCTAGAGGACCACTGATAACATCAAAACTTGTATTAGTCTTCGAACTTTCAAGCAAGAAATTCTAAGAAATCCCTTTTCCCCTTCGAATATGGAAATATTTTTGCAACAGGTTGTAGAGTCACAGTTAAGACCCTTTCTGGACAGTCTGTTTGATTATAAGAGAATCAAAGTAGAAGGGGAAAATGTTCACAAAACCACTTTCATTGCTAATTGCAATACCATGCCTTAAAAATGTCATCTTTTTAGCTTACTTGATACATGTACTGCTTTTAAGAAAACTACGCGCATAACTCTCAATGAATTGGTCAGTCTTCATCTCTATATTGATGATCTAATTATGCGTGACAAGGGACTGATGATTTCATCAGATTTCCAAGTGATAGGTCCCTTCCCAATTTCTTTTTCCTTGGATACAAATTCTTATATCTCAAAATACTTACAAGAGCAATTGTTTCCCTGCAGCACTAACAACCCTCGCTTGAAATATTCTGAGGAACCAATGTGAGAAGTTCTAGTGCTGTCTGGTTTTTGTTGTATAATAGTATCCTAGATCTACTTTCAAGTTTTGTGCTTCTTTTCTCTGCTTTACAGTACTTTGATTGCTGCTTTCTAAGTTAAGTTTTTTTTTCTTCCCTGTTGTCCTTCATTTTTGTCTTTTATTGCTGCTATTTAGTTTTGCAGTTTTACTTCTGCCGTGATTTGGTTTCTTCTTATCTTTTAATCAATTTGGTCAAATAGGATGTTGGATCAATTTTTCCATAATGACACTCTTGCAAATCATTTTTAGTTAATAACTATCAAGCTTACACAAATGTTATCATGCTCCTCTGAAGTACCCTTGAAATTGTTACATTTTTCCGCTGTTGTCTTGTAAAGAATTGGCTATCTCTCGCTTCTTCTTGCCATTTCTTCATCCTCGAGATTTTAAGAGCAAGTCTAAAACATTTTCCTCCTAAAAGTTATAGAGAAGATTCTAGTCAAATGATTATGCATACAGTGGTAAAACCCCTCATACTTAACACTTTTCATGAATTATTCCCAAATTCCCGGTCATCTTTCCATTAAATCCGCTCACTTCCCCCTGTTGCATAATCATCCGAGTTATGTCTTCTTGACCTGTTGTTTTGGTCCACAAAACCATGAGTCCTAAGTTCTAAATCTGTTAAAAACAAATTTCTCCGTGGAGTTGCCAGTTTGTTGACGATTGAAAATGTCAACGAAGTTTCACCCGAAAATTGTTGCTAAAGCCTATTATTATAAAAACTAAATAATACTAGTAGGTGGGACCCCCTTGAACTATTGGAGAGTAGATCTGTTAATTTTTATGTTGAAATGATGTGCGACACAACTCACATGGTTGCTGAAGATGTTGTTGTTATTGGTTATGAATTGAGCTTATGAAGTGTTGATTCCTTACGTTACTACAACCTATGCTATTCAATAATGTCATTGTTGTCTGTTCTTATTGCACTTGCATAACAAACATGTTAGTAAAATTACATGAAGGGCAGTTTTGAGAGAGGCAAAATACTAGAACAAATGTAAGGGAAGGGGAACTAGTTTTGCGATATCACATGCGAATAACTTAAAGAGAATGAGAAACAATTGCAAGGGGAAGATTCTAAAGCTATCCTAACTATACTAAATGCATGAAAGTACTTAATGATTATTGTTAAGCCCTATCTAGCAAGTAAATGGTTATGAAATTGTGATTAAATTACATGTTTAATATGCATATGGTGTGAAATGTTGGTGGCACACTTGGAAAGAGGATAGTTCTAATGGTTATGCAATGGTTAATTGAATTATGTGGCCGATCCACATATGGTATATTTGGATAGATTCAACGTTGGTGGCTCATTTGAAAAGTTGGTGAACGTTAATGGTTATGAAATTTTTTTTGAGTTATATATTAAGAAATTTGATATATGATATGGAAAGCACATTTGGAAAGCAACCTATGCAGATTCCAACGCAGAGTTAAATTAATGGAGTTAATTGGAAGCTGGTTGGCATGTACTGATGAGTAAATTAATTTTGGTATGAGGCGACATGCATTTACTGCACATCACCTTTACTCCCCCTATTATCCACCACCCTAGTCGGGCTATTGTTCAATCTTGCTGTTGTAGTTATTCTTTGGATCAGTACATGTATTGATTAACAGTAAAACAATTTGTATGGATTGGATTGCATGAGCCTAATACATCGTTGAGCCAAATCTATTTCATATTTTTAAGATTTTTCATGTATGGTTATTTTAAAGACTATTTTCTAATCGATCACACATGCAGGATGAGTTTTTTCAGCCAGGTTAGCCATGTTTGAGGAAACAGAGGTAGAGGAGACTGGAACTGAGATCGAAGAAGGCCCAGGTTCTCCATTCATTTTGATGCTTATTCAGAAGAGCTTGGGCAATTATTTCATGGAATATTCTTTAATTGGATTGGGCAAGGAATAGTCCAACCTAGGCCTAAAGGGCCTCCCTTCCAAATCCTGCAAGAACCTGATATCCTTGTACCTCCTCATGTCTCATTACAACCCGAGGTCCCTGAAAATGATGGATGGTAGGAGATTATCCACCTGGCAGTCTCCCAACATTGTGTCTGGCCCAAATTGTCTTTGCCTCCTCCTCCACTGGTTAACCCCATTGCCCAAGATGCCCTTGATCACTCGTCAATGTGATCCTCCCATGCTAGCAAGAGATTGAACACTGATGCCCATTGTTGTCCCAGAGTCTGTACTTAAGGCTAGAAAGTACAGGGTCTAGGCATCCAAAAGTGAGTAAAAGATAGAAAGGGGAAAAATCAACCTTCGGGAAAAGGAAGCTAAGGCTGATTTCTAAGTTGTCTCTGTCTCACTTCCAAACATTCCTAGATACTTATATCCCGTTCAATTGCGGCCCATGAACGTTCGAGTTCGACCCGGGTGATGGCGGTTTTAAGTATGGTGTCAAAAAGGTTCAAAGCGATGCTGGTTTGATTCGATAGGCTGGGTTCAATGTTGGGCTGTCTTGCAGAGGGCACAGTAATGGAGGAACATAAAATGAAAAGAAAGTTCGAGGTTTAAAATGCTACTTCAATTTTTAGACCATATAAAAGAGAACTTTCGAAATCCGATGTTAAAGGTAGAACACAAACCAAAGGCCTTCTCCCGTAACCGAGTTAACTTTTTAAAGAATCATGTATGAAATGTGAGAAAACATTAATTCGTCAACAATGCGAGGTTCCTATGAAGGGATAATCTTGCCCTGTAAACAGAAGAAGAAAAAGGCAAGAAGTAATCTGACGAAGCATAAAATATAGAGATCTAAAAAGTTGACAGGTCTTGTACCTGCTGATAGCCGATACAGAGGAAAAACTGCAAGCGATTAGACGACTAAAAAATTGGTCACCATAGTAGAAGTTGCACTAAATCGTAGCTAAGCATTCATCAGAAATATATGCGAAATGAAATTTAATGTAAGATAACAGAGAAAAAAAAATTCATAACTCAATCTTCACGGAATCAGGAATTTTCGGATTGCTTTGTATTAATTTTCAAAAGAAAGAAAGTCTCTATTACAATCTGCCAAGAAAGGTCTAGCTCCGGTTCTCACTTCAAAATGCATATTTATACAAACTTCTAAACATTCAGATCTCAATCATTCCAGAAGTTTTCGGTTACAAAATGGGAAATTTAAGCGTTTCACTTCTTTTTCTTTGTCCTCCTTCATGCGGGTAGATCACCTTCCTTTATTTACTCTTCGGGTTCTAAAAATATAACATGTAGACACTTGTCATTATTTGGCACCGGAAACCTGCCCCTTCGCCTACTCGGTGCAAGTGATGCACCTCTCCACCAACTAGGCTATTAACCTAGAAGGCTCTGCTTAGTTTTTTTCCTCAAAAGTGTAACAATCCTTCGCTAACTGTGGCAGCCTTCCTCCTGCTTGTCGGTCTTCGGTGATGATAGAACATAACTGTACACTAGGTTTTATTAACCATTTATCCACTTGGAATATATCATTCTGGCTTATCTGTGATATTTTAGCCTGCTCTTTTTCCTCGTTCTCCTTGATAATGAGCAAGTGCTTGGCTATATCAATCTGGCCCAGTGTCCCAGCACTACTTTCCCTGTCGAGATCTGACAAACTTTCATTTATCAAGCTGAAAGTTTCTTAACAAGAATTTATCATTTCTTTAGCTCGTTCTCTGTTTTCTGATATATTATGCTCCCACACCTTCAACAAGATATTACCTCTGGTTTACTCTGGGATGGAAAGCCTGGAACTACTGACCATTTCTTTTTTTGTTGTGGCTATAACAACCTCTTGGAAAGTGACTCGAGCTGCTCCAACTTTTCTTTCTCTCAAAGAAATGTCTTCCAGTACTTGGTCAATGGTCCTGCAATGGTTTTGGATGGCCTCCACTTTAGCAAGTAAATCTTGCTGAGCTACTAACACTCTTTTTCGGATTTCAATGGCTTGGGATTTGAATATCCCGATATCTATAACCTGGCTCTCAACATAAATCAACTTTACCTGTAACTGCCTGATCAGTTCTTCTTGTTGGCTAACCTGGGCTTGGCTGGTCTGGGCTGACTGATGTATTTTCTCGAGATCGGATCTGAGCTACTCGATTTCCTTTTGATCAGCTGCTCTGGCTTGCTCTAGACCTGTGTTCACCTGATCTCTGACATTTTCCTCTGCTGTAGCTAGCTTAGCTTCCAATGTTCTGATCAAACGGTTCTTCCAATTTAACTGTTCCTTTAGAGATCTGATGAAAATTGATTGGTTGTAGCAAAAGCCCCCAACGTCCCTGCTATCTGAATGGTGAATTCCTCATTTTTCATGGCCTTCCCGTCGGCTAGGATTTTTAATTTTTTGGCTACTATGCCCGCTTCTCGGTAAAGATCTTGCTTCACAACGGCCTTTCTCTTCTTATCGAAGAAGAATTCGTTCGGAGGCAACTATTCTACAGTAATGGGCGTTAGTTCTTCGTCAAAAATCCATCTTGTGTCGGGGGTCCCCTTTGTGGACTGTAGGGGATTGATAGAAATGATGGGATTGCCGATTTCCTTGGATGGTTTCTCTGGGGTAACAACTGTGGCTGGCTTGTTTGATGGGTTGGGGATCTCGGCTTCCTATTCCGGGTCCCCGGTTTCCTTTTTCTTTTCTTGATTTTCCTCTTGGTTAGACCCAAATCTTTTGAGCCCTTGGCTTCCGTTTGTTGTACATCTGCAATCTGTGGGTTCTTACCCTGTAAAACTGGGGGAAGGAAACTTCGTCAGTGTTCCTGAAACTTGAAAAGATCGGCCCTATCCCCAGGTGAAAGGGCTTGAATTCGACTTAGGACCTCAGTATAGGATCTCGTACCTTGGAAGATGTCATCATGAGGCGAGTGCTCATGTTCATATCTTTTCAGGCCACAACTCGCCATGTGATTACTTACAACCTTATGTGGGTCATGTTTCCTGAACTCGATGTTGACAAATTTAAATTCCTCAAGGCCGTAGCCTCGGCTTTGGTGTGTCCAAAATCTAATAAAGAATATGTATTAAAATGAATGGGGAAGGGCGGCCATACCTTCTTCGAAAAACCTTTAATTTCTTTTCTTATGCCACCGAGCACGGTTTGCATGGTGATTTCGCAGCATACTAGCTTATCTGACATGAATAGTGGTAGAGCATATGGGGGAACGGAGGTGCCTAAAACCCTGATGTATGAAAATTCTGCTTCTACATACCTGTCAGCCACACTACTCAAGTTGGCAGCGATGCTACCTGAAATCCAGGGCGGTGGTTTATCGAAGATGGAGACATGCATCGATACCATTACCCAATTGAAAATCTCGTATATGAATTCTGTGGCCTTATCCTCCCAAAGTTTCGAGTGATAGACATGGATAGGCTCGACATTAGATGGAGTCCAGTCCCATCTCATTAGAGGGAAATGCGTCATGAAACAAATAATGTCCATGACGTAGTCGGACATGAAAAATGAGGCTGTCTTCTTGCTCACCTTCTGCGCTCGATATTCGGTAATTTGATGAGTTAGACTGTCGGACAACAGTTTGGCCAAATAACAACCTTCAACTACTGTATAAATCAGAGGCAGCCATAGGAGGAAAAAGTGTGTGGTGTCCTCCCTCCCATACAACCTAGAGGCCATCATTGCTATATACCTAAATGGTGGCTCTAAAGAGGAGATTGAATAAATACCATTAGAATATGCCCTGAATTTTGTGGTGTGCGAAACCCAATCCTTGATAAGCTCGGGCAAGGTTCTACCATATTGCTCGCATTCCTTCTCCTTGAAAGCTTCTAGAAACTCGACATTGTATGCGAAGTTTGGTGTGGGTGACAGTTGATACATTGCCTGCAAATGTTCTGGTCTTAAGGTCCCAACCGTCACCTTTTGTTCGCTGATGATAGTCCTGGTCAGGATATCCACATGGTCTAGCACCCATCTAATCATATCATAACAGGGAAGGAGCCGTGGCCTTGCCTCTATTTTGTGCATCTCTTATTGAATGAAGATTTTGTATTTGGTGGCCAAATCATCCTTCTCGTTATCGCTGGAATCATATGAACAATTCATCGATTCAGATTGAAGAATGTCGGAGACGTATGTCCAGGTTTTGACAGTATTAATACTTCGAGGTGAAGTATCGAAAACTGCATCTGATCCCTGACCTGAACTCTCAGCAGTTGCTGTTACACATTATTTTCGTCATCCCTATGATCGTTAATGATGTAAACCTATCTGTTTCCTTCAGAGGGGTCAGTGGCCTGAGTTCCTAAAGACAGAAGGGAGAAGAACTTCTCCTGAGAAAAGAAATTTCTTTTTCCTATGTAAAAACCTTATAAAAAGGGAAGTTCGCAGGTTGCTATATAGGCAGGGTGCGAGAATGACCCATTCTCGCGGGTTGCACTATAGCCAGGGTGC
>ML777020.1:969559-985607 GCA_009831015.1 Picea engelmannii | reverse complement strand
GAGCACGCAACTTTGCTACAGTTGCAAGGTGCCTTGGGAACTAGATCATAGGTGTAGGGGTAAGGGTAAGAAGCATATCATTGAGGTACACTATGATAGTGATGATGAGGATTCAGAGCAGTCCGATGATGATAGTGACTCTTTCACAGAGGCTAGTGATAGTGACTCTAGCTCAGAGGATAGTTATGATGACTCTTACACAGAGGGTAGTGATGCTTGCACGCTTGAGGAGGAGGATGACCCTTGTGTAGTGGATAGGAAACTGGATGGACAGGACGATGGCACTAGTATCTCAGCAAACATGTCACATACCATTGATGACCTTACGCCTCAGCAGAGTGATGACATTAGTGAGGAGTCACACGTGTTAGCACCTAGAGATGATGAGCTTCCTATGGGGACTCTGACACATTTGTCGCCTTTTCAGACACCCATGATAGCCATGTCACATGAGGGGATCAGTGGCACGTCAGGTATGATGGATGAGCCTAGTGTGAGCGATGCACACCATGGACAGATAGACCCACAGATCCAGGAGGAGGTATAGGACATACCGACAGTTGACCTCACACATACAGGTCAACCAGAGGAGATAGAGTCACAACTATTGGAGACTCCATTAGTTGAGAAGATTGCAGAGGCTAACAGGTTGATGGAGAACTTACTCCTAGGATCGGTCTGCATTGATGAGGATGCACTTTTTAGCAGTTAGGATGACCATAGCACGTGTTTGGATACATCTCTATGGGATCCAGGTGCAGATGATAGCAGCAGGATGAGTGCACGGGAGGATACAGTTGCTCATACATAATACAGTGGGATTCCAGGGGAGATGGCATCTAGTGATGGGATGCAGTGGCATACAGGAGTACCCAACAACACGGTAGACAGTGGAAAGTTAAACACGTCATCTTATGTAGAGGGTGTTTCTGGGGATTCTAGAGTTGGCACTAGCAGGACTAACACTAGCAGTGAGGGGTCTGATATGGCACCTTAGTATGACCATGATCAGGAGCTACACCACTTAGAAACACAGTTGGGAGTTAGTGAGGCTATGATCAGGGCAGCCACTAGACATATTGATGACATGCATGCAGTGATGGAAGATTACGATTGGACAGCATCAGTGGCACAGGGTAGCTTAGATGGAGGATTTTCCACGGATGATTTTCACACTCTCCGGGAGAGAGTATCTGTGATGAGGACTGACTACCAACAGTTGATGATAGACAAGGATTATCTACTGAGGGTTGGTGAGATGTATCATGAGGCTCCAAGGGAGCAGGAGTTGAAGATGGACCGACTTAGTCAGGAGTTGGAGAGCACTCGGGGATTCTTGAGAGGCACAGAGACCGCCCTTTGAGAATCAGAGTCTAGGACATATGAGGCTCCTGAGAAGATCCATTAGAGATCCACTTCATCTGTCTTAGTGAACAATCAGATGTATTAGTCAGTCACGTTGAAAGAGGATGTTGATGATCTAGCAGAGGAGCACCAGTTGATGGGGGACACTTCCATTTATGTATTGGGAGTGGTTGATCTCCATATAGAGATTGATCCAGCCGTACGCCCAGGATCTGTGATGTAGCATGAGTTTGCGGGAGATGACAGGAGTATGCTGGAGCATACAGTGATGAGGGATAGCTCACAGAGACATCTTGAGATGTATGGTGGGATTCAGAGGGGTGTACTGCCTGGCAGGGAGGAGACACTCTTAGGGGAGCATGTAGGTACCACTCCTTTGCAGCAGCATATGAGTTTGATACCTCACCTTCACCATTTTGGCAATTGCCTGGGTGAGGGGAGATGGAGAGTGGTTTACCAGTAGTTGGAGGAGTTTCTTCCGATTGTACCTGATGATTGGAGTTTAGTGATGACTACAGGCGAGCAGTTATCATGGATACCGATGGACGAGCTTCTGGTCGAATCCTTGGGATTTACCAAAGCATGTGACGCCTTTTAGTCCTACAGTCAGCTGCAGATGTTTCTGTTAGCCTGTCCTGACACTTTTATAATAAACAACAACATGAGGAGGGATAGGCCGTGGCTGGGGGCATGGAGAGTGAGTAGGCCGATATTACATGACAGGAGTACTTTTATAGCATACGACAGGTCAGAGGTGGACCGTGTTAGACATACAATTGAGACTTGGTGTGTGATGATGAGCATCATAGACCAGATGATGACAGATGAGCGCAGAGGGATTCTGACAGTGATCAATCCAGCATAGGAGCAGCTAGCGGAGACTAGAAGTGATAAAATTCCAAGTTTGGCATGGGATCCGGGAGTTCACTTGGTTAGTAGGATGTGTCACTAAATGACGACCCAGGTGGCACTAGAGATCCACACACTCGACCTTGGGTTGGTTTGGAGTGGGCCGGTAGGTACTTGTCCTATGGGGCGAGACCTTTCATTTCTCTTGATCATCATGATAGGGCATGGGGACGTTTGCACAGGTACTTCTTCTACAGAGGTGTCTATGCCGATACAGTTTCTGGGTAGCAGGTTCAGGGGTCACAGGTATTTTAGTAGGAGGACCCGAGAGAGGAGGGTTCAAGATGTATGCAGTGGGGAGACACTCATGGTCAGAGTAGTGCAGTGTCAGCATGAGGATCTTTGACAGAGGTTAGCATGGGACCCAGGGAATGCAGGTTTGAGAATTTCACTGACTAACAGGGGCGAGTGGACCTTTGCAGGGGAAAGTTGTTCTAACTTTCCATTTAGCTTCAGTGTTGAGGGGAGCACAGAGCGTGAGGGAGTCTCATGGAGGTCTGGCAACACCTCATGCTGGCATTATCATGAGCAGTTGATGGAGGCCGTGTGGATCTTGGTAGATATTTGGAGGATGGACTCATTCTGAGATGAGGCCATGTGTCATGTGCAGGAGGTTCACAGGTTTGATATCTTTCAGGACTATGCTTCGCAGAGTATTGCAGTTCACTTCTTGATATGGGATCCAGGGCATGGAGTGTACTATTGTTCATCTTTGGAGGGGTTATACTATGTATCCCACAGATGGACATGGGATCCTGGTATTTTATTTGAGATGATTTTGTTATTTCTTGAGGACAAGCAATTTTCTAGCAGGGAGGACTGTAATGTCCCCACTTTGGGACATCATCACAGTGCAGAGGGTTATGATGACCAAAGTAGCCAGACAGAGGTTATAGTGAGTACAGGGGTATTTGAGAGGCATTGTGGGGTCCAACTTACATTGATGATCATATTCCATCATTATGAGCCATTTCTCACAGGTTGGCTTTGGTTTCGTTGCATTCCGACGATTTCCATGATTTTGACTATTTTAAGCCATAAGTGAATGGTATTCACTGAAGAGGTCATTTTGGGCACATTACTTGGAGGAACCTCTCAGTGTAATAGCTCATTGGAATTGAGAGGATAAACACTACAGGATGGGATGGCTAGAAGTGACTTTCAGTGGCCAGGGAAGCCACAAGGAGAGATAAGGAGCTTCTCAAAGGTAAAAAGGTTAATTAATTAATTAAAGTGATTTAATTAATAAATTAAATATTAATAAAATGAAAGTCACTTTGGAGGGACAAGGTGAGCCAAAAGTATAAAGGAAAGGCAAGGGCCTCTTCTCATTCATTCATGTATGATCTTATTTTGATATCTGGCTTTAGCTAGTGAGCCCAACATTGGGGGTTTTGAGGGTTTTGACTTAACAAACCCTAGAGGATGATTCGGTGGTGAAAGATTCCACCTAGATTGTCCCAAGCTTGGTCTCAAAGATGCAATACTCTCCCACACCATTCTAGTTCCATATCTACTCGATTGCAGGAGGATTCCACATCAGTGACTTGTGCAGATAGAGAGAGGGCGCACCAGTTGGGGGTTTTCAGCAAGGGGGGCACACCATTCTTGGAGAGAGATACGTTGTAGGTGATTGGAAAGGCTTTTGGAGATTCTATCACTTGGGTTCTTCTTGCAGGGTCTTCACCATCATTCCTAGTGCTTTCTGAGAGAGTTTTATGGTTCATATTATTTCTTAGAGCAGTGGGATGAATTGAAGAGAAGGAGGGCGTTTTTGAGATCCAGATGTAGTTCGTTTGGAGGGGTTACACCTTAGATCTAACCCTGAGACTTCACCTAGTGACTTGCAGTGTCCCGATCTATATTTCAGGAGAGTTTCTATTTCAGGAGAGTTTCAGAGCATTTGGAGGCCTCCTTCAGCAGGGCCAAATTATCTAGGGCTTTAGTCATCCAGTGGGGCGCGCCATTCAGTGGGGGATTTCAGATCTACAGAGATTGAGAGGGATCTTGGAGATTCGGGCACCTGGGTTGTTCTTACCATCACCCGATCTATCAGTTGGCATATTTCTTAGGGTGATTGGATACTTTTGGCAGTAGGGCCGAGTTATTGAGGGTTTCAACCTTCTATTGGAGCGTGACATTCTTCAGCTGGAGAGTTTGGCATTCAGATATTCTTGTATTGACCTTCATTTCTTATTCATCCTTTGGAGGCATCTTTTGTATTAGCGAGAGCATTTTGTAGTAGCTCTTATCTATTATCTATCTTCTTGGCCATCTGTTGAGCATTCCAGATCGACATCTTCATTGTAGCAGGTTTCTCTATTTTATGAATCAAGAAGAATTGAGATGTTTTGGCTTGTCTATCTTATTTCATATGGTTGAGGTATGTTCCATGGTTATCTCTTTCTGTAATTTTCTACATACACACATATAAACACATCTAAAAAGTAGATCAGAAAAGTGTTTGACGAAATGCCTCACTTAGAAAAAGCTTTAAAAAGACACCAAAACAGTGATGATCCTTGCATAATGGCTTGGGATCATTACATTAACCATTTATCCACTTGGACTATATCAGTCTGGCTTATCTATGATATTTCAGCCTGCTCTTTTTCCTTGTTCTCCTTGATATTGAGAAAGTGCTTGGCTATATCAATTTGGCCCAGTGTCTTAGCACTGCTTTCCCTGTCGAGATCCGACAAACTTTCATTTATCAAGCCGAAAGTTTCTTCACAAGAATTTATCATTTCTTTAGCTTGTTCTCTGCTTTCTGATATGTTACGCTCCCACGCCTTCAACAAGATATTACCTCTGGTTTGCTCTAGGATGGAAAGCCTGGAACTACTGACCATTTCTTTTTTTTTGTGTGGCTATAACAACCTCTTGGAATGCAACCCAAGCCGCTCCAGCTTCTCTTTCTCTCAAAGAAATGTCTTCTAGTACTTGGTCAATGGTCCTGCAATGGTTTTGGATGGCCTCCACTTTAGCAAGTAAATCTTGCTGAGCTACTGACACTCTTTTTTTGATTTCAATGGCTTGGGATTTGAACATCCCGATATCTATAACCTGGATCTTGATAGAATTCAACTTTACTTGTAACTGCCTGATCAATTCTTCTTGATGGCTTACATGTGCTTGGCTGGTTTGGGTCGACTGATGTATTTTCTTGAGATCATATCTGAGCCGCTCGATTTCCTTTTGATCGGCTGCTCTGGCTTTCTCTAGACCTGTGTTCACCTGATATCTGACATTTTCCTTTGCTATAGCTAGCTTAGCCTCCAATGTTCTGATCAAACGGTTCTTCTAATTTAACTGTTCCTTTAGAGATTCGATGGAAAATTGGTCGGCTGTAGCAAAATCCCCCAACGTCCTTGCTATCTGAGTGGCGAATTCCTCCTTTTTCATGGCCTTCCCGTCGGCTAGGATTTTTAATTTTTTGGCTATTGTGCCCGCTTCTCGGTAAATCTCTTGCTTCACAATGGCCTTTCTCTTCTTATCGAAGAATAAATCATTCAGAGGCAAGTCTTCTACAGTAATGGGCATTAGTTCTTTGCTGAAAATCCATCCCGCGTCAGGGGTCCCCTTTGTGGACTGTAGGGGAGTGATAGAAATGATGGGACTGCCAGTTTCCTTCAATGGTTTCTCTGGGGTAACAACCGTGGCTGGCTTGTTTGATGGGTTGGGGATCTCGGCTTCCTGTTCCGGGTCCCCGGTTTCCTTTTTCTTTTCCTGATTTTCCTCTTGGTTAGGACCCAAATATTTTGAGCCCTTGGCTTTCGTTTGCTGTACATCTGCAGTCTGTGGGTTCTTACCCAGTAAACCTGGAGGAAGACAGCTCCATCGGTGTTCCTGAAACTTGAAAAGATCGGCCCTATCCCCAGGCGACAAGGCTTGAATCCATCTTAGGACCTCGTCATAGGATCTCGTACCTTGAAAGATTTCGTCATGAGGCAAGTTCTCATGTTTGTATCTTTTCATGCCACAACTCACCATGTGATTACTCACGACCTTATGTGGGTCATGTTTCCTAAACTTGATGTTGACAAATTTAAATTCCTCCAAGGCTGTAGCCTTGGATTTGGCATGTCCAAAATCTAATAAAGAATATGTATTAAAATGAATGGGGAAGGGAGGCCATACCTTCTTTGAAAGACCTTTAAGTTCTTTGCTTATGCCACCAAGCACAATTTGCCTGGCGATTTCGTAGCATACCATATTATCTGGCACGAATAGTGGTAGAGCATATGGGGGAACAGAGGCGCTGAAAACCGTGATGTATGAAAATTCTTCTTCTACATACTAGTCAGGCACACTACTCAAGTTGGCGGCGATGCTATCTAAAATCCTGAGCAATGGGTTACCGAAGATGGAGACATGCATCGATAGCATTACCCAATTGAAAATCTCATATATGAATTCCATGGCCTTATCCTCCCAAAGTTTCAAGTGATGGACATGGATAGGCTTGGCATTAGACTGAGTCCAGCTCCAACTCATTAGAGGGAAAGGTGTCATGAAACAAATAGCATCCATGACGTAGGTGGACATGAAAAACGAGGCTATCTTCTCTCTCATCTTCTATGCTCGATATTCGATAATTTGATGGGTTAGACTGTCGGACAATAGTTTGGCCCAGTCAAAAGAACAACTTTCAGCTACTGTATAAATTAGAGGCACCCATGGGAGGAAAAAGTGTGTGGTTTCCTCCCTCCCATACAACCTACATGCCATCATTTCTATATACCTGAATGGAGGCTCTAAAGAGGAGATTGAATAAATAGCATTAGAATCTGCCTTGAATTTTGTGGGGTGTGAAACCCAATCCTTGATAAGACCAGGCAAGGTTCTGCCATATTACTCGCATTCCTTCTCCTTGAAACCTTCCATAAACTCGGGATTGTATGCGAAGTTTGGTGTGGGTGACAGCTGATACATTGCCTGCAAATGTTCTGGTCTAAAGGTCCCAACCGTCACCTTCTTTTCGCTTATGATAGTCTTGGTCAGGATATCCACATGGTCTAGCACCCATCTGATCATATCATAATAGAGAAGGAGCTGTGGCCTTGCCGCTATTTTGTGCATCTCTGCTTGAATGAATATTTTGTATTTGGTGGCCAAATCATCCTTCTCGTTATCGTTGGAATCATCTGAACAATTCACCGATTCGTATTGAAGAATGTCGGAGATGTATGTCCAAGTTTTGACAGTATTAAAACTTCGGGGTGAAGTATCAGAAACTGCATCTGAGCCCTGTCCTAAACTCTCTGCATCCAACTTGAACACTTTTCATGGAGCCATGATAGAAAAATCTGTGTTCAGATCTCCTGTAGTAATAATTGTAAACACAGAAAGAAGTTACCCCGTTGAAAAAAAACAACTCTGCATGCAAAATAGAAATAAAATTGAACAAATAAAAGAAACTCCCTTGCTTTAATCTTTCAATTTTGCGTGAGTCCTTGCTGACAGAATAGTCAAATCGTTTAATGGAAATATTTAGGCATGAAACGAGATCTTATTTTCCATTAACTCATCAAGATTCAAATCAATGCCATACATGTTTAAAAGATTTGTGATAATAAAGAAATGTGGAAACATTAAAAAATCTCATTTGTAGACTGCATACGTTAAAGGTCCTTTAAGGCATTAATTAATTTAGTTAATTCCTTTAAATTTGTACCTTCAACCCTTGAAACCTCTTTTTGGCATTCGCCATCTCAGATAATTTCGTTCCTAGTCTTGGAATCCAAAATACCCAAAATCACGATGGCGCGATTTAGTTAAAAAATCATGATCTGACTTAAGTTCTTAATTAACGCATGCTTAATTAATAAAAATTGCAACTTCGTGAATTGGGGCTATGAAGGTATAGTTTTTTGGGAGAGTGATTGCCAAGTCGCGATACCTCGACAGTGCTTAACTAGGGTTTAAAGTGACTTACCCCTGACACCAACCTGGTTGAACTTTGTAAAAACCGTTTTGTGACTTCGCATATAGGAATTTGAAAACCTTGCGACTCGTAACTCCCGAAGCACAATAGTGCGAGGTAATAAAAGTGATAGACTTGCTTAACGGTTAAGAAACAGTGACTTAGGACTATAACGACCATCGCCACTTCGCATGTTGGGGTAAACTTTTGATTTCAAGAATTATATTTCAACCACTTGTAAAAGGCGGCTTCAACACCCACCATGTCCTTGATAAAGGAAAAGCCACTGCTGCCCCCTCCTCACCATCCAATTTATCTAACAAGTTCGTGTCTTTGCGGATGCATTTGATGGACGATTTTTCCCATGCAATTATAGTGAAAATTTGGCCTAAAGGCTCTACACAGGCAAAAGAAAATTCAAGAAAATCAAGAGGTGACAGTAGCAATCAAGGAAAGGTTGCATCATAGACTGGGAAATATGGTTTTTGAGTTTATTATATCTATTGTTTTATGAAAGTTGACTTCAGGGATCTTTGGAAAACATGTTTATTTTGGATATATCAGTATTATTTTTGAAGTAATTTCAAATCTCATGAGTTTAAATTGCCCGAAAGTGAATATGTTGATGGGAGGCACAAGGAGGTGTGTTTTTCTTAACTAATGGTTATGTTATGATTGTTATGAATTAAAGGGAGTCACAAGGGGTCCCACCTACTAGTTATTATTTAATTATGACCCTTAATTATAATTATTACTCTTCCCCCTAAATAAAGTTAGTTGAGTCTTTTAATTAACTTAACTAATGAGTTGTTTCAACTACTTCAACCAATTCTAATTTGTTAAAATCAAGAAGAAAGGGAGGAACAAGGGGGGATAGAAGAAGAAGCATGCTAAGGTTTTCTCTTTGAGTTACTTTGATATAGTTCATTTTTCGTTCATTCATATATTCATCAAATCCTAATTCTCTTTTGTGATAGCAAGGTCTTATTGTAGAAAACGATATTCAGGGCTGAATCTAATCATTCAGACACTTGTTTTCCAGAGGTGTTGATCTATCTTTGATAGTCTGTGTAGACTTATCTGTTTGTGAATTATTTTTCATGAATGATAAAAGCTATTGTGCAGAGTCAAGTGGGAAATAATTTGTGGCAAGATGATCCATCTTTTAGAGTTCAGTTTTGGTTTTCTGTCCAAGGTCCTTTTGTATGTTCCATCAGGGATGTCTAAGTTTGACTTTGGTCCAAGATTTTTGTATGAGATTTTGTAAAGAAAATGACTTTTTGGTGAATTGGAATGAAATAAAGGATTGATTTATGTATCATCTGTCTTGATTATCATCTTGGCGTCTTTACTTCTGTTCTTACACTTATTTCAACAACTGTTATATTCAGAAAATTACATAAAAAGTGAATTTCCAACAATATTTTTGTTGATAAAAGACTGTCCTAAGCACTCATAATTTATACTTGTGAGTTAGGATGTTATTTTTTGTTGGCTATAAACATAGGGTGATATTCCCGTCTACTTTTCTTTAGCCAATTAAAGTCTAAAAATGCTTCAGTAAGATCATTTCATATATTTTCCTCAATAGGTCGCTGCCTATTGAATCTGCTTAACATCTTCCCATGAATCTGGGTTAGTAGTTCTTTCCACTACATGATTTGGAAAATTCTTGTACATGGGCCTTGTAGCTACAATCCACCATGTGGGTCATACACCCATTTACTTCCTTTTCCAAAATCTAGTCATTGTAGCATTTCTTCTATAACAACTAGAGTAGTTCTAAGATTGACCAAGAAAGGGCCAACCTCTTGAGGCAGCTTGAAAGCGATGGCCTGCTTATGCTGGGAAAAATGAAATTGATCGGAAATGAGCCTTTGTCTGATGTATTCCAAAGAAAATATTCTTGGATTTATGAAGGTTGGCAGCTTGTATGGATACTATTCAAAACCATATACTCTAATGATGGTGTGATCCTTGGCCATGTACTAATCTCCTAATATGGTATCTTTTCTCAGCTGTAGTATCTTTTTAAACTCATGAAACATTCTAGGAGGCTGAGTGACATGGAGCATAATGTAACATGCACTCATGAACTTGTTTATGTAAAGTTTTAAACCTTTATTCAGGTCTCATTTCCTCACCTCCTCATCCCACTCAATTACTAGCTTGGTTTTACCTGAATCATATATTGTTTTGATCCCAAAGATCTCAAAAAATGAAGAATTACTAAATAATATGAGGTGCACCAAGTAGGCCTGGTACCTAAAATACTTAGTGATGTGGAAATTTCACAATTGGAAGTTTATGACTTCCTGTAGGAATTGACAATAATCAAATTTTGTGGGGGTGATAGACTCTGGTGGAAATAAGACAAAAAACAACCCCAAAATGGTCTTTTCCACTATTGTATCATGTTCATAGCCTAAAACCTAAAAAATCATGGAAATAGACTGCTTGGTTAGTTCAGGGAAGATAGTGTATTTGAAAGGAGGTGGAATAGTTAGTAATGATACATCTGGAGCTAATAGATTACTCCAACAACTTCTCTCTTTCAGACTGCGATAATGATTGTTACTTAGAGTTAAGCTCATCATCATCCAGGGTTTCATATACAACATGGTTTGAAATTTGGATCATTTCTGCAATGGGTTCGTTACTTATTTCACAGACTATCCTAGAATCATGGAAATAAATTATTTGTTGCCTATCCACTTGTTAATTGACAACAAACCAATTGACTAATTCTAGAAAGTGATAAGTTTTTGGAACAATTGATTTGGTCGGGTTCAATTCCCATAAGTTCAAGTAGTTTCAAGCATTTATAGCATCATCCTTGGCTCTATGAATTAATTGGTGAAATCCAAGGAAATAGAATGCAGGGTCGAAAACATCCCTTTCCCTGTCTTCCAACTGGTCATCAGATGAAGACATTTTCTTGGATGGTCGGATTTGGATAGGGTTCGATTGAGTGACCATTTGATTAATTTTAAGGGAAAGGACTGACTACCTTTCTCCATATATCCTTATTTTAAATAATACAAACACATTTGAAATAAGGAAATGGGAATACTACTCGAACTTATTTGTTGAAGAAGAATTTGACTGCTTTTATTGGAGTCTATTGTACTCATAACAATGTTTTTTTTTTTAAATAAAAAGAGGGGCGGATCCTATTACAACATATCACATAAAAAAATTACACTTGTCTCTAGGCTGCCAACTGTTCCTCCAAATTAGCGGAAACCAGGACAATTGGCAGCCTGGGTTGTCCATGTCTAAAAAAGGTGGTCCGCCATCTGCCTTGCCAAGAGGAAACTAGGGTAGGTGGTAGCTTATAGTCTTTACATCAAACAATAAAACCAGAATTAAAACTAGGCTGTACTTGGAACTGAACCAGAAAGAGCTAAGACTGACAACTAACCAGAACTAGAAAGAGCTCCAAGCCATGCAATTACCTGTTATCATGAGAAGTTTCTTCGTTGGGGTCTTTGTTGTGCGGTCCATTCCGAGTTGTCATGACAAAAGGTATTTCATACATTGGACATTTTTTCCCCTCTGGTGCGTTGGAGAATGCTTCATATAGCATATTGATGCGCTGGTGCATGAGTGTGCCATGGTAGGTCTGATCTTCAATCTGGCTTCGCAAATCAAACACTAATTCCAATTGTTCTGGGTGGAAGAAGGGTGGGGGGGCACGCCATGGTTCTGGTACAATCAAGATTGGAGGTGGCGCAAATAATTCACCACCTTCCACCGTCTTTCCACTCAAAACCTCCACAACCTTGACTATAGCAGCTTGCACTCCGTCCTATCTTCCATCCCTGTGTTCCTTGCTTGCGCGTCATCCCTGTGCGTCTTCCTCCTTCTTGAGAGGCTAGGTGAAGGAATTCCTCCAGGAATTCCTCCTCCACAATCAATATGTGAACCTCCTCTACCTCCTCCTCCATGGTGTTGATGTAGTGGTGAGATGCATTAGCTGGCGTAGAGTATTCCGTGGAGAAATTGCTTGGGGGTTGCTAATTCTCTGGCACAGTGAAGAGAAGGGACTCTAGAGGGCGCTGTATGGGTCCCTCCGGGATTACTTCCTCCATGTATTCCATTGGAGGTGTCCTAACCATCCCTCCTCTATGTGTTACCTGATTGCGCTGAGTGCGGGAAATGGAGAGTGCTCACTCTAGTAGCTGTCACCTCCTCTGTCACACTTCCAAACTACGCCAGGCAGGGCCGCGACGTGGCCTTCCTCTCTCCCATGGAATCGAGGAAGTAATGCAAATGGAAATCTTGCAAAAGGTTCTACAATGGTTGCGCCAATGCACTGAGTTTCTTGCCTGGTGCAGTTCAAGGCTGAAATGGTGAAGGCTGGTGCATTGTTGGATGATATCGAGGAGGAATGACATGAATGCTCCCCATCAATTGAATTTCCTTGGCATAGATCTTCTCACACGAGGGAGGCATCCTTCGTCTCTTGGAAAGCAGTTAAGGTGGGCTCCCATTATTAATGGAGAGGGGATGAGAGCCAGCCTGTGATATTTATGGCTGGGATCAGGCCGATGTTCCGTGGCCTCTGTGTGCTGCACGGCACCCCATCTGGGGTTGGGTAGTCAATCCTGGCCAATTCTTGGCAGCGGTCTGGGAGTAGATATCAAGGTGAATTTTGGGAATTATAGTGGATCAACTCTGTCATGGTAGCCACTCCTTCATTTGCTAGGACATCTGCTACTTGTTTTGCATCCCTTTTCACATGAGAGGGGATGACGGTGAGGCTGAGATGTATGAGGGAGCCAAATTCCTCCAAGAGTCCAGAGAGTCTCCAACTGGATGAGACTTCCAGGGGGTGTTCTCCATGAAGAATTTTGGTTATAAGTTGGACTATGACTTGGGAGTCCCCCTCCACAATGATATTGTTGTAATGGTGGTTTGTTGCTATCTTGATTCCTCTTCGGAGGCTCCAGAGTTCAACAACATTGTTTGTGTTGAAGCCCAGACAACCTGTTGCTAGGTGGAGGATTTCTCCATTTGAGTTCCTGAGGATCGCCCTGAAGCCAGTTGGTCCTAGATTTCCTTTTGAAGCCCCATCAAAATTAATTTTGATGAATCCAAATGGTGGGGGGGACTAGGTGGTCGAGCTGCTAGTTGAGCGGTTGGACCCTGGGGAAGGGGGTGTGTCAGCCAGGTTGAGGTGCCAGTTTTGGAGTATATGACATTCATACACACTACACTTTAAGTCCTCAATGGACCATTGCCTTCTTTTGATTGTTTCTCGGATTAGATTCATGATTCTGTCCCAAGTAGAGGTGGGGGGTGAGGCCTTCGATTAGAATATTCTTTTATTTCTTTCCTTCAAGATTTTCCATAGGGTGAAGCCGAGTAAGAGCTGCCAAATGTGAGCTAGAATTGGGTTTTGAAAGGTGATCAAGTCCCAATTTGATATAGTTTCACTAATGTTGGTATTGTTTCTATTGGAACAAAGCATAATTTGAGTCCCCAGATACCAAATTATCTGACTGTAGTGGCATTGGTTGAAAAGGTGTTCCATCATTTCCTCCTGTTGCTAGAAAAGGGGGCAAATTGAGGGGCCTATGAAACCCTGTTTTTTGAGATTGTCCCAGGTGAGGATGCAGTTTTGGACTCTGATCCAGAGGAAGATGGACACTCTAGGCCAGAGTGATGAGTTCTAGATCTTACCCCATATTATATCCTTAGCTTGATTATGATAGTTCCCTTGCAAATAGTATGCTTCTTTGACCGAAAAATTGCCAGTTGTGGATTACCCCCATATGAGAATGTCCAGGCCTACCCCGATGGAGATTTTCCATTTGTTTTCATAGTCTCATCAGACTTGGAGGTCCATTTCTCTTGGGAGGTGTAGTTCCTGGTGTTTTGTTTTCCAATTGTGCCATGGAAGATTCCTATCAGACGTTCTGTAAAGATACTTAACCCATCTGAAGTTGTCAGGTTGTAGTGATTGACGTAGGGGATTGAGTTCCTCTAGAGTGTCTAGATGCGTTTGTTGTTGCCATGAGTCCTGCTAGAACAATGCACTTTCCCCATTCCCAATTTCCCAAAAAACATACTTCTGGACTAGCTGTCTGTTGAGCCAGGTCATGTTCCAAATATTGGATCCTTGTATTTGGTCATTGAATCTGATTTGTTGTTCTACTCGGGTCATCAGTGCATATTTATGTTTCCATATTTGTGCCCAAATTTCTATAGGATGCTTGAGCCATCGCCACCACAGTTTAGCTCCCATAACTTGATTAAGTTTTTCTGGGTCTCATAGTCCAAGTCCACCCAGAGCTTTAGGCTTACATAACTTATTCCAGCCTACTAAAGCCTACTTTTTATCAGGGTGGTGCCCATGCCATAAGAAGGTGTGATGTATGTTCCTAATGGCCTAGATGATGGACTTGGGTGCTGCTAAAGCCGTGAAAAGGCAAGTTACAAAGGCTTGAAGGATAGACTTGAGGAGCACCATCCTAGACGCAATATTAAGAGGTCTGAAGGTCCAGTTGTTGAGTCTATTGGAAATGGAGAGAAGCAGTTTGTCCCAGGAGATGGAGTGCGCAGGCACACCTGTGAGGGGTATGCCGAGATAGTTGGAAAAAAGGGAGCTCTTGGGTATAGTTAGGAGGCAGGAAATATGGTTTTGGATTGTGACTGGCGTATTGAAGAAGTAGAGCTTATATTTTTCAAGGTTTAGGACCATTCCCAATGCATCTACAACGTCAATGAGGATGGAATTGAGTCTGGTGGCTTCTCTAACTGACAGAGTGTTTAAGAGGAGGGTGTCATCGACAAACTAGCTATGCGAGGGGGCTGGCTGAACATTGTGCAGGAGAAGGCCTTTTAGGGATCCATCCAAGAGAGAGTCTTTAAGGTAGCATCCTAGTCCTTCCTGTTGATACCGAGAGGGGGGTGAATCAGTATCAAGTAAAATTTAAAAACCTTTTTCAACTTATACTTAAACCATTCAATTATATTCAATGAGAAATGAACAATAGTATAAGAGTTACACCAATACACCACAATACACCATGCACAATATATGAGAAACAATCAATAGTTTTTGTTCAAGGGAAGTAATGACTTCCAAAGGTAGCTACAAATTCCAAATGTAAAGGGAGGGATAAACCTCCAAGAGGAAGATACAATCCTCCAATATAAATATATATTTGAACTCTCTATCCTTGCCCCTTCCTTCCACCCAAGAATATATGAGAGATAATAAAACTTTATTCAATTCTGGTCTATTCAGAAGACCCAACTTGTACAGCATGCCCCGCGCTCAATATTTAACACATGATTCTGAATATCTCACACAAGAAACTGCAGTCCGTACTCTTTCCAATGGAAGTGGTCCCACTGCATTTGGAGTCTGTATGTAAAAGTTATGACTGTTTTACCCATAACATCTGTTTTTTTGACTAGTTTCAGGACTGGTCACAAACCCTATATTCCACAGAGTGTATCTCCATAATTATATCGAATCAAGAGCTGAAATTTTTACCAGAGGTACCTTGATATGTTTTCTCACTACCATAGCGATTTAACCATCTGAATCGTTCTAGAAAAAAAGTTATATTAAAAATGGTAAGATGACCTGAAAATAACATACCTTAGAACACATCACCAAAAGACTTCATCCTCCCTTGAAATCTGACCTTCTATTACTTCTTCTTCTCTCTGAAATTCGACTTGTATAAAATGAATGTATAATGATGTTTATTTATACCATTTATGTCACTTCCTTTTAACATTAGGGCCGACTTGACACTTTCTTATTTTGTAATTATTTTCTTTAATTATCTTCAGGGCCTACATGTACAATTCACTTTGTCATCTTCA
>ML777020.1:858333-967481 GCA_009831015.1 Picea engelmannii | reverse complement strand
TTACACCAATACACCACAATACACCATGCACAATATATGAGAAACAATCAATAGTTTTTGTTCAAGGGAAGTAATGACTTCCAAAGGTAGCTACAACTTCCAAATGTAAAGGGAGGGATAAACCTCCAAGAGGAAGATACAATACTCCAATATAAAGAGATATTTGAACTTTCTATCCTTGCCCCTTCCTTCCACCCAAGAATATATGAGAGATAATAAAACTTTATTCAATTCCCTGAAAATAACATACCTTAGAACACATCACCAAAAGACTTCATCCTCCCTTGAAATCCGGCCTTCTATTACTTCTTCTCTCTGAAATTCGACTTGTATAAAATGAATGTATAATGATGTTTATTTATACCATTTATGTCACTTCCTTTTAACATTAGGGCCGACCTGACACTTTCTTATTTTGTAATTATTTTCTTTAATTATCTTCAGGGCCTACATGTACAATTCACTTTGTCATCTTCAAAAATTCATTTCTCCTCAACCATGAGGATCCACGTGACGTGCGACATACCACCGGAAAGAGCATGATGTATACTATCCATCCATGGGTGTTGTATCTGCATGTGCATTTTCCTTCATGTCCAAATAAATTCATCAATCTTGTGGTCCAAAACCCATGACTAGGGTTGACATCAATGACAACAACCAATCTTCCAACACTTCCTCCATTAAAATAAATAGGAAGGGAGAGAGGCGGTCTCCTTGACGAATTCCTTTGGTAGGGCACTCCATTGAACATGACGGAGAAGAAGTCTGAAGAGGTGAGACTCATTATCCAATGCACCTAGTGCCTTTCAAAACCGAAATATTCTAGCAAGGAGCGCATGTATTTCCAACTGATTCTGTCAAAAGATTTAGATAGGTCGAGTTTGATAATCATACCTGGGATCTTAGTCATCTTCAACGAGTGGATAACTTTGTGTGCTAGGATGACACTGTCCATTATTTTCCTGCCTTCCACATAGCCTGCTTTCTCTTTGGATATGACAAAAGGTAGTATTGGTTTGAGACACGTGGCTATGACCTTGGTGATGATTTTGTAGATGACATTGTAGAGGGAAATCGATCTGTACTATTTGGGGTGAGTGACCCTCTCCTCTTTCGGGATGAGAGTGAGGAAGGTGGAATTAAGGGCTAGGAGGACTTGGCCTGAGGTTCTGGATTCCTCCACCACCTTCCAACCTTCTTCCCTGATCATGTCTCAATAGTAATGAAAGAAGTGCGTAGTGAAGCCGTCTGGACCTGGTGCTTTCCCTGGGGGCATTTATTTTACTGGGTGGTACACTTCCTCTTGAGTGATGGGCCTCATTAAGGCTTCATTTTGTTCTTGAGTTACTAGGGAGGGAATGTGCCTAGTTATTTTGACGATTGTTGACGCTCTGTCATCAATGGTTTCAGTTAGGATATTCTTCTAGTAGTTGGTTAATTCCTCAACAATTTTTTTGTGCTCCCTGATGGGGTTACCCTGAGCGTCCTCCAACTAAGTTATGTTGTTTATGTATATGCAGTGCACCATTTCTTTGTGGAAGAATTTGGTTTTCATCTCGCCTTATTTGAGCCATTGGACCTTGGATTTTTGATGCCACATAATTTCCTCCTACTTTTTCCGTTCTTCTAATTCCTCCCAAAGCTTCTCTTCTTCCTTCATTAATTCTGTAGTTCAGATTCTTGAAATGAAGGTCTTTTGCAGAGTTTCCAGTCTATTCTCAATTTCTTGCATTCATTGAAAGATGTTCCCAAAGGTGGGTTTATTCCAAAGCTTCAGATGTGTCTTGAAATTTTTGAGTCACTGTTGAAATTTGTAGATGCAGGTACCATGTTCTATTTCTGCTTGGTTCCACCAGGAAGTTGAGAGCCGATGAAAGTCAGGGTGGGAAAGCCAAAATTTCTCAAATATGAAGGGTTTGAGTTTTGGCGTCGATCCTATGTCCAGACAAAGCGAGATGGGCCAGTGATCCGAGCCTACTTTTGAAAGAATGTTGGGCTCTATGGCAGGATCTTCTACCAGCAGGGCTTCAGTTATGAGAAAACAGTCTAGTCGACAAGAAACCTGCCGATGTCTAGATCTGTGGTTGGACCAGGTGAAAATGCCATTTCAGATTTCTATATCTATAAGATTTAGCTGGTCTATGAGAGTTATAAACTTACCATTGTCTTTCTCTAGCCGTTTAGTGCCCCCGATTTTCCCCTCTAGTGTCAGGATCATATTGAAGTCGCCTCCCAACACCCAGTTGGGCGTGCTCAATAGTGATTTGATGGAATGTATTTGCTTCAAGAAGTTTTGTTTTTCCTGTAGGCTTTAAGATCCATAGACATTCGTGATTTCCCCTTCCTTGGTATATCCTATGACTTTGAAGTGTGCCGTGATCGAACCTACAATGGAGAAGGACCGATCTATTGTAACAATTTCCAGATTCCATAGGATCACTAATCCCCCTGCCGCGCCGGTGGAGTCTGTGTGGAGGGACTCACATCCTCTCCAACAATTGTGAAAGATAGTCTCTGCTTCTACTCCAACACATTTGGTTTCCTAGAATAGGAGAACATCTAGATTTTCTGCCCTTATACAGTCTTGAAGAGTCCTATGCTTGGATCTTCCATTGAGTCCTATAATGTTCCAGGTTATGATCTTCATCATGATGATTGGGGAGGTGGATCGAGGGATCCCTCTGAAAGCCTTTGAACCTGGACTGAGTTGAGCATGAATTTCCCTATGTATTTGATGAGTTGGTGGGAAGATTTGCAGCCTCGTGTTCTATTTTCCTGTGGGTTGCACTTTGAGTCTGTGGCTGGGTCTATGGCTATGCCTAGCCGTGCAGTGGATCCTGTTGTGGAATCTATGAATAATTTATGCACCTTTATGAGTTGTTGTATAAGGATTGCATGGAGATCCTTCCGGTTGAGGGCCTTCTCCAGTTTTTCAAGATCTATTTCCTTCAGGTCTTTCTCGTTTAACTGCATAAGGGTCTCCTCGGTTTCCTCCATCTTGTCTCCTTTATGATATTCTTTCATTGGGTAGATTGATGCGCATCTTGACCTTTTCCTTTCTCTTGGAATTTCGCTTTATGTGGATCTTGGACCTCTTCTTCTTTTGACAACTGATTTAGAATGTCATAGGAGTTTTTGGTGGTTATTTTCAGAGCGTTTTTTGGATTCTGCTTTTGTGGTGGGTTCTGTTTCTGGCCTGTGACTGTGGTGAAGCTGTCTTTTTGTTTGTTCACCCCAGCTTTGGGGACCTAGGCATTCAGGTGGCAGTCTCGAAAGAGGTGGTCGTGCTCGTGACATTTTCTGCAGCAGAAGGGGATGTGCTCATAGTCTATTGTTTGGTTCCAGTCTCCATCTTGATATTCTAGGGTTACTGAGCCTGGTAATGATTTTGAGATGTCCATATAAACATAGAGCCTAGCATAGGAGGTGTATTTTCTTTTTTTTTGTGGCTTTTGACGATTTGAAATATCGTCCCACTGTGTTTCCTATACCCATTAGTATTTATTCCAGCAAGAACTCTTGCGGCAAGGAATAGAGCCTGATCCAAACTTGGGCCATTGTGAAATCCTCCTTTTATGGGTTGAAGCGGTCTGTCCAAAATCGAAGGAATAACCCTGTCGAGTTGTATAAGTATGACCCATTGTCAAATATTATGTCCTTGTCTTCTAGGTTGTAAAGGATAATCGTAAACAACCCTTTAGAGATGATATGAACCTTCTAGTCTCCCTTAGGGTTCCACCAATCTTTGATCCATCGTAATAAATCTCTCTTGGAGGGGCAGAGCCCTAAGAAATTGCCTATTAGGGCATGCTCTCTCATGAACTGGGTGTGTTCGCCTGACCTCTTTGAGATTATGAGATATATGGGGGTTTTTTCTGATTGGGGGATGCATTTTCCTAGTTCGCATCCTCGAGATGCCTTTGGATGAGACGTGCTTGGCTCCACATCCATTTATTTTTTGAGTCCCTGCTCTATGGTTAGGAGTTTTTCTCTCATGTGCGGTGATGGCTCAAAGGTGGGCTGCTTGGCTCTTCTTCCTGCTCTATCATTGGAAGTTATGTTTACCCTCTGTGTTTACCTCATTTTCTTTGGGGGTAATTGTTTTAAACTTAAAAAAATATTTGGATTACATCAACGTAATGCATTATTTATTTGGCTTACCTCACCATGGCATGTCATCAATTTGTGCATTGAAGGGGCTATCTAAAGTGGTTTCATAATACCATCCTATGTACTGAAATGAATAAGGTTATGAAATGTTAACACCCGTTAATGCAATGGTTCCTAATTTAGGACTTTGACCCCTTGTTATCCAGTGTGCACTTTCAACGGTCGAAATAAGATGAGAACAATGATCTTGGATCTATAGGAATGGTCTGACCATGTCTATTGGATTTTCATTTCAAACCTTGTTTGATCTCTGTTGTGCATATATAGATATGGAAAAGTGATGTAGTATACAAGGTATCAAACCTAAACAAATGAGTGAATGGCAGGGAAAATTTGAAGTGAATGGAACTTAGACATAACCATTGTGAACCATTTAATATGGAAAAAATAGCTATAGGATCTACACTCTCTATATACATCAACAACGAGGCTACCTACTAACCAAATGTTTGGGTCAATCCCTTTGAGGCACATGTGGGGTTAGTATCTCCTTGTCCCGGTCTTCTCCTCTATGCACTATCATTACTGACAGGTGTCGATCCAATGCAAATGTCAACAAGTTGCTCCTCTTTTCAAACTCCGTACTAGTAGGTGGGGTTAATCCAATGAAAATTTCAGTGGGTTACTCCTCTGCACACTCTCCTCACTGGTAAGTGGGGTCGAACAATACAGTCATAAACCGGTTTGGGAGAGGGCTTATTTGGTCGGGGTTTGGCACCATAGTGTTTTTTTATGTTTGAAATGTATATTTTTTATTTGTTATTTGTTTGTAATATAATTTAAACACATATTTGAATTTAATATGTGTTTTACAGTTATATACAAGGGTATAGGGCTAAAGTGGAGGTAGGTTCCTATGCATGGAGGGGGAGAGGGAGAGAACTGGAGGGAGGGAGAGAGCCAACAAGAGTTGCCTATTTCATTTTTAACGAAACTATTAGCATGTACCTTAGTTTTCCCTGCCATCTGAAATCTGTATACGAGATTCATTCCATTCATGATTTTTCTCATAAGCTATGGGGATAAGGGGGATAAGTCAAGTACAAAATATTCAAAGGGATTTATTTTTCTTCTTTGTCTAACACATTTAATTGCAACTGTTGGAGCTACCCTTGTTTTTCAACCCATCACAATTTTCATTTTTTATACTTGAAATCTAAAGATGGTCTTATTTCCCCCCCAAGATTTTGAAAACTCTGCAACCTTGTCACGTGAGCAGCGATGATTTTCTACTCTCGAAACAAGCCTACTTTCATAAGAATGTTCACTCTTTTTGTTCTACTTCAGGATCTCACAAGTCGGATACTATAATCCATCATTTCACACGTCTCGAGTCACGAAACGACGAAGTCATTTTAAATTTTTACTCAAGGCAGTAACTAGGGTAAAACCTCATAACTCATGACTAAACTTCGTCGGGGTTTCGCGCCTCGGCGTTCGCCAAGTCCGAATTTTTATTTTTACAGCCCCGATAGCCGAGGACGTGAAGTCCTTCCTGGATAACACATGTCAAGGATCAAAGGCAAAAAGATAACTATGGTAAATGTCGTTCTCGACATTTCACCACTCGGCACTAATTTTTTCAAAAGTCACAGCGTCTAAACCCCAACTCACGAAGGCACGATGTAATTATAACATGATTAATTAATCACTTAATCCAAGATTTTCTTCTCCTTAATAGAGTCTTGATTATCGCCATCTCGCGGTTTCACGACTCAGCATACTAATCTCCCAGAAACTTGTCTTCGAAGTTTTGAGTTGCGATATGGCGAATAAAATGATTATAAAATTAATTATGCCCCAAATCGCGATTACCGTTAATTAAGCCAAAGTCGGTCCTCGTGGTCTCGCAAGTTGGAGACTCAAAGTGTTAAAAGGAAATCCACGATGTAACGAAAATCGAGAAATTGATTAACATTGGTAAGATTTGATTAACTAAGCTAAAGCAAGATATGTCCCGCGCCTTGAGGCTTGCGCATTTCCCGAAGTAGCCATCTCTCTCCATACTTCGACTGACTGTCAAACTGCCAGAAATTTATGACATTTATGGAGAAATAGGGTAAATCTACGCATGTAAGGTCGGATTTTACGCAATAAACTTATTTCTAATTACGATTTGACAGGCTTATTTTGAAAAGTACTGAGTTTTCAAATATATACAAGAGTTTCATTTCATTATAACGAACGCATTTTCATAAGCACGCAAAGCTCATCAATTCCGAGTAAACTAATTTCTGTATGTATACGCAGTTCTATCGCAGAAGAGCGAAAACGCAAGCTTCGACTATGGCTCTGCGGAAAGCAGCAAAGGTGAATGTCGAGGTCGTAGGACAAGGCTCAGACAATGTCTCTGACACTTCACCCCGAAGTGTCAAATCGGTCCCCGACTGGTCATTTGTTTCAGGCATTTTGCAATCAGAATTGGTGGATTATTCGGACGACTTAGACGACAATGAAAATGATGATCTAAACACCAAATACAAGATAGTTGTCCAATCCGGAATGCATAGGGTAGCATCCAGACCACGGTTGCTCCCATATTATGACATGATCTGATGGGCGTTGGATCACGTGGACATACCCTCCAGGACTATCATGAACGGGCAGCGAGTCACTGTCGGGACTTTTAGGCTCGAGCATCTACAAACTATGTATAAGCTACCCGCGATGTCTGAATATACATATGGCGCTGAGTTCCTAGAGGAATTCAAGGAGAAGGATTGCATCCAGTACGACAAAACCATGCCCAGTCTGATAAAGGATTGGGTTTCACGCATTGCGAAATTCAGAGCAAATGACCAGGGCGTTTATTCAATCACTTTGTTGGAGCCACAGTATAAATATGTGGCCATGATGACATGCTGGCTATTTGGGAGAGAGGAAACATCACATTTTTTCATTTCGTGGGTGCCTCTTATGTTTCGGGTCGCAGAAGGTTGCTCTTTTAATTGGGCAAAGATACTCTCAGATAGTTTGGCCAATCGGGTCACAGAGTATCGGGAGTAGAAGGAAAGTGGGAGACCGTCCTCATTCTTCATGTCCGCATATATTATGGACGCGATATGTTCCATGACACCATTTCCATTGATGAGCTGGGCTTGGACTCTGGCCGAAGATAGACCCATACATGTATATCACAAAACGCTATGGGAAAATAAAGCAAAAAATTTCGCATATGAAATTTTTAACTGGGTGATGGTGCCCCTGCATATCGCCATTTTTGGTCACCCACCACCTCGTATCGCGGACAGCATTGCAACAAATCTGAGTGGCATAGCGGACTGGTACATGGAGGCAGATTTCTCATACTTCAGAGTGTTCGGGGCTGCTGTTCCCCCGCTTGCGCTACCATTGTTCATTCCCGACAAGATGGCTTGTCGCAAGGTCGCCCGACAGACAGTAATTGGCGGGGTGAGTAAAGAAATCAAAGGATACTCAAAGAAGGTGTGGCCGTCTTTTCCCATTCGGCTGAATTCTTATTCTTTATTAGATTTCGGGCATGCCAAAGCCGAGGCCCCAGCCTTGGAAGACCTGAATTTGGTCTCCATCGAGTATAAGAAACATGATCCACAGAAGGTTGTGAGCAATCATTTAGCTAATTGTGGGCTCAAGAGGTTTGAGCATGATAATTCTCCTCTAGATGACATTTTCCGAGGGGCGAGGTCTTATGAAGAAGTTCTAGCCTAGATCCGATCCTTGGCTCCCGAAGACACGACCGCTGTATTAAAATTCTAGGAGCATATACGAAGCTGCCTCCCCACTGTGTTGCGAGGTGAGAGTCCGGGTGTTTTCGAGACGAAACATAAGGATACTGAAGGTCCCAAAGATGCAACTCCTGAATCAGGAAAATGACAGGATGAGGGGAAACAAACAAAGAAGCCCGAAGCAGAGGCACAGACTCTAGACCCTCCAAAGAAACAGAATCTGGAAACCGAGACAAAGACCCCTGAACCGCCAAAGAAGCAGGACCCGTTCGACACCCCAGGAAAATCAGCGAAGCAAATCAGGGAACCCATCATTTCTGTCACCCCCTTGCAGTCGATGCAAGGAAATATTGAAAAAGGATGGATATTCGATGAGGAACTAAGGCCCATAAGAGCAGAGGAACTTCCTCCGAATGAGTTTTTCTTTGATAAAAAGAGAAAAGTGGTAGTAAAGAGGGAATTCTACCAGGAGGGGGAGTTGACTGCTAAGAAATACAAAGTTATGACCAATGGAAAGAATAAAAAGAATGAGCAATTCGCCACTTAGATCGCAGGGACGCTAGGAGCGTATGCATCGACAAATCAATTTTCGGTCGGACTTTTTAAGAACCAACTCAAAAGGAAAAATTGCCTGATCAGGAATCTCGAGGCCAGATTGGCCTCGGCCACTGAAAATGCTAAAGGCTAGGTGAGCGTGGAGATAGAGCTGGCCCGACTGGCTGATAAAAATGAAATAGAGGTGCTCAAAACCAAGCTTGAGCAAGCACATCTAGTGGTCCGAGACGATCGGATACAGGCGGGCCAACAAAGGACTATGATTGAAGAGATGCAGGCTCAGGTAGAGATCACCGAAAGCAGGATGATCGACGTGGAGATTTTCAAATCCCAGGCCATTGGAATTCGAAGTAGAATCTCTTCGGCTCAGCAGAGTTTGCTCGCCAGGATAGGAGAGATCTGGGAAAATTGTCTGTTTGTAAATCAGGTTTCCGAGAACCTGACTGCCAGAGAAAGGGATGCAGAAGCGACTCGGGTCACCTTCCAGGAGGCGGTGATAGCCACGAATAACAAAGTTTCGGCAGGTGCTCCTGGGCTCGCCATCCCAGAACAAACCAGAGGTAATATTCTGTTGAAGGATTGGGAGCACAACATTGCCTTGGGCAAGGAGCAAGCTGAAAAGGTAATCAATTCTTTGGAAGAAGCTTTTAATTCCATAGACGACGAGCTATTGGGTATGGACAGTGGAGGCAATGCAGAAGCATTGATGCAAATGAATGTGGAACAGATCTCACTTGATCTGAAAGAGAAGGATGAGAGAGATTCAACCGATATCTCTCGGATAGATATGGTAGACATGGCCCAAGTTGATAAGCACATGATCAAACCCAGCGCGCAACTAAGTGCCCTCGACATCATCGGTGCACAAATGGAGGACAAACTACAACAGTTAGCCCGATAATGTTACTTCATCGAGGCTAGCTGTCAAGCAGAGCCTTCACGGCTCGTATCTAAGCTTGTGGAAATATGTATCACCTGCACCGAGTCTGCGCGAAGACGAGCACCTGGCACTAAGTGAAGATAGAGTAGGGGAAATGGAGCAATTGCTCTCTCCTCTGTCATAACTGAAATTTTGCGACTATTGAGATTCTACCTGCTTTGTAAAAATTGTATAAATATACCCCAGAGAGAAATAAACAGGGCTGGACCTTTTTGAGTCATTTGTAATAGAGTTTTTTACATTGAGAGTTAATACAAGTAGATCTGGAGATTCTCAATTCCGTCACTTCTATATTACAAGTTTGCTTTCTTGTTTCTCATTTTTTCATTTCAATTCATATTCATAATTGATGTTCTTCGTTATACTTTAGTACGACCACTACTATAACGAATGAATTTGGGTTTTCTGTAATTGTTTATTGTCTTTCCTCTGCACCAGCTATCAGTTGTGTAAGACCAATCTGCAGTTTCATAATTCTACATATATTCTTTGTTACATTGGTTATTTTCTTACATATTTTCTTCTCCCATTTATGTCGTGAGATTTTCCCCTGATAGGAACCTTACACTGTAAATGGCTCAATGTTTTTCTCCCATTTCGCACCTTTTATTAGAATATAATATAGTTACGGGAAAGAGCCTTAGATTTTCATTCACATTTTATCTCTGTAATCGTAAATTCTCTGTTAAGCGACCCAACTGAGACAACACTTAATCACTTTTAAAATTATTTCCTACCTTTACTGTTCCCCCATGATAGTTCCTGTACCAAATAAACCTAACGTTGAACCCAGACTATCGAATCAAACACATGTTGCCTTGAATCTCTTCGACTTCATTCTTAAAATGACAACTAACCGGGCCGAACTTGAACAATCATGGACAACCATTGAATGAGACATAACTGCCCAGGAATAGTTCGAAGCCAGACAATGCCAATGAAGAAATCTCCCTTAGTTTCCTTCTCCGAAGATTGACGTTTCTCCCTTCTCCTTCTTTTAACCACTTTCGGATGCCTTGACACTGTACTTTTGAGCCTTAAGTACAGACTCAGGAACAACAACAACCATGATCGAGGTTGTGGTCATGGATGGTCCCTCAATATTTGTACCTGTTAAGATTATGCAGGCCCCATTATGACCAACTAGAGCATGGGGGCTTAGAATTGAAATTTCTTTGAGGCACAGGGAAATGATTAAAGCACTAGGTTGAAGGTGTAGGGTTTGTGGTCAGGACATTAGGAAGAGGTACATACATAAGGATATTAGCTAGGATCAGGTGTGGGGGGACTGAGGTTAAGTTGGGTTAGGTATAGGAGGTGGCCCAGGGTTATATGGGTCTAGGTATGAAGTGAACGTATGTTCTCATGCATAGAGGGGGAGATGGAGAGAATTATTTGAGGGAGGGAGAGATCCAACAAGATCTATTTTTTTTCATTTTTAAGGGCATTGTTAGCACATGCCTCGATATTCCATTCCATCTCTCTCTACATCCTTCTCTCTCTACGCCCTCCCTCCCTCCCTCTCTCTCCATCATACTATAGACCCCTCTCTCTCTCTCTCTCACTCTGGACCTATCTCTCCCTCTCACACTCTCTTACACACTCTCTCTACCCCTCTCTTTGTCTTCCTCTCTCTCTACCCCATCCTTTGTCTTCCTCTCTCTCCCTCTCACACTCTCACACACTCTCTTATATATCAACTTTGATTATTAATTTAACTTAATTCATTTGTATGAATAATGTTTGAAAAATATTCTCATCAAAGAAATCACACTGCCCAAAATAAGGAGACCTCCCATGAATTGTTGCTTCTCCTCTAGTATATTTCATCATCTTTAACCTGGATATAGATCATGATTAATAGACTCACATAGACAATATTACTTTGTAGATTCCACGAAACCAAATATTATACCTACTCTGCTATTCTTTGTTGGCATCAAGGAAATTCATACTAGCAAAGAAAACAAATCGTAAAGCTACCATCAAAACATGACCCAGACCTAGGCCATGACCTAGAGATACACCTAGACCATGACTTAGACATTGGCAAGACTATTTCTTTGTATCACATTCACTACTCTCTCCCCTTATCTCCCTCTCTCCCCTAGTATGCTCCTATGTCTCCCACCCCCCCCTCTCTCTCTCTCTCTCTGATATCTCACATGGTCACTTACTCTCTCCCCTTTTCTCCCTCTTCCTCTCTCTGTATCCCCCACTCTTCCTCTCTCTCCCACTCTCCCCCACAACAACCATATAGATAAGTTCAAATCCTATATTTAATAGGGAAGTGGTTAGAGCATTAGGTTGAAGGTGTAGGGGTTTTTGGGACCCTAGGAAGAGGTATGACCATAAGGATATTAGCTGGTATCGAGTGTGGGGAGGGGTTAAGATGGGTTAGGTATAGGAAGGGGCCTAGGGTATGGGTATATGGTAGAACTAGTGGAGGTAGGTTCCTATGCATGGATGGGAAGAGGGAGAGACGATATGGAGGGAGAGATCCAACAAGAGATATATTTTTCATTTTTAACGACATTGTTAGCACGTGCCTTGGTCTTCCCTTCCGCCTATAATATGCATATGGGATTCATTCCATTCATGAATTTTCTCATAAGTTAGACAGATAAGGGGGATAATTCGATTACACAATATTCCTAGGGATTTATCTCTTTACCTCTCTCTACCTCCCTCTCCCTCTACCTGCTCCCTATCTCCCTCTCTTTCCATCTCACTTCGACCTCTTTTCTTATCTCTCATATATTAATTGTGAGTAATTTATCTTAATTCATTTATATGAATAATGTTCGCAAAATATTCTCATCAAAGAAATCAAAGTGCCTAAAATCAGGATACTCATCATGACTTGTTGCTTCTCCTCTAGTATATTTCATAATATTTAACCTCCACACAGATCTTGATTAATACACTCACATAGACAAGATTAATTTGTAGATTACATGAAACCAAATCTTATACCTACTTTTCTATACTCTTTTGTCCTAAGGAAAATCGATACTAGAAAATACAAAAAATAAAAAAGATACCATTAAACTATGATCTAGACCATGACCTAGGCCTATTCCATGACCTAGACCTACACTTAGACTATGACCTAGACAATCAAAATACTATTTCTTTGTCTCCCATTCAATCTCTCCCCTTAGCTCCCTCTCTCCCCCTACTCCAATGTCTCCCACCTCTCTCTCTCTCTCTAATATATCACATGCTCACACACTCTCTTCCCCTTTTCTCCCTATTCCTCTCCTTTTCTACCCCACTCCACCTCTCTCCCCCACTATCCCCCACAACAACCGTATAAATAATTTCAAATTACAAATATAGAAAATAATAATAAGCATACTTTGTAATTTCAAGTATATATATATATATATATATATATATATATATATATATATATATATATATATATATATATATATATATATATATATTTCATGTTGTTCACGACACTAGATATCGATGTTGTCTACATCCATAGATAACCTCCCCGGAATCCGCGAGAGAACATGGGGTGGCCGAGAATTTTCAAAATATCGGGGGCTCAACAACAAGAGCATCATATAGAACCATTTAAGGGAACAATACACACACACACACACAAAATAATAATAATAATAATAATAATAATAATAATTCATAAACATTGAGCCACATTTTGTTTGGAGGAATTTCAAAGTGTTAATATGAAAATTATATAAAACTTTAGATACAATCACTTATATAGATTTGATCGTGGAAAATCCTTTATTTAATAGGGTAGTGGTTAGAGAACTAGGTTGATGGTGTAGGGGTTTTGGGGACCCTAGGAAGAGGTACACTCATAAGGAACTTAGCTGGGATATGGTGTGGGGAGGGGTTAACATGGGTTAGGTATAGGCGGGGGCCTAGGGTTAGATGGGCCTAGGGTACAACCATTGGAGGCAGGTTCCTATGCATAGAGGGGAAGAGGGAGAGAACGAGAGGGAGGGAGAGAGCCAACAAGAGTTGTATTTTTCATTTTTAACAACACTGTTAGCATGTGCCTTGGTCTTCCCTGCCACCTCTAATCAATATACAATATTCATTCCATTCATGAATTTTCTCATAAGTTAGGGGGATACGGGGGATAAGTCAGGTGAAAAATATTCATAGGGATTTCTCCATTTACTTCTCTCTACCCCCTCCCTCCCTCTCTCTCCATCTCACTCTCGACCTCTATTTTTCTCTCTCATATATCAATTGTGAGTAATTTAACTTCATTTGTGTGAATAATGTTTGCAAAACATTCTCATCAAAGAACTCACAATGCCCAAAATAAGAAGAACTACCATGACTTATCACTTCTCCTCTAGTATATTTCATCATCTTTAACCTACACATAGATCTTGATTAATACACTCACACATAAAATATTACTTTGTATATTACATGAAACCAAAGCTTATACTCTGCTATGCTCTGTTGGCCTAAATTAAATTGATACCAACAAAGACAAATATACCATTAAAAAATGACCTAGACCATGAAATATAACTACACCTAGACCATGACCTAGACAATGGCAAGACTATTTCTCTATCTCCCATTCAATATCTCCCCTTATCTCCCTCTCCCCCCTATTTTTATGTCTCCCACCACTCTCTCTCTCTCTCTCTCTCTCTCTCTCTATGATCTCTTGCATTCTCACTCACTCGCTTGCCTTTTCTCCCTCTTCCTCTCTCTTTCTCCCCCACAATATCCATATAGATAAGTTCAAATTAAAAATATAGAAAATATTAATAAGCATACTTTGTAATTTCAAATATAACTTTTTGAAGAAAGTCCGGTAGCACAATGGTTTGGGTAATGGACGCAAGTTTGTTTGATGGATAATGGTATGAGTTTTGATATATTTTCAGGGAAGACTATTCTAGATGGATAATACATGTCATTCCATTTCCATTGGTATGTGGAACATCACATAACTCCTCACGGTTAGAGAGTTATGGCCATGTGAAGTTGGAGAACCCTCACGAATCATCTGGAAGCCCCAAAAGGTCAAAGTAGTCAAAGTGGTTGCAAAGAATAAATTATTTAAATAATAAATTGAAGTGATGAGTGTAATATAAGTCAAAGTGGATGCAAAATAAATTATTTGAATAATAAAGTTAATGGAGAAATTACTAAGTGGACAAGTGGTTAGAAGTGGGTTAGCCCTAAAATAAGGAAAGTGGGTTAAGATTGTTAGAAGATAATTTAAATAATAAAGTGAAGTGATGAGTTTACTATAAGTCAAAGTGGATACAAAATAAATTATTTAAATAATAAAGTTAATGGAGAAATTACTGAGTGGACAAGTGGTTAGAAGTGGGTTAGCCCTAAAATAAGGAAAGTGGGTTAAGATGGTTAGAAGGTAACCCCTCGAGGAAATTGCATGAAAATATAAATAAGAGGAAAGACTCTCTCATTTTAATCACACTTGAGAATATTGAATATATACAAGTGAAAAAGGTAACCAAAGGATATCTAAGCCGAATTTCAGAGGGAAGGTGAAGTAAAGAAGGTCGAAATTCAAGGGAGGATAAATTCTTTTGATGATTCTTTCTAAGGTATGTTATTTACAGGTCATATCACCATTTTCAAAATAACGTTTTTTCTAGAATGAGTGAGATCATGAAATTGGGAGGCCGTTAAGGAAACATATCCAAGTAGCTGTGATAAACATTTAATCTTGTGGGTTGTTTTATTTTTGGAGTTATACTCCGTGGAAAATAAGGTTTGTGGCTAGTCGTAAAACTAGTCTAAAACATGTGTTTCGGGTAAAATTTTCACAACTTCTTCATAACAAATCCAAATTCAGTAAGAACAAATGTATTGGTTAGAGTACCATATTTAGTATTATGTGTACCATTTTCATATCCATACAACAAATATTCCATGCGTGGCACACTCTACAAGTTCACTCTCTATAATAAACCAGAATTCAACAAGGTTTGTGGCTAGTCCTGAAACTAGTCTAAAACATGTGTTTCAGGTAAAATTTTCATAAATTCTTCATAACAAATACAAATTCAGTAATACCAAATGTATTGGTTAAAGTACCATCTTTAGGATTATGTGTACCATTTTCATATCCATACAACAAACATTTCGTGCAGGGCACACTCTACAAGTTCACTCTCTAGAATAAACTAGAATTCAACAAGGTATGCCATTTTTGCTATAACTCATTTTCTGAGAGGTTCCAAGTAGTGAAACCTGGAAGAATAACATTGTGTACTATTTTCAAATATTTATTCATTATAGGTACATAGTTATGATTATTTCAAGTTAGGATTGTTGACTAATCCAAAATTAGTCATGTGAGACTAAAGTAAAGTTTGATGAAAATGATAGTCTCTTGTTGTTAAAGTTAAGGAATGTTTGCAAGTATGTGATCATATACACCAGGTCTATTACAAATTTACAAAGTAGATTTGGATGATGAAATTGATTAGGGATTTTGGTTGAGGTACATGTTGGATACATGGTTGAGACAAGTAGTTGATGAGTTGGCACATAAATGAGGTGTATAGTTGATGATGTTGGTACATATTGATGAGTCATAGTTTATGTTTATTTGATGCATGAATAGTACATATTTGGTGCATGGTTGATACACTTTTTTATGGTACATGTTGATTACAGGTTGATTGGTATAGGTTTATAGAAATATATCTCACAATGATAGTGTGACAATGGTTCCATCATTCTACTTCTACGTCAGGGTGGTTGGACAGGGAAAGGACATGTGGTTGTAGCCACCTTCCAGTTGTAGCCAAAGAACATAGGGGGTTGTATCCTCCTTCTGGATGTAGCCAGAGAATTGGGGAGTTGGAGCTTCCCTCAGGTTGTAGCCTGAGAAACTAGGGGTTTGGAGCGTCCTTCCAGTTGCAGCTGGAAAACAAAGGAAGTTGGTGCTTCCAATGAATTTAATTCTTAAAGACATATAAGAAAAAACATTACATGGTTTTTCACCACTTTGGGTTTCCACATAAAAACACTGGTGTACTGTGTATGTGTATGATTTCTCATTTGTTCATTGTTTATTTACTCTGCAACTATTGGATGATAATGCTACATTGACATAACACTTGCATTTTGTGGTTAAAAAGGATTGTAGTTATCTATTACTGATTCACCTCCTCTCTCAGTAATCCAACAATCGATATCAGAGCAGGTTCGTTCAGGAAACATTTTAACCAGTGGAAGGAGATCATGGATTATTCTGAGAATGGAGTACCACTGTTCAATGGTTAGAATGGTTTAAAGTATGATATGTGGATTAGAATGAAAAAAGTATTTTTACAGGAACATGGGCATTATATTTGGCTATCAGTTGTTATAGGATATGATAGTTCAAAAAGGGAAAATATTGCAGCCAAGAAGGAATTGAAGAAGATTAACAAAATAACAATGGATTTCATATAGGAAGGATTGCCTAATTCGGTAAGAGAAAAGGTTGGTAAATGTTCATTAGCCAAAGAACTTTGGGATAAGTTACATGACATACATTCTTCACCCATCACAGTCTACAGATTCAGAAAATGCCAAAGAAGATGCATATACAGATCAAGAAGAATTATGTTTACCATGTCAAACAGATTTAGAAGATGAAGAGTACATAATCGCCAGAGGTATGTTGTTTTGATTTAATTGTGAAAAACATGGACATCTTGAAATATAATTCCATGAAGGAAATGCGACAGAAAAACTAATTGAAAAGGAAGACAATTATGAAGCATAATTGATTAGTGCTTTAGATGAACTAAGAGAAGAAAACAAGTCACTCAATAAAGAATTGACGAAACAAAAGGAAATTGTTCACATTTTTGAAGAATCCCAACAGGTCATCGAGAACTTAAGAACTCATCTAGAAGAAGCCAAAAATATTGAAGAAAATCTTGAATATCAAAAGAATTATTTGGAAGCCAACATAGCAACACAACAGGAAGAAACATAAATGAGAGAGAATATATTGACAGATCATCTTAAGGAAAGAACTAACGATCTAAACTAGCTTGAGATAGAGTTTGGTCAATAAGAGAAAGGACTTGAAGAATAAATAATCACATTAAAAAATTAGCTTGAAGAAGCGAAAATAATAGAATAAGTCATGAAGTATCGGATAATGAAGAAAGTAGAAGAGGTTGAGAAGCTTGAAGAAAAAGTTGTCACATTGAGAAGTAAAATCATCAATATAAACAAGAACGTTGAAGAGACAAAACCATCCACATAATTTATAGAGAATGAAGAGAAGCACTCAAGGTTGCTAGAAAAGAAGAATGAAGGAAATAGAAAGATTTATGCAAAAGTACTCAAAGGAAGGAATCGTGGTCAACCAAAATCTAAGAAAACTATTGAAGATACATATTCAAGAAGACCATTCATGTTCAAGCCACAAAGAAGCTTCAATCATGATCAATCAAGGCATAAATTCAGAAGGACTACACCACAAAGAAGATCATTCACTCCCAGGTATGCAAATTTCGTTTATGGTCATTGTTTTTATTGTACTAATTTTGGACATAAGGTTGCAGATTACAGGGATTATAAAATAAATGTTCAAGAAATAAATGCCTATGTGGCCCCACTTAACATTGAATGTTACAAATGTCATAACTATGGAAACATAGCTAGTGATTATAGAAGCATGATCGATACTTCCATGAAAGAGAACACTGATATCAAATATAAGAAAGTATGGATAAGAAAACACGAAGAACATGTGAAAAAAGAGTAGGTCTCAGAGATCACAAGGTTGGAAATAAAACGATATGAAGAAAATTATACAGAGAAAAAGAAAGATGTCAGATACATAAAGGTTTGGAAAATAACTGAAAGAAAAGAAGGACAGGTAAATAAGGAACAAGTTCAAGAGATTGTAGTTTTAGGCATTATAGTGAAAGATGAATTCACAAACAGAAAGAAAGAAGTTAGAGCTCAGAGAGATGATGAATCTACCAATGAAGATGATGATGAATACACATCAGAGAAGGAATTTTTTTGAGCCATCCGACTTAGAGACTCCGAAGTAATATGAATATTAGACAGGGGGAGTTTATGAGGTAGATGAGACAGACCAGAGAACCATCCTTCGAGCAACTTGCAGAATTTGAGTAGACAGATTCAGTGCATTAAGTTAACATAAGTACAATATGATAGATTAATTAGTTGTAGTATTACTTCATGATAGTACAGTGACATATGATTCAAAATCATGGACAATTGTGTAGCAGAGTCTTGAACAGTATGGATAGATATGGATGTGAAATCAACATTTCTGAATGAGGAACTTGAAGAAGAAGTCTACATTGAACATTTGGTTGCTAGAGCATGGTACTCTAGACTGGATAAATATATACAATAGGTAGGGTTCATAAAAGGAAGTGCAGACAAAAGCCTCTACATCGAGGTAACTGAATATGGTATTTTATTAATTGAAGTTTATATTGATGATATTATTTTTGGAAGTACTGATGACATGTTAAGCCAAAAATTTGCAAAGGATATGCATAATGAATTTGAAATTTCATTAATTGGAGAACTATCCTTCTTTCTGGGTCTTCAGATACGTCAAAGTAATCAATAACTTTTTATTTCTCAAACTAAGTATATCAGAGAAATGCTAAAGAGGTTCAGAATGGAAGATTGCAAACCGGTTATGACTCCTATGCAAACCAGTTGCAAGTTGAGCAAAGATGATGATTCAAAGTCTACATACCAGAGTCAATACATGTCAATGATTGGTAGATTACTATATGTGACAACATCCAGACCAGATGTAATGTGGGCAGTTGGATAGGTGGCACGATTTCAAGTAGCACCAAAGGAATCACATGTATTATCAGTGAAGATGCTTTTCCGATATCTCAAAGGAACATAAGAATTTGGATTATGGTATCCAAAAGGAAATGATCTATCACTTATTGCCTACACAGATGAAGATTGGGTAGGTTGCATTGATGACTGATGAAGCACTAGTGGAGCAACTTTATACTTGGGTGAGTGTTTAGTATCATGGCTAAACAAGAATCAATAATCAATATCCTTATCTACAACCAAAGAATAGTATATTGCAACAACAACATGTTGTACACAAGTTATATGGATGAAACAAACACTGACATATATACATGCTGAGTATGATGAGCCCATTCCAATCTATTGTGATAATACAAACACCATCAGTATCTCAAAGAACCCGGTGATGCACTCCAAGATGAAGAACATTTCAATCAAGTATCATTTTCTATGGGAACATGTTGTAGAAAATAACATCAGAGTTGAGTATATGGGCACAAAAGTACAAGTGGCAGACATCTTTACAAAACCATTTCCATGGGAATCCTTTGAGTATCTTCTCAAGAGACTCAGAGTAATTTCTACTCCAAAATGAATGTTTTTGAATGCTTATCTTATATGTCTTAGATTTACACGAGGAAGAACCATAAAGAGGACAGTTCAGGTTGGGAGATCAATTTAAGGAATATTTCAGTAAGGGGGAGTATCCCCAAGGACAATTCAATTAGGTGGAGCAACCCCAGATGGAAAGATATCTTTTCCATTGATGACAAAGGGGGAGAGATTTATCAGATGCATAACACAAAGGCATGGTTCCAGGGGGAGTGATGGTCACAGGGGGAGCATGAGTGAAATGACTTCAGTATTGCATCATATTGTTTCCATCAATGCCAAAGGGGGAGATTGTTGATTAATTGGTTTGGTTGTCATTGATGTCAACCCTTGAAGAATGTCTGGTAGTGAATTCCGATAGCACAATGGTTTGGGTAATGGACCCAAGTTTGTTTGATGGATAATGGTATGCGTTTTGATATATTTGTAGGAAATAATATTCTATATGGATAGTCCATGTCATGTCATTTCCAATGGTATGTGGAACATCACATAACTCCTCACGGTTAGAGATTTATGGCCATATGAAGTTGGAGAACCCTCATGAGTCATTTAGAAGCCCCAAAAGGTCAAAGTAGTCAAAGTGGTTGTAAAGAAGAAGTTATTTAAATAATAAAGTGAAGTGATGAGTGTCCTATAAGTCAAAGTGGATACAAAATAGATTATTTAAATAATAAAGTTAATGGAGAAGTTACTAAGTGGACAAGTGGTTAAAAGTGGGTTAGCCCTAAAATAAGGAAAGTGGGTTAAGATGGTTAGAAGGTAATTTAAATAATAAAGTGAAGTGATGAGTGTACTATAATTCAAAGTGGATACAAAATAAATTATTTAAATAATAAAGTTAATGGAGAAATTACTAAGTGGACAAGTGGTTAGAAGTGGGTTAGCCCTAAAATAAGGAAAGTGGGTTAAGATGGTTAGAAGGTAACCCCTTGAGGAAGCTACATGAAAGTATATATAAGAGGCAAGGCTCTCTCATTTTAATCACACTTGAGAATATTGAATATCTACAAGTGACTAAGGTAACCAAAGGATATCTAAGCAGAATTTCAGAGGGAAGGTGAAGTAAATAAGGCCGAAGTTCAAGGGAGGATAAATTATTTTGATGATGCTTTCTAAGGTATGTTATTTACAGGTCATCTCATCATTTTCACAATAAATGTTTTTTCTAGAATGATTCAGACCGTGAAATTGGGAGGCCATTGAGGAAACATATCCAAGTAGTTGTGATAAACATTTCAGCTTGTGGGTCATTGTATGTTTGAAGTTACACTCCATGGAAAATAGGGTTCGTGGCTAGTCCTGAAACTAGTCTAAAATAGATGTTTCAGGTAAAAACATCATAACTTCTTCATAACAGTTCCAAATTTAGTAAGACCAACTGTATTGGTTAGTGTACAGTCTTTAGTATTCGGTGTACCATTTTTAGATCTATACAACAAATATTCTGTTCGGGGCATGCTCTACAAGTTCGCTCTCTAGAATAAGCCAAAATTCAACAAGGTATGTCATTTTTGCTATAACTCCTTTTCTGAGAGGTTCCAAGTAGTGAAACCTGTAGGAATTTCATAAAAGGTACTGAAGAACATTGTGTACTATTTTCATATCTTTATTCATTACAGGTACATGATTATGATTATTTCAAGTTAGGGTTTTTGACTAATCCAAAATTAGTCATGTGAGACTAAAGTAAAGTTTGATGAAAATGATAGTCTCTTGTTGTTAAAGTTAATGAAGGTTTGCATGTATGTAATCATATACACCAGGTCTATTACAGAGTTACAAATCATATTTGGATGATGAAATTGATGAGGGCGTTTAGTTGAGGTACAAGTTGGGTACATGGTTGAGACAAGTAGTTGATGAGTTGACACATACATGAGGTGTATAGTTGATGATGTTGGTACATCTTGATGAGTCCTATTTTATGTGCATTTGATGCATTATTGGTACATATTTGGTTCCTGGTTGATGCGCTTGTTTATGGTATAGGTTGATTATAGGTTGATTGGTACAGGTTTACAACAATATATCTCACAGTGATAGTGTGACAGTGGTTCCATCATTCTACTTCTACGTCAGGGCGGTTGGACGAGGCAAGGACATGTGGTTGTATCCACCTTCCAGTTGTAGATGGAGAACAAAGGGGGGTGTAGCCTCCTTCTGGTTGTAGCTAGAGAATTGGGGAGTTGGAGCTTCCCTCAGATTGTAGCCTGAGAAACTAGGGTGTTGGAGCCTCCTTCCAGTTGCAGCTAGAAAACAAAGGAAGTTGGTGCTTCCAATGAATGTAATTCTTAAACACATATAAGAAAAAAAAAATTGTGGTTTTCTCCCGCTTTGGGTTTCCACATAAAAACACTGGTGTACTGTGTATGTGTATGATTTCCCATTTGTTCATTGTTTATTTACTCTACAACTATTGGATGATAATGCTACATTGATATAACACTTGCAGTTTTTGGTTAAAAAGGATTGTATTGATCTATTACGGATTCACCCCCCTCTCAGTAATCCAATAAATGAAGATATTCATAATTTGACTGATACAACCATTAGTTCGAGCGAATTGTGTGATAATTCACACGTGAAGAGTATCAACTTGTACTTTGGAAATCCAATGAAGGATTGAAACTTACATATATTTTATCATGGAAAATCCTCTATTTAATGGTCATTTCATTGATCTTTTGTATATGAAATATAATTAGATATTGGGTGCTTTGAATCATAATGACTACACCTTCCTAATGGTGATGGAAGGCTCAAATTAACAAAGAAATAAGATTAATTCGATGACTGAGAATACTTTTGCAGCTACTGCTAGTGTTACCAATTCTACAGTTATTGTTCCTGCCACATTGGTTATTTCAAAAAGGTCCGTAGATACATTTCTCGAAGTTCCTACTTGTTCAGTTAAGAGTTCTCCTGAAGAAAGGGACAAAAAGTTTAAATCTCATGCAAGGAATGAACAACCCACGATGGAATTTCAACTCATGGTTGAGAAGAAACTGAACATAATTATGAATGATTTAATCGACATTAAACATGATCTTCATGTTCTAAAATGTCCCAAATTCCAAGCCAAGGAGAATAATGGAGTTGGTGACGTTAGTTCATCTGCCTCTCGTCATCATGTCTACATTAGTGAAGAAGAGGGAATGGGTGATGCCCAAATAAACTCATATCCTTATATGTTAGTCATATTAAGTTTAAGTATTGTGTAAGAGGACGCGCTTAAGGGGTATTTTGTAATTTTGATAATTGTAGGCTTTTAGCCTAATACTTTTACATCTTGTTTTTAATATACATGACTTATGATGTTCCTTTAATGAATCATATCTTATTTGACCAATGTTTGTTCTATTTATCTAAAGGACATTTACAAGAAATATTCATCTGAAAGATATGTTAGCAAGATATTTTGTTTATAATTTCTTGGTTTCAATGTACTTGAGCTAATGTGGAATGTCATAGTTCCACTGATATAGATTTTAGACTATGCTAAATTTTTGTAAGGAATTTTAAATTCTGTTGAGAAATAAGAATTTGTAATAAGAATAAACACTTGTTCTTTAAAGAAAAAGATAAAATAATTGTTATCCTTTATGCACATTAGATAGATTTATATCTGAAAAATACCAATATAAGGTTATAGACAGGTGTGAAATCACAAATGACACATTCTACAAGTTCAACCACTCAATTTGTCTCAAAATTGGCACTAGGATGTGCATTTTACTCTAAGGCAGTTTTGCATTCATTTACATGAAATCCCAAATCTAACTGGATGAAAGGAACTCCTTGTGTTCTTCAATTGCAGTTTAAATGACATATGTAAATTTACAAATATATCTAACTCCATATTACAACCTTGAAAACAATTTTTGAGGTACAGGGAAGCTTGGGCGTTCATTTTAATGTTGTCACTTAATACAGGTTTGACCTTGCAAATTACAGAGTCTTTTTGTGCAACAGAGTATTTTATGAATGAGAATGAAAAACTGACCTTGGTTTCCCTCATAACCCACCATCCTATGATTAATCAAAATGTCTTGAATCTTTGTGCATAGAAATCATCCTTTTTGGAGTGTAAATGCACTACTAATTGTACAAACATGTTATAAATATTGGAATGATCAGTTGTTGAGGGTTGTTGAGGAATCAAGATGTTCTGGGAGAATTCTTGCAGATATCAATGTTACTTTCATTACTTTGATCCAATGTTTTTTTTAAGTGAAATTTCACCAATTTGGCTATTTTTTTTGAAGAAATGTACGCTACAAGTTTTTTCATTGAAAATAAAAAACTTGTAGCATAATTTATTATTATAGTTATGCATACACTTATATTTTTCAGTTAAGTATAAACATTTTGCATGAGTATATAATAGGTTTTCTTAAAAACTTTTCGAAATCAATGATTACGCATCCCAATTATTTTGGGAACATTCACTACATAAGGATGAATAGCTAATATTAACTACTCTTGGGAAAACCATGAATTTTCAATTGAAGTCATGTAAGTTTATGTAGGATTTTTTTTTTTTTATAATCACATTATTTGTTTTTACTTCTTTCAACATGTAGGTGGGATTCCATGTTGATATTAGTGTGCAAAATTGTTTCCATGTATTTATAAAGATATTTTCCATTGTCATTTTTTTTTTTGTAATTTGTTGTTAATTATTGTCAACGATGCAGATGTGACACTAATGGAATGGTGTTGTTGCCAAATTTTATATATATATATATATATATATATATATATATATATATATATATATATATATATATGCTTTGATCACCAAATAGTTTGATAACTTATGACTTATTTGTTTTGAAAGAAGAAACATTGCTTTGATTTGTAAGTCTGATAACCCTACTTGTTTTCAGGAGTATAGGCCTATCTCCCTATAAAACCAAATAAATTGGGTCAAAATGGACACTAGGGCGTTTATTTTACTCTGAGGTCGATTTGCATTCAAATTTATATGAAATCCCAAATGTAGCTACATGAAACAACCTCTCATGTTCTTCAATTTCACTTTAAATGACATATGTATATTTACAATATATCTAACTCCATATTACAACCTTTACAACAATGTTTGATCTACATGGAATCTTGGGTGTGAATTTTAATGTTCTCACTTAGTATAGGTTCAATTGAGCAAATTACAAAGTCTTTTTTCACAAAAGAGTCTTTTATGATTGAAAATGAAAAACTGTCATTGGTTTCTCTCATAACCCACCATCCTTTGATTCATCAAAATGTCGTAAATATTTGTGCTTAGAAATCATCATTTTTGGAGTGTAAACACACGACTAATTGTACAAACAGGTTATAAATATTGGAATGGTCAATTTACAACTTAAATCCTAAACAATGGAGCCTTATCCAATTTTTAGGCGAGTAGTTTAATATAGCCAACTTTAATGATTTGGCCCTTTGGTTTTACAAGAATTTTTTAGCCTTTATGCACACCAGATAGGTTTATGTATGACAATTCCAATATAGTTTAGAAACAATTGTAAAATCACAAACTATAGCTTATGCAGGTTAAACCACTAAATTTGGCTCAAAATTGAGACTAGGGCATGCATTTGAGGCTGAGGCAATTTTGCATTCAAATTTACATGAAATCCCAATTCTAGGTGCATGAAAGCAACCTCTCATGTTCTTCAATTGAACTTTAGATGCATAGGTAAATTTACCCTTTATGTATCTCCATATTAAAACTTATAAAATAATTTTTGGAGACACAAGGAAGCTTGGCTATGCATTTTCACTTTGTTACTTAGTATAGTTTAGATCTTGCAAATTACAAGGAAAACTTTGACTCTTTTTCACAGCCACTCTTTTTAAACTTGCAATTTCAAAATAAATAACATGAAAATGTCTATTATGATAAATCACATCCCCAACAATTTGCATAACTCAAATCTAAGGTATTATACAACATTGAGTTACTTTTTACAAACAATTTGTGTGTTTCAAGGATTTTACTATGCATATCTTGCCTATTTTTGCACAGAAGAGTCTTTTATGACTCTAAATTCAAAACTAACCTTGGTTCCTCTCCTAACCCACCATCCTCTCATTCATCAAAATGTAGTGAATCTTTGTGCATAAAAATCATCCTTTTTTGTAGTGTAAATGCACTACTAATTGTACAAAGAGGTTATAAATATTGTAATGATCAATGTAAAACTTAAATCCTGAATGATGGAGACTTGGCCAACTTTGGGCATGAAATTTAATATAGCCAAATTTAACAATTTCTCCCTTTGGTTTTACAATGCAATTTGCATCCTTGAGGCACACCAGGTAGGTTTATGTCTAAAAATGTTGATATAAGTTTATCGATAGGTGTAAAATCACAAACTACAACTCATGCAAGTTGAACCACTAAATTTGGCTCAAAATTGAGATGACAACATGCATTTGAGGCTGAGGAAGTTTTGCATTCAAATTTACATGAAATCCTAATTCTAGGTGCATGAAATAAATCTCTCCTATTATTCAATTGAACTTTAGATGCATATGTAAATTTACCGTTTATTTAACTCCATCTTAAAACTTATAAAAGAATTTTTGGAGCTACAGGGAAGCTTGGGTGTGCATTTTAATTTTATCACTTAGTATAATTTAGACCTTGCAAATTACAAGACAAATTTTGCCTCTTTTGCACAACCACCCTTTTTAAATTTGCAATTGCAAAAGAAACAACATGAACATGTCTACTATGATAAACCACATCCCAAACAATTTGCACAATTCAAATCTAAGGTATAGTACAACATTGGGTTACGTTTTAGAAACAATTTGTGCATTTCGAGGGTTTTACTATGCATCTCTTGCCTATTTTTTCATAGAAGAGTATTTTATGACTCTTAATGCAAAACTGACCTTGGTTTCTCTCCTAACCCACCATCCTCTGATTCATCAAAATGTAGTGAATATTTGTTCATATAAATCACCATTTTTGGAGTCTAAATGCACTACTAATTGTACAAACATGTTATAAATAGTGGAATGATCAATTTACAACTTAAATCCTAAATTATGGAGCCTTAAACAACTTTGGGCGTGTAGTTTAATATAGCCAACTTTAACAATTCGACCCTTTGGCTTTACAATGCAATTTTAGCCTTTACGCACACAAGGTAGGTTTATGTTTGAAAGTTCCAATATAAGTTTATAGACATGTGTAAAATCACAAAATACAACTTATGCAAGTTGAACCACTAAATTTGGCTCAAAATTGAGACTAGGGAATACATTTGAGGCTGAGGTAGTTTTACATTCAAATGGACATGAAATCCCAATTCTAGGTGCATGAAAGAGACCTCTCTTCTTGTTCAATTGAACTTTAGATGCATAGGTAAATTTACCATTTATGTAACTCCATATGACAACTTATAATTTTTTTTTTGGAGCTACAGGGAAGCTTGGGCATGTATTTTAATTTGATCACTTAGTACAGTTTAGACATTGAAAATTACAAGGCAAACGTTGTCTCTTTTGCACAACCACCCTTTTTAAACTTGCAATTGAAAAATAAACAACATGAATAGGTATACTATGATAAACCACATCCCCAACAACCTGGACAACTCAAATCTAAGGTATAATACAACATTGGGTTACTTTTTACAAATAGTTTGTGCATTTTGAGGGTTTTACTATGCATCTCTTGCCTATTTTTGCACATAAGAGTCTTTTATGGTTCTTAATGCAAAACTAACCTTGGTTTCTCTCCTAACCCACCATCCTCCTATTCATCAAAATGTCGTGAATTTTTGTGCATACAAATCATTCTTTTTGGAGTGTAAATGTATTACTAATTGTAAAAACATGCTATAAATATTGTAATGATTAATTTACAACTTAAATAATAAATTATAGAGCCTTAGCCAACTTTAGGCGTGTAGTTTAATATAACCAACTTTAAGAATTAGGCCCTTTGGTTTTACAAGGTAATTTTTAGCCTTTATGCACATAAGGGAGGTTTATGTATGAAAATGCCAATATAATTTTATATACATGTGAAAAATCACAAACTATAGCTTTTGCAAGTTGAACCACTCCATTTGGGTCAAAATTGAGACTAGGGCGTGCATTGTACAATAAGATAGTTTTCGCTTCAAATTTACATCAAAAGCCCAATTCTGGGTGCATGAAAGCAACCTCTTATGTTCTTCAATTGAGCTTTATATGTATAGGTAAATTTACCATCTATGTAACTTCATCTTAACGCTTGTAAAACAATTTTTGGAGGTACAAGGAAGCTTGGGTGTGCATTTTAATTTTGTCACTTAGTACAATTTAGACCTTGCAAATATCAATGTGTATTTCATTTCAATACAATCATTTTTGTCTCGTAAAAAGAACCTTTAAATATAATTTATTATAGGTAGATTCAAACATTATTTTAGAGATTCATTAAATATCACTTAAATTTTGCAAATAAACACTAAATATCACAACACGCATCACATATAAGGCAAGTATGGGTACAATTTTTTTTATTGATCTTCCATTAATTCCTCATAAATATAGAAGGATCTTTACATGACAAACATCACATATATAATCTCCATTAGAAAACTAGGAAAACTGTAATACATATTCTACAACTTTCTCCTCTTTGAAGATTCCTCTCGAGGAATCTCTAACAATCCTCTCCTTTGCTATCTCTCTACTTACAACCTTATATATTATGTTCCCCATGGGGACCACCTTGACCCATAGGTATCTTACATAAGTGGATCATAACTAACTTTACATGTATTCACAGGTCCTCAATGTTACTAGGAAAGTCACTCTATGGCATGGAGTAAACCACAACAAACAAAATGACACGTAGAAATCAACTATAATCCCAAGTATGCTATATAAAAGAAATTCTAATAGGACAAGATCAAGAACCTACCTAGTCCAAACGTTCGATGAAGATCATCGTTGAGCACACAACTCAAAGATTTATACCTGCAACGTGTCCTCAACAACCAAGATATCCAAGAATATGGTGATAATATATAATGCTAGCATATAAAATAGCATAATCCATTAACATTCATGAAAAATACACCCATGGAATAATAATTCAATATATTTGAAAGATATCAATTGGACGAGAAAATAGTATTTCTATTAAAAATGATCAACATAAGTGTATAAGTGACAAACTTCTGTGTCGACACACATCGGAACCGAAAAACTAAGTCCCTCCAATTGGGCCTCCACCACTTCAATCCTCCACCAAAGGCAAGCTCATAGAAGGGAGACAACGAGGTTCTCCATCAAATAAGGAAGATCTTGGGGGATGAAAAATCTGTTTAGACTTTAAAGGATAAAGGGATGCAGACTCAATGTGAAGTGAAATTTCTCCAGAGTATATTTTCTATCAAAAGTTGAAATCTCTTTCTTTCCACGGTTTGGATATGGCCCAATTTATAGCCTTCAAATGGAACTGAAGGGCCAATTCAGAACATTTCCAGTATATGGAAGGTCAAGGATCATGGATCTCGTGATGTGACATGGAAACCCATCACAATTTTTAATTTTGAGCACCAAACTCGATGTACACGGGTTGTAGTGGTGCAACCTGCATATACACATGTTGTCTCACTAGTAGGGCACGTATATGTGGAAAAATATGATTTTTTGTCTCTAAAGGTACAACAAGGGACTTCACATCTGCATAGGGAAATGGAAAGGCCCTCTAATCAAGTTGCATGGGGTGAGGCAAAAAATTCTATAACAGATGCCCCCTAATGTGTGAGGTCAGAGGAGTATCTGCGATGGATGAAATACATTATAAGTTCCATAAGTGGAGTGATGGAGACTCAACTGGAAGTGCTAGTTGCTCATGAGAATATTACAATTCATAATGACTTTTTACACATGGCTTCCAATTTGAATTACACTGCATATCCATGTGGAAATATACCAAAAATTTGTTCATGGCCATGAATAGACAACACAAAGTGGCCATAGGCTGTCATAGTCATGAACACAGCCCAGTGGAAACTAGTCTCAAAATCCATCTGAAGATATTTCTATACAATTGAGTATAATCGGATCTCCCATGATCACTGAAGTCATATAGATACCGGTCCAATGAAAAAGAACAACAACTTAGGAAAGTTGCGACTGTAAATTGAATGTCTTCTACACGATCCACCAAAGGTACAAGTCTACATCATGTGAATAGAGGAGTTGAATTTGAACACAATGGGACTTTGTTTGATTACCGATCATTAATGTATACCATTAACAAACACGAGACAACCTGCCAATAATGAAAGTAGGTATCAAGGCATTGAGTACATTCTTACAAGTGTGAATAAAGGTGTTGAGGTCGAACACTTGAAGAATCCATCGATCATGAGACATTGATGTAATCCCAAATTTCAATGGTGGGATAACCTGCCATAGATGACTACAAGCCTCTAGGTACTCATAGGACTCTAGGCCTCATTTTCAGAATAGATGAGCTAGATTCGATGGAAGGAGACCCGTTGAAAGGAGAGCATTAAGGCATCTCTCATCAGTCATCACAAGGTACAAAGCAATATCTTGATGATTTGGAGAAACTCAGATGAAGAGGATGTTCATGAACCGACGAACTCGTTTGTCTCTTGCATGCACCAGATGCAATTAGTGCACAAAAGAGACCCTATGAATAACGACCAATAAGGAATACTGCCTACAACGGAGAGGAAACCACCAATAAGGATAATGGAATCTAAGACACTGCACAAATCCCAATGTGTGAATAGATTTCTTGCCTTCAAACACAAGGAAAAATCCCCAATCATCAACCAATGAGGAGATGTCGACTACTAGGTTCAAGGTTACCTACTAATAATGAAAATAGGACCAGGGTGCACGGTATGACTACAAATTCATGTAACTCTGAGACACACTGAGGGTATGGACGACATGGAAAGTCAAGAGTTATGAGAAATGGCTGACACAGACTTATAGACATACTTTGAACAATAGCATGAGACATATGGATAGCTCAGGCAACATAGACTTGATGGTGAAACCTTGTGATGCAGGAGCATCGATGAACTTTCCATAGGGTCTAGAAGAATAACCAGTTGGAGGAGTAAACTCTAAGTAATGAGATCAACTTCCTAAGGTCATACTAAACCCAAAATTTGGATGACAATGGACTCAAAAGTTTGTGCTTTGTTCAAAGGCAACATGACTGCTGCCAATATGAGAGAATATTTGTTTCCCACCCGTCTTTTTTTGTTTTTTCATAGGAAAATGAATGTTATGATACCAGAGAAGAAACGAGTGTCACGAGTATAAAACTAGCTCCAAATAGTGGAACATACCTATGCTCAATGCAAGGAATTGCATGTGGGACATGGATACTTGGGGGAATGTTTCCTCTTAGGGTATAGGATGTCAAGCTGCAAAGGATAAAAACAAGGCTCTAATTGGCTAGTGATGCAAATTGTTGAGGTAAGAGGCTTATAATGAGAAAGTGGGAACCGACAATAGGATCAATATTGAAAGCAAGATAATGAAATGAAATTACAACTTAACTCCAAATAATGGAATTTTTCATAAATTTAATCCCCTAGGCCTGAAAAAGTATAAAACAATGCCCAAGAGAACTCTTCTAGCCAATGGTGACTAGAGTGTTCCTTTTTTGAAATTAGTCTATTTGGTCCAAAAAAGAGTTAAACTTACACCAAATATACATCCTTTTAAATCCATTTAACGAGTGTGAAAGATACAAGTTCACTCAACAATCTTTTCTCCTTTTTAGAGAGTCAGAAAAGAGCTTAACTAAGACTCAGGAGGAGTCCCATAGGTAAAGGTCAAAATTCTTGTGAGTAAGAATATGAGGTTTGAACACAAAGTCTTATTGGAACTATAAGGGACTCCCGGTCCTATGGAATAATTTCCGCATGGGCACCAAATGGCCCAAAGGTTCTAACTAGGGAACCCATGTTTGGTAAGCCTCTACCACTCAATAACGACACTTCTAGTAGGAGTAAGAAGGTTTTGTGTCACTAATAAATGGTTATGTACCTAAGGCATATGGATCTTCATGATAGAATAATGCAAATATGCAAAATGGTGTGACAACCTATCCTATATGCTAGTAAAATAAAACACCTTCCAAAGTCATGAACGGGCGATATGGCGCTAGAAACTGCAAAAATCCCTAGACAAAACCACCACCAACTTCTTCCATTGCACTATTAGTCCACTAGGTCAAACAATTAGAAGAAACTATGTAAAGTGGATAAAAGTTTTCTACTAATAGTAAAAATAACCAATTTTACCATACCATTTGAGTTTTTTACCCACATAGTGCATTTTGGACCATTTTTCCCACGCGATTCAAGGGTTGATTGTGTGAGCTATGATCAATTGAATTGACAACCGTTGAGACCAAGTAAGTTCTTTTACTCTCCTCTTCATTTCTAGTAGTTTAAATTTTAAATTTAGTCTTCATTTTTTGAGTATTTGAGGGCGTACCATATGGATTATGGTGTACGCGAGCTATATTTTATCGGGTTAGTATATGGAGACATGTAAGTTGGAAAATAAAATCATGCCCATGTATATGTGGCCCTACACATGACTGTTAACATTACAACGCACGTACAAGTCCGTAATTTTTTTATTATAAATAATTTGACTGAAAAAATGGTTTTTCTTTGGCAGGATGGTGCTTGAAGGGAGAGAGAGAGCATCAGGAAGTAGATGCAGTAGTGGAAAGAGACGCATGGGCCCAACTGGATATAAAAATATGTGGCCTTTATAAACTTTGGGCTCTCAAAGGAATGAGGGCACAAGTGAGGTTACTCCAAATGCTAGTAAACGTTTGGGATATAGATATAGAGGGATTCAATCTCGACGGGAAACCATTGAGGATTGAATTATATGACATATATTTCATCACAGGATTGTCTCGTCGAGGTGAGGTAGTGAATCTTAAAGCCCAAGGGGATGGGGGTTGTATTTACATAGAGGAATACATTTCCACCCACTGTGTTGTAGGCACAGATAAAGTAGGGATCCAACTCCCCATCAGGGTGATCGATAACATTAGTGTAAAGATCATCGTCCTTGTTCTTACATAGATCTCAAGGTCGGCTGCGTTGTACCAGAAATCAAGGCCACTCATATTTTTCACAGTGGAGTGTTTACGACCCATGATTTATTATTGGTGCACCTCACTACTGGATAACATGAAGAGTTAGCTAACAGATTGCAAACAAGGGAGAAAGAGAAACTTTGGGTTTGCATCCATATTGTGTAGTTTTTTATTTGAGTGGGTTCCAGGCTTCAACCCTAGAGTAGATATCATTCCACATGAACCACACAGACCGCATGATCCAACGATTTCACGGTGGACCAATGTCATGTAGCGGTTAGGAGGTGGTAAGGTGCCACCCCCCTACAACGATGAGTTATTTTTCTGGTGGCGTCGACATGTGATATCCATAGATGACTACCCTTATGATGGGATCAACTACATAGGAGATCTAGATATGCCTTTTCTACTAGGCTCCACCTATGATGATATAGGTATGAAAAGTTTTTATATATTTCGTTTTTTGTGTTTTTTCAAAAAGAATAAAAAAATGTAAATATTTTTGTATGGTATCAAGTATTAAAAAATGCTTTGTTACGCATATGTGGGTCCATGATGACCAGATGGATTCCATGACATTAGCGGAGGAACCAGAGAGATGAGAATATGGGAGAGATGCAGAGAGAGTGCTACAAAATGTGTAGGGGAATCTGTCTCGATTGACGCACATGATTTCTATGGTTCAGGTGGAGGATCTGCTAGAGGCTATGCAACGATAGGTGGTAGGTGTGCCCCGTGCATGGGTGCAACTCTTCTGGTGTCTCACAAATGTCGTAGTGTTCTATTAGGATACACATATGGTGCCACAGGCGTAGATGCCATGATCATTATATCTATTATCCATATATGTATTTTGAGGGTGTGAGCCCCATTTTGTACTATGACACCATATTTTTTGAAGAGATGAAATATAAAAAACATTGGTCCTCAGCTTTACTTATATATATTACAATGTTTACATTGATGAATGTGTTTTTTTTACTTCAATTATGTGAAAATTACAATCCAAAACATAATTAGCATATGCATCAGATACACAATTAGAACTTCGAGGTATGTGATTATAAGTAATAAAATCAAAGTATCATTCCAAGAGTCGTTCCTATAGGAATCATCTAAATAGAGTAGGGTCTTGCACATGGTAACTGACATACGACTAACTGGGAGTCCATGCGATCCTCTAAAAACAAAACACCATGTGAAATGGCATTACATAAAAGCTATATAATGACACTATAATCAACCACATTATTTGTTGATGGCTCGAGACGAACGGAACCCGAAGACACGAGTTTACCCTCGGGTGAGTAAATGACCCAAGTGGCGGAGGACATGTTTCGTGTATGATGAATAGAACCATCTGTGAACCCTAAGTAAACTAAAGGCTCCATTGACATCTACCAACCAAGGGAAAAATCGATAAGCAAGCCGATGACGTAAAGGAAAAGGTGTATATACACTAATATACACTAATATACAAAGAGTCACGCCCAATATTGAGGGCTCATGCATAATATATTTTAAGGTAGAGCCCATTTCTGGGCTCACCCAACATATTCCCTTCATAATCCTTCAATTCATAGGCTCCTTTTTCTAAAACACGTCGCATGATATAAGGACCGTTCCACATGGGGTTGAACTTACCTGCCCCCAACAGTTCTTTGGCTTGGTTATACAGGAGGACCAAGTCAAACTCAATGTACTATCAAGGACAGACAGACCTATCATACAAAACCTTAACACATCGTTTATTTTCCTTGATAGTCATAGAGGCATCTCAATGTTGCTCATCTAGGTGCTCTAAGTGCACGAGGTGTTCTTTAAGATTGGATGTGTCAGGTAGGAGCTCAATTTCCATCTCGAGGGAAGGGATTTCACATTCAATCAGGAGAATTGAATCCACACCATGTACGAACTAAAAAGGAGAAAAACCGGTGGAAGTCTTAACCGAGGTTCAATATTCCCAAAGCACAGGGTAAAGCATTAGATGTCAGTCAAACTTACTCTAGCTGACAATTTTTTGCCAAATGTTCTTGAGAGATTTGTTCATAGCCTCTATTTGTCAATTTTCTAGAGGATAGTAAGGGGAATAATGACCGTGCTTAAACACCAATTTTGATGATAACTCCTACATCATTTCATTCTAAAAGTGACTGCCATGATCAGTTACAATCTCCTTTGGGATTCCTAACCGGGATATAATTTGGTTGAATACGCAAATTTTTGTTGTATTACCATCGTATTTAAAGTTAGGCATGACATCTTCCCACTTAGTAAAGTAATCTAGGACCACGATAATGTTGATGCCCCCCAATCAAAGCTGACTTATAGTCCATAAAATATACCCCCCACTTGGTGAAGGGACCGACGGTGATGACTGGGTGAAGAGGGGATGGATGTGAGTGCATTATCTAAGTGAACACATGGAAAGGGTGACACTTCTTGATTGCTACAACACAATCTTTAAAAATTGACGGCCAAAAATAACCAGCTCGCAAATTGTTTTGGGTTGTTTCATCCCAGATAGATGACCACCACAAGACCCACTGTGAGAGTCATTGAAAACCGATTCAACTTCCTCGTGATTCAAGCAACGACACAAAATATTATCTACTCCTCGAGAATACAAAGTATCACCAATGATAAGGTAGTTTTTAGCTTGATGTCGTATATGTCATTGATCGTCTCTCGATAGATGCTGAGGTAAATTCAAGGTTTGAATATAAATCAAAATGTCTCCATGCCAGGGGTCTGAAAATGAGATAAGGAAAATGTGTTCATCTATGAACGAATCTTTATGAATAACGTCCTCATCTAATTAAGGGAAGTATGATATTAATTCGGAAAAAACTAGTGATTTTTTGGATTTCGCCGAAGCAAAATCGAGATCAAATTCTTGCAAAATAAAAATCCAGTTATTTAATTTCCCCCCTATGATACGTCTGGTAAGGAGGCATTTAAATGGATTGATGTATGAAACTATGGTATTTTTGCAAAGCAATATATAATGTCGTAATCTCTGAAGTGCATGTACGACGACTAAGGATAGGTTCTCTATGCGAGAGGATTTAAGCTCAAGACCGACTAATTTTTGACTAAGATAGTAGACAATGTTCTCATGGAGCTCATCATCCTCTTGAACCAAAACCATACCAACCATCCCTTCGGTCGTGGCGATATAAAGCAAATAATCCCTATCATAATATGGAGGCTTCAACAGAGGCGCCGATACCAAGGATTTCTTAAGAGCATCGAAGGATTCCTAGGCTTTCTCATCCGATATAAACTGAGTGTCCTTCTTCAAAAGATGCACAAAACCCTTAGTTAAATTGACATAGTTCACAATGAACCGACACAAGAAGTTAGCCTTCTCCTGTAAACCCTAAATTTGTTGAATGTTAAACGGGGGAGGAAATCAAAGTATTGCCTCAACCTTCATAGGATCCACCATGATCCCATTCTCAGAGACTAAGAATCCTAAGAGATGACCAAACCTAAAACATAATATGCACTTGTGAGGGTTTAAATGGATGTGACAATAACGAAATCTCTCAAATACTAGTCGAAGGTGAGTAGAGGGATCTACTCTCTTGCGAGAGTGAGCAACGATATTGTCAAGGTAAGCTTCAAAAATATATTTTATATCATGAAAAGAAAAGTTCACATGGTGCATTGGAAGGTTTATCTGACATATTTAAGGCCGAAAGGAATTTTCCAGTATGCAAAAGTACCCCAAGGACAAATAAACGCCATCTTGTGTTGATCCTCTGGTTTGATTTAAATTTGATTATATCCTGAAAATCCATCCATAAAAGAAAAAACTTCGCTTCCCATGCACTCATCAAGAATATGGTCAATGAAAGGAGTCAAGAAGTTGTCTTTAGGACAAGCCTTGTTTAGGTCTCTAAAATCCATACATACACAAATGGTTCCTTGTTTCTTATTCACAGGAACGGGGTTGGACACCCATTCGGTCAAAGGAATTGGGTAGATGAAACCAACATTAAGTATCTTATCTACCTCAGCCTTAATAACAAGGGCCTTCCTAGGATTAATAGATCTAAGATGTTGTCAAACAGGTCTAGCATTCAGATAAGTCTTGATCTCATGTTCAATAATGCTAGGGTCGATTCCTAGCATCTCTTCATACAACCAAGCGAATACGTCACAAAATTCTTTGAAGAGATTGATGTAGATCTGTATTTCTTCAGGCGAACAATCCACATTGATATATACATTTTCAATTTTTCCAGGAATTCAAGAGATGTCGATCATGACAGTAGGAGAAATATTCACCATGTTTCCTTCATCATAAACACCATGCATATCTAGTGGAACCACAACGTGACCAACCATCTCACTCAAGGTAGATATAAAGTTGTCCTGTTCGATCCTAACAAGTCCTGGGAGAAAGTAAGAGCGATGATGCATATCATCCCAAGGACCATTAGAACCATTCATGGCCTCTAAGATGGATTCATCTGAAGGTAAAGTATCATTGAGGCAATCATGTGAACAAGACGATTCGGCGGCCTAAACAAGCTCGAGAACAATATCCTCCTCATCCGTCTGTGAGGAGACAAGATCTGAGTCAGTAGTAATGTTAGGAACAACCTGATATGCAACCTCTACTGTTGACAACAATATTTCCATTCCAATATGTGACTAACCTTCGTCTGATAGAGTCGGGGAAGGTAGGGTCCAAGGGTCATTGAAATACAAGGTACATAAAGGAACGGACCTCATCGATGATGAAGAATCACTGGAAATGGTATAAATGTGGTGAATTGATGCCATGAAATCAAAGGTACCCATAAGAGAGGAATACATTCCGACACCAATATCTTCAGTTGTCGTCTGAGAATTGTCGATCACTGGGATCGAAGGTCCAACTGATGCATTAGGACTAGCATATACAAAGGATAGTTGATCAATCGCCAATATTTTCCCTGAGTGAAGAAAACATAAAGTGCGAAAAAAAGATGACACGACCACAGTCATGGCATACATCCAATTACTCCCTAGCAGTAAATTATAGTCAAGGGGTGCATCAACCACCTCGACATCAGCCTCCACTATCTTTCCACCTAAATGGACCAGGAAAGAGGAAATAATTCCATGGGGTCAAAATGAGCGACCATCAAATGCGGTCAACATAGTCATAGATTGAGAGAGAGTCAAAGAACCTATGGATGTCCAACAGGTTAGGGACATTACACATGTTTCAACACCTTCATCAATAATGATACATTTGATGGTATATCTCATGTAATCCAGATGGATTTCAAAGGCCACATGGTAAGGCAAGTGAGGCTTAACAATCATGACATCAAACTTAATAACCTTTGATCCACGTGGGTCTAGAGCTCCTAAAGCAGATAACAATGCATTCCTCTGTGAAGGACATGTCTGGAGCACCTCCAAAGGAGACATCGCACAAGGGTTTTGACCCAGATATTCAACAATCAAATATTTCTGGACAACTGTGTCATTAGGATTGTGGGAAGATCATTTTAGTACTCCTTTCGGAATATGAGGTGAAGGATATGGATTTTTGATCAGCAAGGGTGTTTTTGGAGGGGGGGGAGACTCTAGACCTAGAACAGTCTGTGAAGAACTGTAATCATGAGATCGAATGGATACATTAAAATGTGACTTGACCATATTAACACATAGAAGGTCACCTTCATGTGCCGAGGGGTTTTGATTCCCACTTGAAACATTTATGGTATTGGAGGATCCTGAGGCCAAGTGCTGATTATGTGGAAATAGATTGGTCAGCAAAGCAGGTGGTTGAGATAAGATCCTCGAGGCTTCCTCTAGTTTTGGGCATAGGTGGGTAAGGTGATCATATTTACAAATTTTACAAGGAAACTTCACCTTTCACTTTTGTTTCTTTCCCTCACCAACATTAGTATTCGATCAATCATTGTTAGTGTTGTCCTTGGTTTTGTTACTATTTCTCCCAACCTTACGATTATTACCACGTCCTTTATTTCTATTCCCTCTTGGTTGTTGGTTACCATTTGGGTTGGTTGATGACTGTACATAATTCACATCCGCCGACTGAGTGGGAGCGGAGGACGAAGACGAAGCATGTCCTGCTACATATTGGCTCAGAGACAACTTCTTCAACTAGTTCGTCACCAAGTCTGTAGACCTAGCATTTGTAGAGCATATAATTCCATTAGCATGAGTCCCATGCTTTTGTCTAGGGTCATAATTTGACCTCGGTGCGTCAGGAAGAATTTCATACAACATCCCAGACTAATCATATATGAGGTCCAGTTGATGGGCTTTGAAAATAACTTCTTCCTTAGATGTTACCCCAGATGTAGAAACATCTTTCGAAATAAAAGGCAATAGGTAGTTAAGGAACCATTCCAAAAGAAACTCTAAAGGAATGTAGGCTTCAATCAAACTCTTTCGTTTACTCCATTCTTGGATATGGTCTGAGATATGCATGGCCTTATCTTTGCGGAGGGTCGACAAGAGGTCTATGTCAGCATCATAGCGAACCGACAACTGGAAGTGGTTGAGAAAGACTAAAACCATCTGATTAAAATTTCAGTATGTTCCCCCTGGTATCTCAATGTAACATTTCGCTGCAACCCCCACGAGGGTGTGTTGAAATAGTCTTAAATGAATAGAATCATCATTAAGATAATTGGATGAGAACCAAAGATGAAAATTAGTAACATGATCACTCAGATCCTTGCCAGTATTTCCTTCGAATTACATAATGTACAAAGGAATCTTGGTGTGGATGGGGGGCCATGATGGATTGTAATGCACCAGGTCATTTATTAATCTCGACAAATATGGAAAATTAAGCATGGCCAAAAAAGGGAGCCGGGGTTGCGACATCTAAGCCCATGCTCCCAGGAGATATTGATGTTGAGGGATTGTATCCCATCCAAGTTTTTGGTATACACCATTGCCCTGTCCAGGAGGGTAATATCCTCCTCCAAAATGATTCATAAGAGGTTGTATGGGAGCCATACTTGTAGGAATGTTATAATGAGGGTTATAAACATTACCCCAGCTAGAGGATCTCCAATCTACAGGTTTCCCATAGTATGAAACTAACCTCCTCCGGGTGGAAATATGGAGGATAGAGGTGGATTCTTCATACCAAATGTATTAGTCAAAATCATTGTGGAGGAGGAAGGGGGAAAGGAAATAACATAGGAAGTGGCTTGTCTACCCAGTTGAGTACCCCATCCAGGAGAATTGAGACTAGGATTAGACCCAAAAGAAAAAGAAGGTTGACCCCCAACCGTAGGATTTATTTGGGGAATTTGACCTCTATCAGATGAAAGAGGAGTATGCGGAGGTGCCATGCCCCCAGGTCCAATAGTAGGATTGGAATTAGTTGCTAGAATGGAGGATGAAAGTTGCGATGTCATATTTGGCATACCAAAAGAGAAAGGGTTAGAGATCGAAGGTATGGACTGAGAATTATATTGAGGTGTACCAAAACGAGACCTAAAAGGGTTCATTACTATGGGTTGAGTAGAAACCATGGGTTGGATAGGAGTAATGATGGGAACCTTTCATATTACAATCTTCGAGACTAGAGGAGTTGAAGGAAACATATTAACTATAGTAGTTATAGGAGTCTAGGGACTCCCAATGTCGTTTGGACTTGACTCAATACTCATACTTGTATAATCAGAATTCTGGTAGGTGGAGATATGTGTACCAAATTTAATAACTTTGTGCCTCTTAGAAGGAAAAGACTCAAGGTGCGGTGTTAACTTCAATAAATGGCGAGACCTGCGAGAAAGCTGGTCTGGCTCCACGATGACTCAAGAATCAAGATATAAAAACAAAATCCTAGGGCCAAATAAAAATAAGATAGCACACCAAAATAAACAAAAAGGCCAAATGCACACAAACATGATATAGTAGCTGAAAAGGCCCCCCTATCACTAGATTAGGTATATCTCACCCAAGATGGGCCTGAGTCTCCCTTCAAAATATTGGAGGTATCAAAATCAGTTCTAAGGGCCCTCATGGGCTTAAAATTGCAGTCAGTTAGATCCCCCCAGATAGGTAATATTCCATAAAGGTTGTGTGTTGTCCGACCCTTATCTGACTCAGGGCACCTACAAATAACCCCTACAAGTAACCTATGTGGCTACCTATGCCAAGCAAATAAAGCCACCACAATATAACCAATGCGTAGGTGAACAGTCGCAAGTCAGGTCCACCGTATGGGCAGGGAAACAAAGCCCAAAATATTGAAATCACCACCTCTCATGGAGATAAAGGTGCTATAAAGACCCCAAATACAAATAAATCCTCAGAAATATCTCTGATGCTAAGAAGGTATTAGAGGGATATCTCTGCAACCAAATTCAGGCGACCTCGTGCTCAACCCGATGTGATTGGAGCATCTCAATGTCACTAATTACACAATGGATTTCACCACTCCATCGTCAGACACATATGTTTTAGTTTAATAGCCTTGGAGAAGTTTACTTAGAAAATCCTATTCCAAGGCACTATATCCTATGCTTTTTTGTGTACTCTGAAAAATAAATTTTAGTTTATCAATGTTACTTTTTATGGATTTGTTTACTCAAGAGATGCGGTCATGAAACTGATGATATTATGACTCAACATATCAAATAAATTAATATAAAAGTAGTGCTAATTTCTAATATTAAATTCTCAAAAGATGGTAAGCTTTTTAACTGCAACTTTCAATGTATTTCTACAATTTCAGTAAGATGCAATATTTCCATATATATCAAGATCAATAGTAAATAACCAAAAGAGAAAATGCCATAATGGAAAATGTGTAAATGTTTTTGTATTTTCGATATAAAGAAACGTAAATGCAAGGACTGAATAACAACTTGATATACAGACCCTACTACGAGTAGAAAGAGACAAGCTAAGAAGGATACCAAGAAGAAAACACTCAGACCAAGATGTAAGGACAACCAATGAAAAAGATGATAAGAAATAAAACTGCCTAAAAATTCAAAAAAAATAAGGTTTCCTATCACTCTGGATGCACTCAACAGTTAGGACATAGACCTAAGAAGACTCAACAACCATCCAAACTCACCCAACAAACACCAAACTCAGTCAGGAAGCACAAAAAGTTGATGTACGAGACTGTTTGAGGAAAAATCACATATGTACGTGCCCTATAGAAGTACATCTCGCATATGTATGCGTATGTCAAGGGAAAACCCGCGTATATGTAATAAAACACTTCCAGGGCAAGGATTAAGCCAATAAAACTTAGATGCAAAGTAAAAATAGGCTGTCAAGGAATCAGGTGACAAGGAAACTCAGGATAATAGAGAGCAATTCAAGGAGAAAAACACTCAAAACCCCAAACAAAATATCAATCCCAAATATGGTCGCCAATTCTGTTTATGAGGAAAATAAATCTATGTCATGGGGTAAACCACAACAAACAGAATGACACACAAAAATCATCTCTAATCCCAAGTATGCTATATACAAGAAATGCTAACAGGACAAGATCAAGAGCCTACCTCATTCGAACGTTCAATCAGGATCACCATTGAGCACGCAACTCAAAGCTTTGTACCTACAAGTTGTCCTCAACAACCAAGATACACAAGCATATGGTGAGAATATCTAATGTTAGCATATAAAATAGCATAATCCCCATGAAATAATAATTCATGAAAAATATGCCCATGGAATAATAATTCAATATATTTGCAAGATATCAATTGGATGAGAAAATAGTATTTCTATTAAAAATGATCTACATAAGTGTATAAGTGACGAAATTTTGTACTGGCACACATTGAAAATGAGAAACTAAGTCCCTTTGGTTGGGTCTCCACCACTTCAATCCTCCACCAAAGGCAAGCTCATATAAGGGAGACAATGAGGTTCTTCATCAAATAAAGAAGAGTTTGGGGGCTGAACAACGTGTTCAAACTTTAAAGGATAAAGTGATGAAGACTCAACGTGAAGTGAAGTTTCTCCAGAGTATCTTTGCAAAAGTTGAATTCTCTTTCTTTCCACGATTTGGATATGGTCCAATTTATAGCCTTGAAATGGAACTGAAGGGTCGATTCAAAACATTTCTAGTATATGGAAGGTCAAGGATCATGCATCTCATGACATGACATGGAAATCCGACACAATTTTTAATTTTGAGAACCAAACTTGATGTACGCGGGCTTTAGTGGTGCAAGCTGCATATATGCATTCCTTCTAACTGGTAGGGCACGTATATGTGGAAAAATATGATTTTTTGGCTCTTAAGGTACAACAAGGGACTTCAAGTCTCCATAGGCAAATGGAAATTCCCTCTAAGCAAGTTACATGGGGTGAGGAAAAACTTGCTATAAAACTCAAGACAATTGTTACAACCTTATATATTATGTTCCCCATGGGGAACACCTTGACCCATAGGTCGCTTACATAAGTGGATCATAACTATATTTACATGTATTCATAGGTCCTTGATCCAGTTGTTACAACTATGAGGAGATGCTTAGTACTTTAGGCACACTTCACCTTGTTGTATCCAATCGTCCATTGTAATCAATACCCAAAAGGGTGTTTTATCCAGTCACCAACTTCACAATGTGGGGTGGTATTGAATCATCTTATAGTGTGAATGGGTTCCAAAATTGGTGGTGCACCGAAGGGTCTAATGGAAGATACATAATGCAATATGGATATGGAGGGTGCACCACTAGGCGAGAAGAGAGTAGGGGAAGTATTGGAGATGTGATGCAAGAGCATCACTGGAAAGCACACAAAGCAGGACCTATCAGTGTCTAGGAGCTTGTATGGAATCTCAACGCTGGTAGTTGCAACAACCATTTTGAAGTACACCTTAACTCATTGACGGAAAAATCTTTTGAGGCACACTTGAGTGATTGCGAGCGAAGTGGGAGTTTCCACTCTAGCTCTAGAATGAGACTGCACTAAAATAGCCATAGGATAGGTGGTGATGTAGACAAGTAGCCAAGGGAAACCCTAAAATCCATCTAAGATAATTAGAGGTTTTGTACCCCCAAATGAGGCTCGCCACAGGGTAGATAGTTGCAAGTTAGTAGGCGATTTATGAGTTTTTTTTAGTTTTTGTTTTAAATTCAGTTGTAGCCATTTTCACTTATGAATATAGTAGAGGAAAATTGATCCAATGCATGGTGTGGACATTGTTTTGCAATTCTCTTTTATTGTGTTTTCATGAATGAATGAATGAATTTCTATATGAGTAGAAGGAACTGTAAATGTGAGGATAGTTTCAAATGTTTCTCTTATATTGAGAGTGGTGCAAGGTGTGCACACATAACATAAGGAGTACGTTAACAGAATCTGTTTCGATTTTGAAGCTTAGAAGAGATAGCACGAAACTTCCCTTTGCAAGGAGTACAAAGAGGTTGGCGCAAGGCATGCACAGTCATCCACAAGAATTTGAACTTTGCATAAATATATGGTGCAAGGAGTGCACAGATTCAAGATTTGACTAAGTGTCAAAGGGACTTTGCAAGAATTTGAAGAACCAGGAAAGGAGAATGCTAGGGGGGCGAGAGGAAATTCTCTTTGAGAAATCCTTTGGATCTGAGTTATCGAAATCCCTGAAATGAAAGGAGTGCACGGGAAGATGAAGTCTCCACGAGACCAAGCTCAGGAGGAATAACACTTTTCATAAGTGTTAACAAGATCCAAGAAACATACTTGCAGGAAGGAAAAAGGTCGAAGCCTTTGAATCCTTCGAAAATATTCTAATTCTGAAGAAAGCATAAGCTAGGGGAGAAATATCTGGACCATTTGATCAATGTCCAAACAACAAGGAACAAGCACAGAGGGGGAAAGATCTCAGCCATTCGGTCTGAGTGCAAAGGAATCGTAGCCTCCCGATCAAGGTAAAGTGCACTAATGATAAGCTTTGAAAGTATGCAGGAGGAGTGGGGTTGCAAAATTATGAAATCATCAAAACTATCCATCAAGGGGGACATGTGGCGAGAGATCATTGTTTCGCTGACTCGTGACTCAGAGAAGTCAAAGGCAGAGTTATAAGAATTCACGAATCAGAAAATCATGATTTGATCACAACCGTTGATCAGAGGAGAGATCTGGACCATTGGTCACCTAGGGAGATATCATGAGTTCAGATATCGGTAGAAGGTAGGTGAGAGGTCCTCCAACTTCGTGAAACGTGAAGTCCTGATACACGAAAAGGAAATCAGAACCATTGGATCACGGGGATTGTGGACCGTTTATTTGGCGCTACGAAATATGGGGATTTCGAAGGTCGGGAGAGTTGGGGTCACTCACATGCAAAGACCCGATACGTGAAGTCGCGACACACCTTTTGATTAGGGGAGTGGCCACAGTCGTGGTGACATAAAGGAAAATCCTTAGCCAGAGAAGAGCTAGCACCCATTTGGCATTGAGGTTTGAAAAACGATCAGGAGAGGGCCCCCGAGTCTCATATGACCCGTGTCTTTGGAGAAAGGACATATGTAAGTGGGTTCAGGGTTTAGTAGAGACCCAAAGAGTTAATCAAACTCAGTTTCTTGATCGATCCTAGAACGGGAGGTCACACACCCTTAGGAGAGAAGGGGGGTCTGCACCAAGTGGTATCAGAGATGAGGTTTTGTTTGCAGACAACAAGAAAAGGAGAGGAGACATAAGGACTTGAAGTTGTACACTATGTGTGATAGACAGTCAACACAATGTCACCAAGGAGATGAGCGGAAGCACCTTTAGTTAATCGAGTTGTAGAAAGGGAGATGTGAGAACTACGTGCAATATTAGAGGTGATGGAGGAAGCACATAGATGAGCACTTGATACTGGAGTCATCAACGATGAAGAGAGTGAAGCAGTAGAAGTCGAAGAGGCTGCAGGAGAGGAGGTTGTCGAAGAATGCTTGCTGAGAGCAGTTGCTAGATTGGGAGGTAGAGCCAAGATAAAGGTCCCAATGTATGAAGGTAATTTAGATGCTGAAGAGTTGTTGAATTGGATAAGATCCATGGACAAACATTTCGACTATGAATATGTCGATGAAGAGAGAAAGGTGAAACAGGTTGTCACCAGGCTAAAAGGACATGTAACACTGTGGTGGGATGAACTGTAGGTTGAAAGGAGAAGCAAAGGCAAGCAAAAGATAAAGAATTTGGACAGAATGGTAGCCAAGCTGAAGGGTAAGTTCATGCCCAAGGATTATCATATTAACATGTTCAGGAAGATGTAGATACTGAGACAGAAAGGGATGACAGTTAAGGAGTACATAGAGGAGTTCTATAGGCTTAACATTAGAACTGGACAAAGGGAGAGAGGTGAAGAAAAAGTTTCCAGATATATAAATGGCCTGAGTTATGAAATCCAGGATGAGATCAACATGATGTCGGTAAATACACTGGAGGATGCTTGTCATTTTGCGCTGAAAGCAGAGGAGAAGTTGGCTAGAAAACAAAGCAAACAAGGAGGAGGAAAAATCCCATCCCCAAACAAAAGAAAGGGAGTTACCCATGACAAGACATATAATTCTAAGGACGAGGCTGAAAAACCACACAGTCACTCAAAAAGAGGAGAAAATTCTCGAGGAAGACAGGGTGGTGGAAGAATTTCTTCTAGAGGAAGAGGAAGAAGAGGAGGAAGAGAAGTAAGATGTTATGCCTGTGGAAAGACAAGACACATGTCTTGGGAATGCCTTGAGAAAAAGAAAGAAGGAGGACGTGAATCTCACATTTCATAAGCACAGAGAAGAGATGTTGAAACAAAAGGAGCAGAGGATGGAAGATCCTTGATGTTGAGGAAGGTTCTCTTAAATCTATAGGCAAAAGTTAAAAATACAATGCAGAGGAACAATCTCTTTAGAAAAAATTTCAAGACTAAAGATAGAGTATGCAAGGTGATAATTGACAGTGGGAGCACTGACAACTTAGTATCCATGGAGATGGTGGAGAAATTGGAGCTGGAGACAACTACACATCCGAAGCCATAGAAAGTCTCATGGTTGAAAAAAGGACACTAGGTAATGGTTACTAAACAATTCTTAATTGAATTTAAGATAAGAGGATATAGAGATGAAATTCTATGCGATGTAATTCCCATGGATGTATGCCATATTTTGTTGGGAAGACCATGGCAATTTGACAGGAATGTCATTCATGATGTGAGGAAGAATACATACACCTTGAAGAAGAATGGTAGAACACACATGTTGCTTCAAATAGAGGAGAAGAAAGTGAAGGAGGAAGCCAATACAAGCATTATTCTCATGAAAGAAGTCAAGAAAGAATAGGAGATGCAATTTGTTGTGGTGAGGAAACCCAGAGTTATCCTTACAAGTAATTCAATGGATGATTTGCCTAAATATGTTTAGGAATAATTGGATAATTTTGCTGACATAGTGGTGGATAAGCTGCCTAACTCATTGCCACCCATCAGAAGTATCAACCACCATATTGACTTGATACCAGGATCAAGTCTTCTGAGCAAAGCATCATACATATTGACACCTCGAGAGAATGAGGAAGTGAAGAACCAAGTCCAGGAACTACTAGATAAAGGTTTGGTCAGAGAAAGATTGAGTCCATGTGTAGTACCAACTGTGTTGAGTCCAAATAAGGATGGAGGATGGATAATGTCTACAGACTCAAGAGCCATTAACAAGATCACCATCAGGTATATATTTCCTTTACCAGGAATGGACGATTTTATGGACTGTTTAAGTGGAGAAAATTTCTTTTCTAAGATAGATTTGAAAAGTGGATATCACCAGATTAGAATGAGAGAGGGTGATTAGTGGAAGACAACCTTTAAGACAAATGAAAGCTTGTATGAGTGTCTTGTTATTCCATTTGGCTTGATGAATGCCCTGAGTACTTTTATGAGGCTGATGAATGAAATACTAAAAGATTGCATTGGCAAGTTTGTGGCTTTATATCAGAATGATATATTGATCTTTAGCAGGACTAAAGAGGAGCATTTGAGGCACCTAACACTAGTGATGAGGAGACTACAATAGGAGAAGCTGTTGATAAATATGAAGAAGTCCTCTTTTATGAAGACATAACTCATTTACTTGGGTTTTGTGATCTCTTCAAATGAATTGAATATGGATCCAGAGAAGGTGAAATCAATCAAATAATGGTCATCATCGAGGAGCATGTTTGAGGTAAGAAGCTTCCATGGATTAACAAGTTTCTATAGGAAGTTCATAAGAGACTTCAGTGGAATTTGTGCGCCAATGATGGATATAGTGAAGAAGAAGCACAAGTATTTTAAATGGACAAAGGAAGACGAGAAGAGATTCAATATACTGAAGGGGAAAATAACAGAACACCCAATTCTAGTCTTGCCAAATTTTTAAAAGACATTTCAGGTAAGATGTGATGCAAGTGGAGTTGCAATTGGAGTGGTATTGAGCCAGGATAACAGACTTGTTTCCTATTTCAGTGAGAAGATGAAAGAGACCAAGAGGAAATACTCCACATATGATAAGGCGTTTTATGCCATAATTCAAGCCTTGAATAAGTAGAGACATTACCTTGTCCCACATAAATTTGTATTGTATGGCGATAACCAAGCTTTATAATTCATAACCAGATAGGAGAAATTGAATCAAAGGCATGCAAAATGGGTTGATTTTATGCATAAATTTACTTTTGTCATAAAACATATTTATGGGAATACTAACAAATTTGTTGATGCATTAAGAAAGAGATGTTTGATTTTGCAAGAATTTTAGGTGAAGACCTTGGGGTTTGAGCACCTTAAGTACATGTATTTTGATGATACATATTTCAAAGAAGCATATGAAGCATGTGAAAACCCTGTGCTAAGAGACAAAAGCCAGTGGACAAAGTATATGATTCAAGAGGGATTGTTGTTGAAAGGAAATAAATTGTGCATACCAAAATGCTCAATGAGGGATAACCTTTTGAAAGAAAAGCATAGTGGAGGATTGGATGGACATTTCGGCCATGATAAAACATTTTCACAGTTGACCAGTTCATACTATTGGCCATGTATGAGAATGAAAGTGATAAAGTTTGTGAACAAATGTAGAATCTGCCAACATGCAAAAGGAAAAAGACATAACAGTGGATTGTATCAACCATTTCCAATACCAGAGAGGCCTTGGGATGCAATAAGCATGGATTTTGTGTTGGGAATACCAAGAACGCAAAGAGGATTTGATTCTATATTTGTGGTGGTGGATATATTTTCAACTATGGCACACTTTATCCCATGCCAAAAGACAAGTGATGCGACACATGTTGCAAATATGTTATTCAAGGAAGTTGTAAGACTTCACGAGCTACCCAAAAGCATTGTCTTGGACATAGACACAAAATTTATTGGACACTTTTGGAGAACACTGTGGAAGAAGTTGGGGACAGATTTTTCCTTTAGCTTAGCTTATCACCCTCAGACAGATGGACATAATTAGGTGGTAAATTGAAGTTTGGGAAACTTGTTGAGGAGTCTGGTTACTGAACACCATAATCAGTGGGATTAGATTCCGCCACAAACCGAATTTTCATACAATGATTCACCAAACAGGAGCGCTGGAAAGAGCCCATTCCAAATATTGTATGGAATGAAACCCAGGGGAGTATCTGAGTTGAGAGACTTAGATCAGAGTGAGATCAGAAGCGCTAGAGAATAAGATTTCACTGCAGAAATGCATAAACTCCATAGACAGATCAGAGGGTGGTTGCAGATTTCTAACCAGGAGTACAAGCACAGAGCTGATCAACATCGCAAAGAACTTCAATATGAAGTAGGAGATTAAGTTCTGACACATCTCAGGAAAGAAAGGTTCCCTAGGGGAACATATAACAAGTTAAAAATGAAGAAGATAGGACCATGTAAGATCTTGAGGAAGTTTGATGCAAACACCTATGAGATTGATCTTTCAGATGATGAGGGAATATTGCTCATATTCAATATTTCAGACCTGTATCCTTACAGGAAATATGACACCAAGGGATCAAAAGATCAAGAGAAGATTCAATGGGAGAAACAAATGCCTGTAGAAGAAAATCCATAGATGGAGAATATCGTTGATAAGAGGATCGACAAAAAGACCAGGAGGAAGACCTATTTTGAATATTTGATCAAGTGGAAGGGACACCCAATTGAAGATGCCAGTTGCGAAATTGAAGATCCTATACAGAAGCATGGAAAGTTGATGTAGGAGCTTATGGACAGGAGTCCATGAATTTTTGTCAAGGGGAGTATGATGCAGGAGCATCATTGGAAAGAACGTGAAGCAGGACCTATCAGCGTCTTGGAGCCTGTAGGGAATCTCAACACTGGCAGTTGTAGCAACCATTTTGAAGTACGCCTTAACTCAATGCCAAAAAAATCTTTTGAGGCACGCTTGAGCGATCACAAGCGAAGCGGGAGTTTCCACTCCGGCTCTGGAATGTGACTACACTAAAATAGTCCTAGGATAGGTTGTGATGTAGACAAGTAGCCAGGGGAAACCCTAATATCCCTCTGAGATAAATAGAGGTTTTGTACGCCCAAATGAGGTTGGCCACAAGGTAGATAGTTGCAAGTTAGTATGCAATTTCTGAGATTTTTTTCAGTTTTTGTTTTAAATTCAATTGTAGCCATTTTCACTTATGAATATAATAGAGGAAAATTGATCCAATGCATGGTGTGGACATTTTTTTTCAATCCTCTGTTACTATGTTTTTAAGAATGAATGAATGAATTTCGTTATGAGTAGAAGGAATTGTGAATGTGAGGATAGTTTCAATTGTTTCTCTTCTATTGAGAGTGGTACAAGGTGTGCACACAAAACACAAGGAGTGTGTTAATGGGATCTATTTCGATTCCGAAGCTTAGAAGAGATAGCACGAAACTTTCCTTTGCAAGGAGTGAAAAGAGACTGGAGCAAGGCGTGCACAGTCGTTCACGAGAATTTGAACCTTGCATAAAGATCTGGTGCAAGAAGTGCACAGATATGAGATTTGACTAGGTGTCGAAGGGACTTTGCAAGAAGTCGAACAACCAAGAAAGGAGAAAACCAGGGGGGCGAGAGGAAATTCTCTTTGAGAAATCCTTTGGATCTGAGTTATCAAAATCCCTCAAAGACAAGGAGTGTGCAGGAAGCCGAAGTCTCCACGAGACCAATCTCAAGAGGAATAACACTTTTCATAAGTGTTAACGAGATCCAAGAAATGAAATCAAAGGAAGGACAAAGGTTGAAGCCTTTGAATCCTTCGAAAATATTCTAAGTCTGAAGGAAGCGTAAGCTTAGGGAGAAGGATCTGGACTGTCTGATTAACGTCCAAACAACGAGGAACAAGCATAGAGGGGGGAATATCTCAGCCGTTTGGTCTGAGTGCAAAGGAACTGTAGCCTCATGATCAAGTTAAAGTGCACTAACGATAAGCTTTGAAAGTATGCAGGAGGAGTGAGGTTACAAAATTACAAAATCTTCGGAACCATCCATCAAGTGGGACACATGGTGAGAGATAAGTGTTTCATTGACTCGTGACTTAGAGAAGTCAAAGGCAGAGTTATAAGAACTCATGAATCGCAAAATCTTGATTTGATCACAGCCATTGATCGGAGGAGAGATCTAGACTGTTGGTCACCCAAGGAGATATCGAGAGTTCGGATATTGAGAGAACGGAGGTGAGCGGTCCTCCAACTTCATGAAACATAAAGTATCGATACGCAAAAAGGAAATTAGGACCGTTAGATCACGGGGATTGTGGATCGTTGATTTGGCGCTATGAAATATCAGTATTTTGGAGGTCAGGAGAGTCAGGGTGACTCACATGCGAAGACCCGATATGCGAAGTCGCGACGTGCCTTTTGATTAGGTGAGTGGCCACAACCGTGGTCACGTAAAGGAAATGGCTTAGATAGAGAAGAGCTAGCGCCCGATTGGCATTGAGGTTTGAACAACACTCAGGAGAGGTCCCACGGGTCTCATACGACCTACATCTTTGGAGAAAGGACACGTGTAAGTGGGTTTGGGGTTTATAAAAGACCCGAAGAGTCAATCAGACTCAGTTTCTTGATCTATCCTAGATCGTGAGGTTGTGCAGCCCTTAGGAGAGAAAGGGGGTCTGTACCAAGATGAGCTTGAGACAAATGACTATGGTGGGGATGAACATGATTGATACAAACCAGGTATATGTTTATTATTAGTTATGGTCTTATTGCTAAGCAACTGTCCTAGTATCATGTACCTAGGTCAAACATCTTCAACGCCTATTTTTACCGACCAATCCAGACATATTCCTTTTGGTGAACTACTTTGTCTCTCATCTCCTTATGCTATTGTATTCCTTTGAAAGTGTTGGAATTATCAATTCCTCCCCTCAATGTGTGCTCCATTTCTTTGTGTTGGGGCCTCGTAGACTGTCGACGTTGATGCAGAATTCTTCTTCTTGACTGGTGGCACCATTTGCATATGAGTGCAATACTGTGACCTATGATTCAAACACTTAAATCCTTCCCAAGTTTCCCCCAGGGTGGCATAGTCTAAATGTTCTATGTTTAATTGGAATTTTTCACCTAAATTCAATTATCTAAATCTGGGAAAAAATACAATTTTATGTTGTTTAAATTGCATTTCTGAATGCATAAATAGATTCAACATCCTGAAAAACCCCTGGGGAAATCGAATTATATAAACTTAACCACTCAATGGGATAGTTATAATTACATGGACTAGTGTCCCTTCATTATACAAAGGGGTAAATCTAGAACATGGTAGTACTAGTTAGGAACAACCATCATATGACTTCACTGGTCACATTAACTAACATCTGGCTTGAAATTTTCTCATATCATATCTGGCAGCACAACTGATCTGGGTCAGGTACTATCCAACCTTCCCACATCACAAAATATTCTAATATGCACTATGTTCATCCATTAATTCTTGTACTTTCCAATATCTCTTATTCAATCACGTTTAATTGTTGTCTATATACACAACGAGCATAATAATCCCATGCCAGACATTTTTATACCCCCTAGATACCATAAATAACATCTCGATTGAGACAAAACATGCATAATAATCCCGCGATGGACATTTTTACCCCCTTATATGGCATAATTAAGGCCCAATTAGGTGCCAAACACACCAAGGAGATAGAAACTTTGTTGACATGGAAGTGCCATAGTGGCAGGTCATGGGGAGATTGTGGGTCACGATGGTGATGTCAATGTTGCATAATCACCAGTCTTGAAAACTATTGAATCAGAGTTGGAAGTTCGACGAATAACAAACGACATCGTTTGTCCGAAAAATTTCGGGGCACCAAGAAAACAATATAATTTTTTTTTGAGAATTAGTTAGTAATGTCTGAAGGTAAGGTGGATTGTTTCCATAATGTCGGAACACCCCGTCAGACTTCAACACCATATGTACATATAATATCTTGTTGGAAACTTTGGGTAGAAATCTAATCTTAGTGAAGTTATTTTCGCTTTCACTTTGAGAAACACATGTCCCCCCACTTTAAAATCTATGAAAACCTTGGTCTTGTATGCATAACGTTTTTGCCTATCCTAGGAAGCCTTTAAATTATGCCTAATCTTTGTCATTTTCTCTTTGATTTCCTTTAGAAAATCTGACCCAATGACAACTTTGTTTTCTGGGTTGTCCCAACCCACTGGTGTGTTACACTTCCTACCATACAATTCTTCAAATGGGCTCATTTTTAATGAGGCTTGATACCCATTATTGTAAGCAAATTATGCCAAGTGGATACAATCCTCCCACTTTGGTGGCTGGTCCATCACATGCATTTTGATCATGTCTTCAATTATTCTATTGGTCCTCTATGTTTTCCCATCTTATTCTGGGTGATATGTTGTACTGGGATTTATATTTGTCCCAAATCCTTTGAACAAACATTTCCAAAAATTGTATGTGAATTTGGGATCCCTGTTTGAAACAATTTCCTTGGGTGCTCCATGTAGACGAGAAACTTCTTTCATGTAGATCTATGCAATATTTGATTCCTTATGTGTAGTCTTTACTAGAATAAAATGTGCAGCCTTAGTTAAGTTATCCGCCATTACCATGATAGAATCATGTTGTGTCACTGATCTAGGCAACTTCATAATAAAATCCACTGTAACTACTTCCCACTTTTATTCTTAAATGGACAATGGATGTAATAGCCCAACTGGATGCCTATGTTCAGTATTCACCTTCTGACATTCTATGCATTTGACTACGTAATCAACCACCTCTTTGTTCATTATTAGCCAAAAGTATTGACTTCTTATAGGTGCAATTGATTTTTGATATCGTGGGTTCCTAGAATATGGCGCATTCAAAATTTCTCTCAGCACTGTATTTTTTTTATCTCACTAGTGTTATAGCACAAAATTCCACACCTATGCATTTGTGACATGGTATTACCCTTTTTCTAGCTTTCTAAAGTAAAATCCCAAACTTTCCTCATCAAGTCATCTAAAAAAATTGGCATTTGTTGATATCCACGGGTTTCCTTTTTGCAACACACCAACATACATGCCTTGCAAGCTTACAACCCGTGGATACCCTAAATAATTATGAAAAATAAAATAATTCCATGATTTCAGGTGGGTTTCTTGGTTGGGATCGCTTCCTAACGACCTTGATATCGTACTAAATGGATTTCAACCTCCCCAACCTCTTTGGGATGGTATAAAAACACCGTTGAGGGAAAAGATGAGGACAAGTCTAATGGTGCAAGGTTATTTTGTTGAGATTTAGCAAGCTTCCCTAATCCTTTCATGCTCTGAGTAGTATGCCCTGAACTAGAAACTGCTTTTCCAATCTTAATTCCTCTCTTATATAGCCATAAGGTGTGTTCCTATCCTTATTGGGTTATGTGAGGAAGATCCTAGTTGTTGAGTTTATTCTCGAAGGACTTGTGGAGGAACTCGGGTAGTTGGCTCCGAAGCAATTCCAAAAGTCGAAACAGGTTGTAACCAAATTTCATATATTGTCAATACTATAATAGAGCTCTTTCCCTTCTATCTTGTGTTCATTACAATGTTATATGGTTTTATTGATCATATATGATTTTATTTATACACTTGATATATGCTACTTGAACCTATAACTACCTTTTTGCATCACTATATTGGTTTCTTATTGTAGGTTGGTTCCGACAGAGACCATGGGCTCTTCAAGATACTAGAGTGGGGATCGACATCGAATGAAGGGTTTAAGGTGCAAGTCTTCTCCTTTCCCTTCCCTTCTCTCTCGTAGTGAAAACGTATTTATTTCTTGTTTGCATGTTTTTTTGTGAGGGTAGATTTCAATCTTCTTATTTCGGTCTCTCTCTGCTCTGACTTGACCCAAAGTCATGGGGGAAACATCCCTTAATCATAATTGGTCACCATACTGGGGACTCTCCTAGTTTGAGTCATTTCGTATGGTTTCTTATTTTCTCTTTCTTTTTGTGGTTTTGGTGTGTTTATTAGATTTATTTTATAAAGATTTAACCTCTTAGGAACATATACTAAAGTTTCTGGAAACCCCTTTTCTGGAGTGGCTTTAATTTTTTTTTTTAATTTCTAGCCCATCTGTGCCTATTCGTCCTATAACCCACAGAAATAATTGTTTTTCCTATGTATGACCTGCGGATATCCACGAGTCCTAATGCACACAGTCGTGAACCTGTGTAAAATTGATATTTTTTTATGAATTCATCTTAGAGTCTAGAAGTTAAGTTTGGTCCTTCAACTTTTCCTGAGCCTCCTCGATGGTTTTCTTGTTTATTTCTACTTTTTGAAGTATTTGAAAACTTGTTAATCGCATAAAAATAAAATATCTTGCTTTTTTTGACGTCAATTCTTGTTTATAAGGTTTTTGGGTTGATTGAGAGGTCAGTCTTATTTTCCTAGGTTGTGTGTCCAGTCTTGCTGAGTTTTCAATTACTCTTGGTTGATTGCTTTCTTTCTTTGTACTTGCTTCTCCTTGTTTACAAAAGAAAAATAAATTTTCTTTTGTCTTGCATTTCATTTCTTCTAGAAAAAAAGACAAAAAGTATACTTGTTTTCCAAGTTTCTTCTTTTCTTGAACCCTTTTCCTTGACCATTAAATAAAAATATTCAGTTAAATAGCATTCAAGTCGTTGCACATTATAGTTTGGATTTTGTTTTTCATTAGATCTTTGAAAAGAGATTCTAGGTTTCATTATGAAGTGAATCAAATATTGAATACAAAAAATATTTTTCTTTCATCATTGAAAAGAAAAAGAGTTTCGTTTAAGCATTGTTTCACACCTTTTTCATTTGAAGAAACTGCATACTGCATTGTGTTCTTAAGTGATTTACTTTTGGAGTGTGTCATAAACACCAATCAAGTTTCATTTGTTCCTTTATTGAGTAACAAAAACCCTTAAAATGAATGTTTAAATACAACTTACTAGAAATATTCACTTTTATAGGGTACACAAATAAATTTAGGCTAGGTTCTTGGTTTAGGGTGGAGAGTAAATTTATCCAAGGCCACAAGACAAATGTAGGATTCTGAGCTAGGGAAAGTATAAAATTCAACCTTAATATAAGTATATCTGGGAGCCTCCTCTAACACTAGATCTAAGAACGAGGTTGCGTAAAGGATATCTGAGTAGAGAACCCTCCAGAGATTAACTGAGTGTAGTGGAAATATTGTATATTCGGGCTTAGCTACCCTGCCCGTACTTTCAATCCCGATTGTCGAATGTACCCACCAAATGTTGAATATGAGTTGGTAACTTTAGTGGCTATTCCTATGGATATTATAATGTGACTACGAGGGTTTTTCGTGGTACCTAGGGAAAATTTCGCATCACACTTTTCAATACAGTTGGATGGTTCCCTGCGAAGTGCGGGTACTTGCACCAAATAAGGATGGTTAGTGGAGGTCAGGATAACTACCTCTCACTGCTTCGTTCATTGATCCATGAGACTTAATCAACTCGTGCCTTCATTCAGAAGGCCATTTACCCTGTCTTGTGACTATTATGGTCTCATGACCTAATCCACCTAATTCAAAGTATTAACGAGGATTATTTGTGTCTGTTTTTTCCATATATGATTTTTTCTAGTGGTGTGCTCGAAAAACATATATTTTCTTAGGTTGGAGTGTATCATGGTCCCATGAAGAGTTGATACCTCAAAGTGTCTGACCAACCACCCCATTGATCGAGGATAATTCAAGGCCTTCCTCCTGAAGAAGAAGTTAGAAATTATTCTCCTCCACCTCCTTTAAGGAGTTGACTTGATTCATCTGGCACTTTTGTGTTGACTCGTCAGGCTAAGATCATAGACTCAGAACCTCCAAAAGTTCAGGCTTCAAAACTAGAGGAAGTAGTTGTTGAATATATTGGAGCCAAAGAATTTTCTTTGCGCCTCAGTCCTCCATTACCTAGGACTTATCCATTTCCGCAGGGCCCAGAATAAATGAAGTAGCTCATCCCTAATGCTCTTTTCTTGGCTGGAGGAACCATGTCGGTGCAATGCGCGATCTGGGATTTTTACTCAGTCATCTGAGGAAATTGGAACAAGATGAGAGTTTTGAGGGAAAGGGAAGGTCATTCCTTCTCTTTTGGCCCTATTTTTCTGAAGAACGAAACATGGATTAAGTGGAACTCGTAGATTTTCCCCATAAACCCAATTTAAAGAGGTGGTACAAGTCCCATCTCCCATATTGGATATTGTTAATAGTATCCCTCTTCATCGGGCCATTATGGACGACACTATGTCAGTGTTTGCGTTGAGAGTCCTTTTAACTTTCACCACGACAATTGTCACTCGAGGGATATTTCCTCCCGATGTGTCTACTCAAACCACTGTTGTTAGTCAGTTTATTATTTCCATTCTGACCAATAACATTCCTTTGTTGGTCATTGGTCCCACTCAAGCTATGAGTGCAACTGCGTTTCTACCATCAACAACACATGCTTTTTTGTATAGTATGCCATTGATGGATGTGCTAAATGTGTTGGCTGCTTCTCAGTCAATGTCCCATGCATCAAGTGTCATTCGGGGAGAACTTCAGCTCCTTACCAAGTGTTTCCTTGGGGAAGAGGTCATATTCCTCCATCATCCTCATTCATTGAGAGTAGGGATTTCCTGTCTTCCGGCCCTAACCTTGCCTGGGGTTGGGGAACTTCTATGGGTAGTGGATCTCAGTCCGCTAGTATGCCACCCACTTCAACCCCATTCACACTGTATGGTGGGTTCAGGAGTAACCCTTTCACCTCGTCTGTAGTTTCGGTAGGGGGAAACCCCTTCACAGGTCAATCCGTTTCCATGAAAGGACATTTATACTCATAAGGGATGTCATTGGTGGGTACCCCTCTCCAAGGCCAGTGGAATCCTACACAAGGGATGTCACAAAGGGGCAGCCCCTTTCCTGATCAATTTAAACCCATGCCTGGAGTCTTTCCCATGAAAGGGGGGTCTGTTGAGGGAAACCTCGGTCTTCCTTTCAGGAACTAGATGGGTGGAGGTTTTCCTCCATTCAATGAGGGTAAAAAAGGTTGTATCTGAATCCATGATCCTTCCAAGAACCGTTTCTGGCAACCTGGTTCTAGTTACAATCCAAGGTCCTCTTTTCAGGATGCTAATAAGTTGATCTCGCAGCCTAGGCTACCATTTCTAGCAACGCTGCATTTTTCAGAACTATCCAAGTTGATGAATGAACCTATCTATCATCATCCCAGCTGGCCTGCCATCCCATCCAATTTACCTTCAGACTTACCCAAATTTCAAGGAAAAAGTGGTGAATATTGACATGACCACATGATAGTATTCCATTTGTGGTGTTCATCTAATTCATTGAATGATGACTCAATTCACTTGTGTATTTTCCAACACACTCTCACTGGAGGTGATTCCAAGTAGTACATATAACTAGAAAGGGAGAAATACACGACATTTGGTGACTTAGCCATGGTGCTCCCTAACCACTTATAATTCCCTATTCGATATGATGTTGATACATAACTACTAGCTAACTTCGAACAGGAAAAGACTACGGACATTTTCGATCACATATGAGAATGGAGGAGATAGAAGATATCGATGAAAGAAACAACTCCACCAGAGTTTTTCCTTGAGTAGTTATTGAAATCGTTAATCCCGTACAGTTCAAAGGATGTTGCGAATTCAAGACCACTCTATATACTCCTTTGTATTCCAACCTATGTTTTGTTACACCTTCACATGTCCTGTTTGTACATACTTGTTTTTGCATTTTTACTTTCACTCGTGTCATTTATACTTCACTTCATCTTACAGTTTAGTGTTTCAGTAGTAAAAAACATGATAAGATCTTGGGATGATATCTTGACTTCATATTGTTTGAAATGCATGTCCTATAATGGATCTTTCAAACATTGAGGAAAATTATGCACTTACTTGCATACCTTTAGACCAGTCTCTTTGGATCTTTCCATGATGCAACACCTACACAGGTCCAACTTAACATGGGGTGACTTATGTAAAGTTATATATCCCTAGGAAGGTGAGCGAGGTGGGATACTGAAGGAGAAAACCGATCCACTCGATCTATTCTCGATTGATTACTACCCAATTGTATTTTTGGAAGAGCAAACAATTTTTAGGGTGCAATAGTTAGAGCTTATTCACTCTCAATATGGCATGATTTATGAGATTATGACGGATGTGTCAAGTTCTACTCTCGACTTGGAAAATATAAAGTCAACTCCACATGTCGATGGAAATGTGGGTTCCACACAAAGTAAAGCCACAGATCTAGTTACAAACTTGATGCAGAACTTGGTTATCCAATAGCTTGCTACTAGTCCGGCCCCTCGCTCGACCATCCCTACCACCTAGTCATCGGATGTAAATTATGTGCACTCAAAGACTCAAAAGGGACATTAGTAGCCCAAAGACAAGAAAAGAAAGGGTAAGAAAGGTTTTGGGGGAAATAATAAGAAATCTGATAAGAATGATGAGAGGGAAAAATATGAAAAGAGGAAGGTGAAGTTCCCTTGTAAGATTTGTGGGGATGATCATCTTACACTTCAATGCCCACAAATGGAAGAGGCCCAATGCCTTATGAAGTTGAAACAACAACAACAACAACCTGCTCTGTTGAACAACCCTTTCCCATAAGGGAAGAACTTGCAGGGTGGTTCTTCCAACTCCAACCAGCAAGGGGGCACGCCAAATGCACCCCAGAAGGATGGATATGATGGAGTCGTAAGAATGCTTAGTCATAATAAGCTACATACCATCGACTTGCAAAATCAAAATCATGATTATAGTAGCCTAGGGTCAATAGACAAAGGAAAACAGGTTTCAGAGGATCAAGAACCTTTATACATAGAGAAACCCGAGAAAGAGACAACGTTGCACATACCTAAGGTTGTTTACAAATGGAAAATACACAAACCTAATGCAAGAGCCTCCCCAAACTATTCTATTGTCAAAGAGTTGGATCAAAACCCGTGTGCAATGTATACTTTGGAAGTACTTCAAAGTTTCCCCGCACAACACACTACGTTGTTCTCTGCCATATGACTCACTGACTCTGCTAGTCAGCTCATAAGGAAGTTCGATGCCACTGATGTCAAGCATAATATTCCCTATCATGTGGGCTTCTAGATCAACATCATTTATATTAATTGTTAGATCTAGAGGATGGTCATTGATGAAGGGGCTTCAATGTGCATAATGTCCTTGTATTGTTGGAATGCTATTGGTTCTCTAGAGCTTACCCCTTCCCCATCTCTCTTGAGGGATTTTGAAAAATGATCATTCTGATCCCATGGTCTTATTTCTTCCTGTCTGGTCAAGTTAAGAGGAAAATCTATTTGTGTAGATGTTGAATTAGTCGATGAACTACTTGAATATAAATTTTTACTTGGGAGGAGTTGGTTTTATGACATGATGTCTGTCATCTCGATGATGTTTTGTGTTATATGATTTCCCCATGAGGGAAGAATTGTAACCATTGACCGAGTGGCTTCCAACCTTTCCAAGGCCTTGGATAACCCAGGATCCACAGTTCTGTGGATAAAAAATTCTCAGTTGGCAACTGAGAGCATCGGTTATGGGATGTATCCTTCTCTCATGGGATCCTTTGATTTTTCTACATCGATTTCATATCTTCAATCTACCCTAGTCGACTATCAACAATCGAGCCCACCAATTTTTTCTTTGAGAGTCGCTTCATTTAGAAAATCATATTTATATTATTCATGGAGGCTACCCTCATCATGTGATGTGGCTCAACACTGTATTAATATTAGGATGGTCATACCTTTGTCTACAACTAAGGTCCCTTACCAATCCATTCAGCAGGAAGCTGCAGACCCCGATCAAACTCCTTCATTGACAGAGGAGGATGATCTTTTTCCAGAGCCTATATGGACTCAAAACTCTTCAAATTCAAAAGACTATCTTGACATTGTCTTACCCTCAAACAAAGCTATCATTGAGGCAATGACTGGAGCTGAAAGTCCCTGGGAGGATATACATCACATATTGTTTTTCCTCCTCAAAATTAGTCATATGTAAAAGGGAGAATATAAGTCATCTATGAGTAGGAGTGTTGATCATACGATGAACCCCTTAGACATGCATGGTGTCTATGTCGAGGGGAACATGGAAAATATATCAGAAACTATCCCGATTAACATTTATGAGAACCATCACGTCGTTGAAAACGTCTTCATTGGAGCAAAATTCTCTCAAGATGAGATTTGTCAGTATACAATTATTTTTAAAGAGTTTCAATATGTGTTTTCTTGGTCATACGAGGAGATTCCTGGAATAGATCCTCAGATAGTTCAACACGAGATTCAAACCTATGAGAATGTTAAACCGGTTTGACAAAATTTGCGATCGGTAAATCCTAGGAAGGTAGCAGTGGTCAAATCCAAGGTAGAGAAGTTTCTCAAAGATGACTTTATCTATCCAATCCATTTGATGGAATGGGTTTCCAAACTCGTTTCTCTTGATAAGAAGAAAGGAATGATTCACGTATGTATAGATTTCCGAGACTTGAACAAATCTTGTCCGAAAGATAACTTCCCCATGCCATTTATCAATTATATTTTAGACAAGTGCATGGGAAGTGAAATATTTTCATTTATGGATGGTTTTTCGGGTTGTAACCAGATTGAGATCTGACTGGAAGACCAACACATGACAACTTTCATCTTTTCTTTGGGAAGTTTCACTTATAAGAATATGCCTTTTGGCCTTAAAAATGATAGTGCCACGCTTCAACGAGCCATGTCATTTTCCTTCCATGATTTGAAGCACATAGTGAAGGCCTATTTGGATTATCTTATTACTCATTCACGAAAAAGAGTTGAACATCTATTATACCTCCGTCTTGTTTTTGAAAGGAGTCGTTACTACCGAATCCGATTGAATCCGCATAAGGGCCTTTTTTATGTGAATTCTGGACGTCTTTTGGGATTCATCATTTTGATGAAAGGGATTATGGTTGACCCCTTAAAGGTTGAGGAAATCACTCAATTTCCTCCCCCATGTACAATATGACAAATTCAAATCCTACAAGGAAAGGTGAATTTCCTTTGACGGTTTGTGCCAAACTATGCCAATATCTCGAAAGGATTCATGCACGTTTTGAAAAAGGGGGTCCCATTATGTTGTGATTAAGAGACACATCATTATTTCAACACATTAACAAAGGCCTTAGTTTCTACTCCTTTGTTGATTCCCCCTCATTATAATCAATACATTTTGTTATATTTGGTGGCATTTGAATCCTCGATTGGCATGGTTATGGTGCAAGAAGATGATGAGTTCCAAGAGCACGTCGTCTACTACTTGAGTCACACTTTGTTAGGTCCCAATATTAAGTACTCTCATGTAGAGAAACTAGCCTTGGAAAAATTTCATGGTGTCCAACATCTTCATTATTATATTTTATTGTGTAAGACAACTGTCACCGCCGCTATTAATCCATTTCAATATGATTTGACTTGGAAAATTGTCGGAGGGAAGTACAACAAATGGATTTTGGTTTTTCAATCATTTGACCTCGATTTTAACTCAACCAAATAAAAGAAATATTTTGTCTTCAACGAATTAATTTTGGAGTTTCCAGTTGATAATGACGAGGGAGAGGTCATCGACTCATTCCTTGTTGAGCACATCTTCCTCATCTCTTCGTCTGAACCTTGGTATGAATATATTTTGATATATCTCCAGAATTTGAAGTTTCCCCCGCACTATTGACGAGATGAGAGATGATAGATTCATCACATGGATAAAAAGTATCTCACTGACACATTTTTTCGACGAGGGATAGACTTGATAGTTCATCACTGCCTCACTCACGAAGAGGCGGAAGTAGTGTTAAATGAATATCATGGTGGAGCATGTGGCGGTCATCTATCATGGTTGGTAACAACCCATAATATTTTGTGTGCTGGGCATTTTTGGCCTACGATATTTAAGGATTGTATTGAGGTGGTCAAGAGATGCCATCCTTGTCATGTTTTTACAAAGAATATGTGCATGCAAGTTGCTCCCATGTTTCCTTTCATTATTGTTAGCCCCTTCACCAAGTGGGGGGTAGATTTTATGACATGCCACCCAAATTTGCCTAGGGGGCATCATTACATTATAGTGGTCATGGAATACTTCACTAAGTGGGCCGAAGCCATGCCGAGATTTGTGAATGATGGTGAAACTGCAACACTTTTCATTTTTAATTAGGTTATCGCTAGGTTCAAGGTTCCGAGGGAGATTGTCACTAACCATGGCAATCACTTTTAGAACTACATGATGTCATAGTTAGCATCAAAACTAGGTTTTAGATAGGAGCACTCATCTCCCTACTATCCTCAGGCTAAGGGTCAGGTTGAATCCATCAACAAATATTTAAAAATGATATTGAGAAGAATGTTCAACTCAACTAGAAAAAAATGGCACTTAATTCTATATCCAACATTATAGTCTTATCGAAACTTAATTAATATTGAAACTGGTTTCTCGCCTTTTCAACTCATCCATGGAGTTGAGGCAGTCTTACGAATTGAATGTGAAGTCCCTTCACTTAAGATTGATGTCGAGCTCCTCCCAGATACGACTCAACTTGAAGAATGTCTCATTTACCTTGAACAAATTTACGAGCAACATTGAGATGCAACAATGGAAAATGAAGCACATAAGAAAAGAGTCAAGTATCAATATGACAAGTCTATTTGTTCTAGGGTGTTATCTGAAGGATACCTTTTCTTAGTCTATGACTAGGATAAGGATTCCCTGCGGCAGGAAAGTTCAACCCTATGTGGTATGGTCCATATATCGTGCCACAGGTGTTGGAGAAGGGATATTATGAGCTCATATATTTTGAGGGGAATTCATTGTCGGAGCCAAAAAATGGGATCTACCTTAAAAAGTATTGTTCTTGAGCCTCACGGCTCGAGTACTAGTTGTTTTGTAAACAATGTTTATTTTTGTACATAACTTTGCTTAACAGTTTTGTGTCTTTTCACGTTAGTGATTTTGTGCTTCTGATGTGTGGAAGATTCCCTAGGAATCATCAGTTTATATTAGATACACAGATGGTACTAGTTTCCATTATCATAACTTGGATTCTACAGCTTGGGTGATTTATTCACCTACTAGCCAGCTAGTGTCTGCTGGAGGTGCGTGTATCGGAGAAACTAACAACAATGTTGCCAAATATAATGTCATTATAGATCTTTTACGAGATGCTTTGTTGCACCTTCACGTTTTTTTATATTCTTAGTTGGTGGTTTCGCAGTTGAATGATTTATACCGTATTAGTGATTCGATCTTGTTGCATCGTTTCCTTAGGGCACGTCTTTTGGAACAATCATTTGAATTCATTACTTATGAGCATGTTCCTAGGTGTGCTAATATAGTAGCTGATGCCTACGCTAATTATATTTTAGATTGTAATTTTCTCATTAATCACATAAGAACACATTTCACACATGTAAATATTTCACATTAGCAAGTAAAAAATACAAAAATAAAGCACAAAAATAGTTATATATATATATATATATATATATATATATGTACAAAATGAGGTTCATGATAAAAAATCTTGGGCTATTAGCCCCGAATCTATATCAATAAAAAATGGTGGTCTCAACACATAATAGTCTAGGCCCGAGGCTGGTGAACCTTGTCATAATAAAGTACGACATTCGCTAGACACTAGAACATACAGACCCATGTCTGACGTACTCCTACTACGTGACGTTGCATCCCTATAGGCAGGTCATCTATAGTATCCATGGGGATGGAACGTGTTAGGGCCTCCAAATTCCTACCCATGCTCTGTAGAGTCCTCATTGCATCCTCGTTGGGCCTAACCCCCTCTGTACCCCAATGAATGTGTCGTGGAACACCTGCTGGTCTCATCAGTGCTCTGTCTCCACATTTAAAGAAGCACAAATTAATACTATGGATCTCACCCAAAAGTTAAAATGATTTCTTTTGTAGATATAATATATAATAATAATAAAAAAAATGAAAATTACCTATGTCCTCAAGCTCTTCACTAGGAGGAATGATGATATTAGGATTGTGGATATAGTCGATCCTAGGATATGGATAGTTCTCAATGAATGGGACCTGACGCTCCCGCCAGGAAAATAAGTCATCATCAAACGGGTTAGACATATGCCCTCCTCCTGGATGGGCCAACAAATCGGTCCATCAGACCATGGGAGAAAATGATCGTAATTGTCCTCGAATATGAGTCATGGGGCTCATCATGGGCACCCTCTTGAAGAAAAAAGTGTAAAGGATGCTACCAAATCCAATTTTCTTCTTTCCTCAACTTGTACTCTGTAAGATGATATTTCATGCAAGTCAACATGGTTGTACTCTATTAAAACATGGTTGGACTCGATCACTCCACCCCATTTTTAATTTGTGCCCGAGAAGCCAAGTGGAAAGAGTTGGATCCAACAAAGCAGACCTGGGAACCACTTTTCTCTGTTCCATTTTTGCAGGATTTATTGATATAATCATTAACGGTCCGACCACCTCCCCCACTAGCTTATAAGTTGGGTACTTCCCCTTAGTGGGACAAACCTGTGATGAAGTATATATCCTCAATAATGATCATCAATGATTTCCCCACAAGCATGAATGATTTTGCATCTGGGTGCCAATAGTCAATTAGGAGATTTAACAGTCTCTTTTGGGCTCTCATACCACCAATTTGAAAAACATTGTACATGCCACAGTCTCAGAGAACTTGTTCGACATCGTCATCGTCAAATACTACCCGATAAACCTCTTCATGTTCGTGTTCCCTCCATTGGACAAACATCCTGCCCAAAATTTCAAAGGAAAACAAAGTCAGTCCTTCATTTTCCAAAGTAAGTGTGGGAATCCATAGATTTTTTTGATAACATGCATGGATATCTATGCCTGGTGTTTCTACCAAGCGTGGACATCTGTGCCTCATTATGAGGAAACTTGCAGATGTGCAAATACGTATGAAAAAAGGGAGGGATAGACCTCAAATTTTCATGAAAATTTGAAATTAAAAGGATGAAATAAATAGAATTGGATGAGCACTTACTTGATTTGGGTGGTCAGGGTTTTCGTTGCTCCAAGATTTGAGAATATTCAATGGAAGTTTCAAGGGTTTTTTCCAATTTGGGTAATTTTTGGGTGAAACGGTAAAAATGAATTGGTAAATGGGTAAAATAGCCATATTTTATGTAAATTTTTGAAACCCACTTTCTATAGTTTGCTATTGTTTCCAAAAAATGCAACTAATGGCTAGCCCCTTGTATTTTTATGGTCACCATTTTAGGTATTAAATCCATACTTTGTATTTTGTTTGGTTCCTTTTTTTCGATTGACTGAGTCTTTCTCAAGACTTTGGGCAGGTGATGTTTTGGTAACTGAAATTTAGTATAGGTTGCATCCACCTGAAAATTTTGCATTATTAGTTGCCATTTCTGCTTTATGTTAGAGCAATATTTGCCTCACCCTATGCAATCTTGTAGGGATGGCCTTATCTCATTTCCCTATGCAAACTTGTCTTCCCTGTTACTAGAATCTAGAGACAAAAATAAAAAAAATTCCACTTGTATGCATCTTGCACCCTATACAACAAGCGTATACGCAGGATGCTCCACTACAACCCGCGTACATCGAGATTTGTCCCAGAAAATCAAAATTAAATGTTGGGTTTCCATGTCATGACAGGAGATATCTGATCCTTGGCCTTCCCTATATTGGAAACGTTCTGACTCGGCCCTTCAGTTCCATTTTGAAGGCTACGAGTGGGCCAATTCTAAGCTATGGAAAAGGAGAACGAATTCAACTTTGAGAGAAAAGTTACTCTGGAGAAATTATTTACTTCTTATTGAGTTTGCATCCCTTTATCCCTTAAGTCTGAACATAGTGTTCAACCCCCAATATCTTCCCTTATTGATGGAGAACCTCATTGTATCCCTTTTATGAGCTTGCCTTTTGTGGAGGATTGAAGTGGTGGAGGCCCAGCTGGAAGGAACTTGGTTTCTCGGTTCCAAACCGTGCCAACATAGAAGTCTATAATATTTTCACTTCTGTTGATCATTTATTAATAGAAATACTCTCTTCCCGTCCAATTGATGTCTTGCAAATATATTAATTATTATGCATGGACGTATTTGTTATGAATATTGATGGATTATGCTATCTAATGTGATAACCTTTTACATTGCCACCATATGCTTGTTTTTTCTTGTTTGTTGAGAACTTGTTGCAGGTATATGTAGCTTTGGGTCAAAGTTCTCAATGGTGGACATCATCGAACATATGGATGAGGTAGGCCTCTTTCTTATCTCCCTTGCACATTGGTTTATATAGAATATTGTTGGGATAGAGTTGATTTCTGTATTCATTTCCATCTGTTGTGGTTCACCCTAGCCATAGAGATATTTTCCTCGTAACACTTTACCCTAGGGTCGGATTTATTAACAATTGACATAACATTTTGATTTTCTTAAGAACATCATTTTTTTGATGGTAGTGCCTACCTTCCATGGGCGCTCTAGTCTAGAATCCTTTTGTATTCTTGCTCTCATGTTGCAAGTGTTACTGTAGGCTTGGGAGTCCTGTTTAGCCCCACCATGACATTGTGTATGAGCTTCATTCTTCTTACTCAATATTATTCTTGCCATTACCTACAAGACTCCCCCCATTACAAAGTTTCATTTTAGCTATTTTCAGACTCCTTAAAAATGAAAAGACTTCCAAGTGATCTTGTTTTATTTCACACTTGTTAAACAAATTAGAAAGGATGTCTATTTGGTTCAAGTTTACCCCTTTTTTGGAACGAATGGAATAATTACAAAAAATGAATACTCTAGTCAACTTTGGATAGAAGAGTTCTCCTTGGAATTGTTTTACCCATTTTTGAGCTCAGGAGACTAAATTTACGAAAAAGAACATGTGGTTGAGTTCCAATTGCATTTCATATTGAATTCTCGTGATTTTAGGCCTAATGCCGGCTTCAACATGCTGTTGTTGAACCCATTGTTTATGGATTCCTATCAGTTCCCAGCCTTGCAATTTATTCCTTTGCAACTCGACACCTTATCCTTGGAGGAAGCATCCCCCGAGTATCCTTATCTTGGACATGCTTTCCTTGCATTGAGCATATGTATGTTCCTTGCGCTCTGGAACTAGTTTGTTTTCCCACAAAACACTCATTTCATCCATTGTACTATATTATTCTTTTAGTCTTTTTCAATCTTCAATAATATGAAAAAGACAAAAAAAATAAAAAATAAATAAAAAAGAAGGTGGGAAAGGGTCCATCTCTTTTGTTGGAAACAGTTTTGTTTCCCTTGAACAAAAGCACAATCTTGAGGTAGTATCTCATCATTTTGGGTCTAGTATGGCTTTAAGATAATTTTTCTTGTTATTTTGTATTATCTCCCCTGATTGGTTATTCTTCCATCTATATGGAGATTGTGTTGATGCGTCATGTGTCACAAATGTATCCCAATATATAGTCATGTTTCCTAAGTCACATAATGTGTCATGATTTTTTTCAAGGGAAGTTTCAACATGAGTCGACCATTCTGCAATAACTCTCTATCCTCTCAAGTTTTCCTTCCTGCGTCAGTCAAGTCTATCTCATCATCATAAGTATCATTGTATTTTACTCGTGCTAGTATAAAAGGTTCCCATTGAATTCCTACTAGAGGGTCTGCTCTTATCTACTCCGACACATTTCTACGAGAGTATGAACTATATTCCCCCCTGGGCCTATTTCCATTATTGATAGGTGACCTTTCACTCAATATATGAAAAAACATCATTGGTCGTTGACTAAGAGATTTCCCTTGTGTTCGACATCAACAAAAATCATCACACATAAGGATTCGTGTAGTACCTTAGTTTCCATTTGACCCCATTAATGGATTCCTTTTCTTTTTCATTAGTCTCCATTATTGGATACTATTCAAAGAGTATTTTCCGTACACTATTCCATTAGGTGCATGCTGGAGTCATACCTTGGTGTGGTCCTTACAATATATTTGTCCAAGTCCTTCCAAATATTTAGCCTTTTGCTACCCCTCATGTTGGATGATGGAGGATTCCTTAATGCCTCCCTTCGAGTTGATCTCTTCCTATCGAATTCGACACATCTTTCTATGGGATAGGGATATAGAGTCATATTTGGTACCTAGGGGCTTGCAGTCATCAATGGCGGGTTCCATTGCTATTGATAGTAGGAATACATCAATGTCCCCTGCTCGATATATTCTACCAGGTGTTCAACATCAACTCATTTATTCACACTTGTTAGCTTGTACCATGGTACCTTGAAACCCATTATCATCATCGATGGGTTGTCTCACATTTTTTAATGGTATACATCAATGAACGATAATGAAACGGTGTCTCACTTTGTTTGAACCCAACACATCTATTCGCATAGTGTAGATTGGTGCCATGACAAATTGTTTTGAAGAATTCAGGTGAAGTAAGAGCATCACATATTTTGTGCTCCTACCCGACATATTGTACCACCCTAGAGAAATTGGTACTTGGATAGGATCAACTTGTTCACATTATTGGTCCAAGATGTCCTTTGTTTTCGATTTCCAGACATAGCTCCACTATGTATCTATTTGTGGATATAATCTATTCTCATATGGATCCACTGTGTATTGTTCGTGGCCATGGAAATTAGTCATTGTTTCATATGTATCATGGATCCACAATGTACTTGATTTGGTGACCATGTTTACATCACTCCTGAGCATGGGTATGCTTGACTTGGGAAGAGAATACTCTTGATTTTGGATGACATTTTCTGTTTTTGGATCATTTATTCGAGAACCTTCATGAGTTTACTTCGTTGCATCCTCGCCTCTCAGAGTTATAATGTATTTCGGCCATCAATTTTCCCTTTTGACCTCACACATTAGGGGGAATTTGTTATAGAAAAAAATGCCACACCTATGCATTTGTGACATGGCCTTACCCTTTTCCTAGCTTGCTAAAGTAAAATCCCAAACTTTGCTCATCAAGTCATCTAAAAAACTTGAAATTTGTTGATATCTGTGGGTTTCCTTTATGAAACACACAGACATCCGCACCCTGCAATCTTACAACCCATGTATTCCCTAAACAATTATGAAAAATAAACTAATTCCACAATTTTGGGCAGGGTTTTTTGTTGGGTTCATTTCCCAATGTCCTTGAGACCGTACTAAGCAGATTTCAACCTCTCCAACCTCTTTGGGATGGTATAAAAGCACCATTGAGGGAAAAGACGAGGACAAGTCTGATGGTGCAAGGTTATGTTATTGAGATTTAGTAAGCTTCCCTATTCCTTTAATGCTTTGAATAGTATCCCTTGACTTGGAAACTCCTTTTCTAGTGTTACTTCCTCTTCTATATATCCATAAGGTGTGTCGCTATCCTTATTTGTTTATGTGAGGAAGAGCCTAGTTTATGAGTTGATGATCAAAGGACTTGTGGAGGAACCCAAATGGTTGGCTCTGAAGTAGGGCCAGAAGTCAAAACAGGTTGTAACCAACTTTCATATATTGTCAATAATACAAGAGATCTCTTTCCCTCCTATATTGTGTTCATTGCAATGTTATATACTGTTATTTTTCATATATGCTTTGATTTATACACTTGATATATGCTAGTTGAACCTATAACTACCTTTTTGGAGAACTATCTTGGTTTCTTACTGTAGACTGGTTCTGGTAGATACCAAGAGCTCTTCAATAAAATGGAGCAGGGATTGACATTGAATGAAGGGTTTAAGGTGCAAGTCTTCTCCTTTCCCTTCCCTTCTCTCTCCTAGTGAAAAAGTAGTTATTTATTGTTTGCATGTTTGTTTGTGAGGGTAGTGTTTGTCTTCTTATTTCTCTCTCACTATGTTGTGACTTGATCCAAATTCATGGGGGAAAAATCCCATAATCACCTGGAATTTGGCACATATGCAATTCCTCTATACATGATAAACCCATCTTTCTTCAACTCAAAATCTTTGAATTTCTGCTGTAATGTTTCTTTTGTTTTCAAATAGTGATGATTTGAATTTGTTGCTTCTATAATTTTATCTTTCATATCATTTTTGTACATGTTGATTGATACAATATGCATCTCATGTGCTCTCTCACTGAGTGCATCAACCACTTGGTTCTCCTTGCCTTTTGATGTGCTTAATTTCAAATTCATATTCACTAAGGAATTCCAGCCATCCAGTTTGTCTGACATTTAATGTGGGTTTTCTAAACAAATGTTTCAAATCACAATGGTCTATCCTTAGCTAAAATTTCCTCCCTACGCAGTAATGTCTCCACTTTTTTAGCATATGAACAATGTCTTCTAGTTCCAAGTCACGTGTAGCATAATTCCTCTCATGCTATTTTAATTTTTGGGACTTAGAGCACACCATATGATCCTTTTGAGCGAGGTCTCCATCGAGCCCTTCCTTTCATGCACTGATGCACACCACAAAGTATTCATCCAGATATGCAATATTTAATATTGGTGCACTTGTCGAAATGCCCTTCGGTTGTTGAAATTTCTCTTCACAATCATAAGTCCATTCAAATTTCATTCTTTTCTTTTGTAAATAAATGATTGGGATTGCAATCTTTGAAAATCCTTTTATAAATATTTGGTAATAATCAGAAAGACCCATGAATGATTTTACTTTTGTCACATTTCTTGGCACTAACCATCCCTTGATGGTATTTATCTTCTCGGGATCAAATATTATCTCATCTGTTGAAATAATATGCCCCAAGTAGTGAATCTTCTTTTGATAAAATATGCACTTACTTAGCTTGGAATACAATTTATGCTCTTTTAAAACTTGCAACACCATTCTTAAATGTTGCTCATGTTATTCCTTTGTATTTGAGAAGATGCATATATCATCCAGGGAAACAATTACAAACTTTCCCAGGTATTCCTTGAACACTCCATTCATCAGGAACATGAAAACAACTGGGGAATTTGATAGCCTGAATGGCACTACTATGAATTCATATTTCCTGTATCTTGTCCTAAATTATATATTGTTGATATCTTCTTTCTTTATCCTCACTTGATGGTAACTTGATCTCAAGTCAATCTTAGAAACAATTCTTGCACCTTTCAACTAATCAAATAGATCATTAAACCTTGGAAAATGATATTTTATATTTGTGGTAACCTTATTTAGCTATCTAAAATGAATGCATGGCATTAAGTTTCCATCCTTATTCTTCATAAAAAGCAATGGGGCAGCCAAGCTGGCACACTTGGGTGTATATACCCCTTCTTTAACAGTTCTTCAAGTTGCATCTGCAACTCCTTCAGTTCTAGTGTATCCATTATGTATAGATTCTTGGACACTTAGGGAACTCCTGACACAAAATCAATGCCTCTCATTGGTGGAAAAGGAATCTCCACAAAAACATCTCCAAAATCCATCAAGACTGGATGGTCTTCAATGCTTGGCATTTTATCTTTGGCTGCCTCTTCCATATGGGTTGCAAAAATATGACATCCCTTCCTGACACTATTTTTCAGTTGCATGACTGAAATTTCTCTAATAGCTACAAATCTTGGAATGCCTTGAACCTCACCTTGATGTCCTTCATCATCAAGACACATGATTATCTAATTGTAATAGTCTAGGACAACACGGTGTTTTTCCAACCAATCCATGCCAATTATACAATCATATGAACCCAATGGTATGATGTTCACATCCACCTTTCTACCGAGTCCATTCATGTTGATTGGACAATCTTTGACCAACTCACCAATTTTCCTCTTAGTCCTTGTGGCTAACTGAACTAACCAATATTTATTATGCTTACTCATTGACAAGTGAAATATTTCAACAATTTTAGAGTTTATGTAACTATATCTAGCTCCAAAATCAATTGAAATTGGGGGACTGATATTCTTCTTTCTTGTTTTCCATAGCTGCATAAATACTTGGCATGTTTCCTCCCATGTCCTCCATTGTTTCAACCTCCTAAATATTATGGATAGTCCTCATTATTTCACCTTTGTGAGTGAATTCCCTATACAAGTGATCTACCTCACATCCCCAACATTTCATGGGATATTTTCTTAGCCTTTCCCAAATAAATATTCCATCCTAGGTTCATTTTGGGTTGATTGTCCTTGATGATTTTACTAGGATTTATTTCTTAAAAAGGGTGGATTAAACGTTTCTTCCTTTTATCCTTTTTACCATTCATCTTGAAATTCCAATATTTTTGGAAGAATGGCCTCCCTCTACTCTTCTCATAAAGATTATTTTCTCTCCTTATGGCCTCGTCAAAAGTCCCGTGGTTATCATACTGCATCTTGTCACTGTAGAGAGAGGGTAACCCACTCGAAAATATTTGGATTTTGACATTCTCATCATTTATGAAGCCCACATACTTCCAAAAATCAAAGAATCTCTTCTCATATTCATCCATGAGCATGCTTCCCAACTTGAGTTCAAATAGCTCTTTCAACTTCCTATCATAGTAATGATTGGGAAAATATTTCTCTTGGAATATCCTTTGAATTTGCCCCATGAGACCTTCTTCACATGAAGGTGTTTGTCTTGATTAAGCTGATACCACCACATAGAGCCTTTCCTTGCAAGTGGTAGGTTTCGATTCTTGTTTCTACCCTTGAAGGGTAATGATATAGCTGGAAATGTTTATTCATTTCCAATAGCCATGCTTCAACTTCTTCTACCTTTCTATGCTCTCCATGAAAAGTTGGTGGCTTGATTTTCCTAAGTTCACCTTCACAAATGTCTGACTCACGATTTATTCTCTACCTCCTGACATGATATGCACTTGGGTTTCTCCTTGGACTTGGACTTTCTCGAAATCTCATAGTGGATTTCTCTAGGGAATGATGGTACATGCTCATACTCCTTGACTGTTTTCCATTCTCATGATCATCCCTTCTGCTATGGGATTTGGATGATGTCACTTTTATAGAACTAGCTTCGTTTTTTGTGCCACAATATTTATTGGATTTCCTTTGAAACATATTCAGACTCTAAAGTATATTTTCCTAATATTTCATAATCCTTTCATTATCTACCCTATAAATCTGCACACTTCTCATAGTTACAAGCTCTTTCCTACCTCTTCTTCCATTAGACTCTCTCTCAACATTTTCCACACTGATATATAGACCTATCACCTCCTCCCCATGGTTGTAATATCTTTGGGAATCTTCAATAACTTCATTCCTCATATAAGAAAAAAAATTGTCTTTCCATACCTCTTATTTTGCAAGAGATGTGCATGTAATAATTATTGTTAGAACATGCATACCATAAAATATTTCATAATTAGATTACAATACATTATTCATTTCAATTTATGAAGAAAACAAATGCACTAATTCAAAATTTGATTCTTTAGAAATATTATTCATTGAAATAACTCTCCAATAGATGTACTCATGATGCATTTTGAGTTTAGAGCGAAAATTTACAACGTTTTTAGAGAATTTTTTGGATAAAAATTGTGTAAGAGGTTTTGATCTGAAAAGATATTTTAAACAACAATGGTTGAGTTATTTAGCATGTGTTAATTAACCATTTAGTAAGATGAATTAAGGAGGAAGAATTATAGAAGAAACATAACAACCATATGCACATATACAAGTCTGAAATAAGGCAAGAAGAACAACAAACCATAGAACAACAATGTGATAATGGAGTTCGACAATCTCGCCTACGTCTCCGGGCCTTTGGCTCAGTGGGTGAGGCTTTCTTATTTCTGTTCAAAGTTTTTAAATTACATCATAACAATGCCAAAAGGTTACAAAATGGATTTGGTCCTATTCTATCAGATCTCTAAAACCCAACAAAAGAAACAACACTGAAATTGAATGACCGAAGCTCCCATAAATGGCCCACAAAGGTGCGCTCCTCAACAACTTCCTTGCATAAAAATGGATTTGGCTTGGAAAATATTCATCATAAACCTACTCTGAATGTCCCTCCTTGGCTTAATAAGGTCTGGTTTATATAGATCTGAAGTTGGTAACTATATTCCAACTTCCCCCCAAGATTTGGCCTCAAAAAGGGCCCAATATCTCCCAAAAATGGGCTAATATCTCTCATTATCAGGCTAAAATCATTAAAAATCCTTATAATAGGATAATCCCTTCTGGTCTAGGTGCATGCCCTTTTTACACGGTCATATGGATTAAAATGGCCAAGCGCTATCCCTCTAGGGGCTGCGCGTTGGCCCCTCCTTCGTAAGCTCCTGGATTTATAGTGCAATCAATGGGACCAGGGTCCAAAACCCACGCTAACAAACAACATAATCAATGGTCATATCGGTGCACACCCAAAATCGTGGGCTACACATTCGCGCCAACACATGCATCCGGGTCACATGGGATTGGTACATGTGACCATGCCGAGGGCTATGCCATATACTGCGCCAACAGTTTATCGGGACAAGGTCATATAACACATCTGCATGGTAATACGCCGGGGGGCTGGGGATATGCCCCAGCCCTAACTCTGCCTACCATTACAACAATGCAAACTTATAAATAAGTTTTTCCCATGGTATAACAAGAACTAGATGCAAGCGGGTTGGCTAGTTTGACCCTGACAATTCATTAGCTCGGTGAAGAGGTCATGCGGTCGAACTCATAGATTCCCAAAATTTTGGCAATGATATTAACCAACCAATGGGTGCCACATGGAAGCCCATGTCTGGGCCATGTGGCACCTTCTCATTTACCGAATATAATGCCACATGTCATTCACCTATTAGTTCAGCTGTCTTCCCAGTCACCACTGTCTTCTACATGTCATATGTATGCCATACAGGTGTGCCATGTGTCACCCTTGCAGTGGTGACATGTGTCACTCCCAGATTGGTCCACCTGTACTTTCCTAACACACCATCTGTTCATATGCCCAGTCATCCTACCATGTGTCACCTCTAGATGCTTCCACGTCAACGCCAATTGTTCCTTCCATGTCAGTTGTACGACCGTACAACCTGTGCAGTTAGCTACCACATGGCACTGTACAGACTGTACAATCATCAAATTTTTGCTTGTTTGGAAAATTGAACAGATCGCGATATCTGGAGCATATGATGACCATTTGAGCCCATTCAAGTTGTGTTGGGTTTGTATCGACGAGTCCTACACACACATCCATTTTTAAACCTTTCTAATAACTTTGATTTTCAGGCCTTTTTGAGCCCCATCAAGCTCTTGGATCCAATTCTGGATCACACCTCCCCACTAAAGACCGTTTGGTCCCCAAAAGGTTACTGACCAGTCATCAAGTTTGGGATAGGCCACCTGACTTGTTCCTTGTCTTTAACTCTGTTCTGTGCACCTATCTCATCAAGATCATCTGTAACACAATCATGATAACTGACAGCATATTGTCAGTCGTTTGTACCATGTCACATATTACTGAAGCCACTATCATCCATGTAGACAACATTACTAGTGATAGCATACAAAATATGACTGAAAATGAGCTGATATGTTTATCATATTTGCATGACATTAGCTTATCTTGAAGCAAACTGTGATTGATTTTCCATTCTACAATCATCTCCTGTTCTTGCTGAAGATCAATTACTTGATTTGGAAAAATTATAGGTGTGTTTGTTGCATGAGACACCTTTCTTAATTGTTCTATATTTTGAAGAGTTGTATTTTCCTTTACATGATGAGCATGGACCACATATTCTTGACCTGCTTTGGTTAAATGATATTGATTATTTTCCCTGTAGAATATTTCTTTACGATCATACAAGTATGGACTGCCTAAGACCATTCCACATTCACTTAGTGGCACCACATCGCATGTTACCTCATCCACAAACTTAGATGAAATTGTAAATTTTAATGTGCACTGCTTTGTTATGTGCAATTGATGATTGATGTTTATCCATTTAAGTGTGTAAGGCTTATTATGCAACTGTGTTTTTAATTCCAATTTCTTAACCAATTCCTCTGAAATTAAGTTAGATTGAGATCCACTATATATCAATTTGTCAACCTTAGTATGTCGCATACTGAACCTTATATGAAACAAGTTGCTTCTACAATCAAATCCTTCACCAATTTTACCGGTCATACCTAACAATGAGACTTTATATTCATCACCTAAATCCGATCCCAAGTCTATGGGTCGTGTTGTTGCTGCAAATGTTTTCCTCTCTTTATTTTCCTTGAACCACTTTGGTCTCTTCTCAGGATGCAATTGCCAACAACGGTCCTCATCCTGCCCCTCTTTCTTGCAATGGTTGCAAGAGGGTTTCTCTTCCTTTCTTGTCACTTCATTTTCCTTCTTGCCCTGCCACTTCCTTTTGTCCTCTTTCCTTGAAGACAATTCTCCTGATACACCAACCCCTATTTTCCCTACTTCAATGTATGTCGCTTGAACATAAAACTCATCAAGATTAGTTGGTCCAAACATGAATACAATATTTCGAATATGTGCAGGTAAAACTCCTATATACTTCATAAGAATTTCTTGGGTATGTAAGGGAATATCTAACATCAATGCCATTTTACAAAATCCATTTGTGTATTCTTGCAATGTTTGTCCTTTTCTTAGTTTAAGAGCTTTCCATTCAATTAACGATTTCTCTTTATAACCCAAAGAATATAATTGCTTTCTAGGTGCATAAATAAAACTTTTCCATGATGGGAATACATTACCCACTTGTTCTGTGCCATTTTGCAACTTACTTTGCCACTAGATGAGTGTTGTTCCTGCAAGTCGAAGCGATGCCAACTTGATCTGAGTTGCCTCATCCTTGATTTTTTGCACATTGCAATCAACCTCCATATGTATGACCCAATTGTCAAGTCTCTCTGCATTAAATTCACCATCATACATGGGTAATTCAAATTTAACATCAAGTTTTAATAAAGGCATTTCATTCTTATGTTTATGGACATGTCTCTTTGCAGTGCTTTTAGAACTTGAACTTGAAGAAGAAGGAGAAGAAGGAGGTGAAGATGGAGGTGAAGGAGGAATTTGAGGAGGATCCTCTCCTTATTAACTTTTTCCCTTTGAATATTCACCAAGAACTGGTCTCTTTCGTTCCAAGTAATCATCATACAAAACCTTCATCATGTCTGACATAGGAAAGAAATTTTTACAAAACTCTTTCTCATCCTGAGAAAGTCCCTATTTCGATGCCATCTTATCGCTTTGAGAAGTTATCTTTCTCAATCCAATCAATGGATTCTCTTCAACAATATTGCCTTCACCATGATGTAGCTTCTCCCTGGTTAACATGCAAACTCAAATCCAAACATCAACTAGCTCTGATACCACTTGATCCAAAAAGATCTTTTAAATGACAATGGTTGAGTTATTTAACAGGTGTTAATTAAACATTTAGGAAGATGAATGAAAGAGGAAGAATTATAGAAGAAACATAACAACCATATGCACATATATAGATCTAAAATAAGGCAAGAATAACAACAAACCATAGAAAACCAATGTGATAATGGAGTTCAACAATCTCGCCTACGTCTCCGGGCCTTTGTCTCAGTGGGTGAGGCTTTCTTATTTTTGTTAAAAGATTTAAAAGTTCATCACAGTAGTGACAAAAGGTTAAAAAACTGATCTGACCTTGTTTTATCAGATCTCTAGAACCCAACAAAAGAAACGACACTGAAATCGAATCGCTGGAGCTCCCAAAAATGGCCCGCAAAGGTGCCCTCCTCAACAACTTCCCTACATAAAAATGGCTTTGGCTTGGAAAATATTCAACATAAACCTTCTTTGAATGTCCCTCCTTGGATTCAAGAATCCTTGGTTTATATAGATCTGAAGTTGGTAATCATCTCCCATCTTCCCCCCAAGATATGGCCTCAAAAAGGGCCCCATATCTCTCAATATCAGGCTAAAATCATTAAAAATCCTTATAATAAAGTAAATAACCCACTTTATGAAAAATATTAGGATAAGCCCCTCTGGTCTGGGCGCACGCCCCTTTTAAATGGTCATATGGATTAATATGGCCAAGCGTTCACCCTTTAGGGCTACACGCTGGCCCCTCCTCCATAAGCTCCTGGATTTATGGCGCAATCAATGGGACCAGGGTCCAAAACCCGTGCTAGCAAACAACATAATCAATGGTCATATCGGTGCACACCCGAAACCCAGGCCTACACATTCACGCCAACACATGCATCCAGGTCACATGGGATTGATACATGTGACCGCATCGAGGGCTATGCCATATACCGTACCAACAGTTTATTGGGACAGGGTCATATAACACATCTGCATGGTAATACGTTGGGGGGGATGGGGCTAGGCCCCAACCCTAACTCTGCCCACCATTACAATAATGAAAAATTATATGTAATTTTTTCCCATGGTATAACAAGAACCAAATTCGGGTGGGCTGGCTAGCCCAACCCTTCCAAGTCGTTAGCTCGGTGAAGAGGTCACGCGGTCGAACTCATAAAGCCCCAAAATTTTGGCAATGAGATTAACCAACCAATGGGTGCCATGTGGCAACCCATGTCTGGGCCACGTGGCACCTTCTCATTCACCAAATATAATGCCACATGTCATTCTCCAATTGTTTTGGTTGTCTGCCCAGTCACCTATGTCTTCCATGTGTCGTACCTATGTTGTATGGGCGTTCCACGTGTCACCCTTGCAGTGGTGACATGTGTCACTCCCAGATTGGTCGACATGTACCTTCCTAACACATCATTCGTCCGTACGCCCAATCATCCTGCCAAGTGTCACCTCCATATGCTGCCACATCAGCTCCAACTATGCCTACCATGTCATCTGTATGGTCGTATGACCTGTACATTCAGTTTCTACGTGGGACTGTACGGACTATACAATCATCAATTTTTTCCTTGTTTGGAAAATTGAACAGATCGTGATATCTGGAGCACATGACATCTGTTTGAGCCCATTCAAATTGTGTTGGGTTCGTATCAACGAGGCCTACACACATGCTCGTTTTGAATCCATTATGGGAACTTTGATTTTTAGGCCTTTCTGAGCCCCATCAAGCTCCTGGATCCAATTCTGGATCATGTTTTGAAACATCCAACTTTTTGAGTGGACACTCCACCCATCATCAGGGAAACTTGAAGCTATCATGTTTGAAAAAAGTGCTTAATTTTGTATTTAAAGAGGAAAAATGGAATGTGACCTTTGAGGATAGGAACTAGGAAAAATTATCCATTGAGATCAAATAATATTAAAGATAGTAAATTAACCATTGAGATAAAATCAACCAAGCCTTTTTCTTGGCCAACAAACATAAACCAAAATTATCCTCATCCTCCTCCCCTCCTTGTGCACTCATCACCCTTCCCTATATCCAAGGCACCATTGATCTTATATCAAAAATATTGTATAAGAAGAATACCAAAAACACTTTCAAACCCTTAAACAACTTTTAGGACTGTTAAAGACAAATTTGACCTGATGCGTGGCACAAGATTTTACCATATTCCTTGCTCCTATAGAAAAAATATGTATGTCAAACTGGTAGATCCTTCAAAGATCGTTTGAAAGAGCATATAGCTGATACCACCCACAACGATATCTCCAAATCATCTATCATTGAACACTCCTTTAAATATAAGCACCTTATTTGTTTCAACCAAACCAAAATTCTCTCTTTATCCCCTTCTTACTCCTCTCGCCTCATTCGAGAAGCTCTCGAAATTGAAAAACAACCTAAAAACTTTAATCGCGAAGATGGAAACAAATTTAACCAATATTGGAATCCCACCATTCATAATATTTATCAGTAGGATTCATTTTCATTTGCTTGATGTTCTCCTTCCTTTCCTTCCCCTCCAACCTTTCACTTCTATTCTTGTCCTCAAAATTTTTTTTTTCCTTTTAATGTCATCATTTTGTTGAAGCCTGATTACATATTTTTTTTCTCTTTGCCTTTTCAAGTTTAACTCTTTTAATTTATTATCATTACTATTACCCTTTATTAACAATATTATTAAATCTTGATCACATCTTATTACCTTATTCTTATTATTAATCTATTTGATCAACTTTCAATACTTTATTATTTTCAACAACTATTAATACTTTATTGTCCTCACAACTTAATTTCCTTTATTAATATTGGATCTTAAGTAGATAGTATTTATTCTATTCTTATCTCCACATTTAATTTTGGTTCTATTCCTGATACCATGGATTAATAGTTTATCTAATGTTGTCCTCACAATTTGTTTTTCCCATTAGTATCATCATCTCTATAAATCCACCTTTATATCTTTGTTTTCAATTTTAATTCTTTTACTTATTATTATTATTATTATCTTATATTAACAACATTATTAAATTATGTAGAAATATTATTTCTCTATATCTTTTATTATTGATCTATCGTAAAAATTTTCAATCATAACTTTATTATTTTTCACATCTTAATTTATTTTCTTTTTAATAATTGATCTATTCTTATCTCAATGGTTAACATTTGATACATCCATGTCCTCACAATCTATTTGTTCCCATTTTTGTCATTTCGATAAAACCTTCTTACACTTGTGTTTTATCCTTGCCTATTCAATTTTTAATTCTTTCACTTTATTATCATTATTATTATCTTTTATTAACAATATTATCAAATTTAAAAGAATTCTAATTATTTTATTATTAATCTATCTTAATAACTTTCATTACTTCATTATTTAAAAAAACCGTCAATACTATATTATCCTCAATTTACTTTCTTTATAATTATTTGATCTCAATGATTGATTTACTATATTTATTAATATTTGAGCTCAACGAATAATTTTTCCTAGTTCCCATCCTCAACAATCACATTCCATTTTCCCCTTTTAAATACAAACCTTAGCACTCGTTTTAGACATGATATCTTCAAGTGTCCCTGATGATGGGTGGAGTTTCCACTCAAAACATTGGACATTTCAAAACCTATTACACAGTTTTTATCCATAAAATTCTCTAACATTATGACTAACTGTGGAAACCTACATACTCAGTTAGAACCTTCTCAAGTTGCAATTTTCACTCATTGCGAGTTTCTTTTACTACTGCAAATATTATTTATTATTTTATGAGAAATTGTAGTTCCTAATTAAAAATTATAAGTTGATATATGGATTCTCCTCCTTGACACCTTTCCATTGACTAATATTTTTCTCAAATCCAATCTCCGAGTTCAAAGTTATGGTCTATGGAAGTTTTAACTATTTCTCATTTTTACCCCTCACTTCTACATGTGTCTTCTCTTCCATCATATATAGATTCAAGTAGCTAGATTACAAATATGGTTATGTGGCTATCTTCTACGGTTCATGAGAATCCCACAGACTTCTCTTGTGTCCCAAACTGACCTATGAACAAGGATTTATGCCCTCTGTAAGTAAACTGGTGCCGAAAATATACCTTGTATTGTTTCACCTGTATGTTCTCCATACTAGCTACGTTTTGCGCTCAAAATAGTGCGTTAGAAATCTCTCACTCAAATATTTCATTCTAAGTAGCATATACCTTGTGTGCTAAAGGTACACATAGTTATCTTGATTCTAACTACCTAAAAATGTCATTTAGGGCCTCACAATGCCCCTGCAAGTTGATGACCTTTGAAAATATGATTTTTTTTATTATAGAAAACTAACTATTTATTGTTATAAAAGTCTTTTTTTTAGGTTTCTGTGGTGCGAGTGGTTAATCTACATCGTTGATCTCAAAATCAGGAGTAATCCCAACCGTCGATCCAATAAAATTTTCCCATGCCCGCAAATGAATCTCCAATGTTGATCACCACTGAAAAGCAATCTAGACCGTTGATTTTCCAACATCTGAAGCCCCATCGACGATCGACGATTTCTCTTGGTGAAAAAACACTTCGCCAATTTTTCCAACTCGCCATCGACGATCGACATTTTCCTTTGACAACCGACTTGTAATACTTTATTGAATTTGTCGACTTGACCATTGACGATTTGCTTCAGATGTATGAAATACTTCGCCAATTTTGTCGACCTTGCCATTGACGTTTAACCTTGGTGATGTGGAAACATAGATGATGTGGAATGACACATGGATGTTGATGTGGCATGACACATGGATGATGACGTGACATGACACATGGATGATGATGTAGCATGGCACATGGATGATGACATGGCATGAAACCACATCCTCCTCTTTCCCTTCATCGACAGATGATGATTTCTTTTGGACGATCAAAATAGTTCGCTAATTTTTCCAACCTGACCATCTATGATCGATGATTTCTCTTGGTCGATCGAAACACTTCATTTATTTCTCCAAAACGACCATCGATGATTGATGATTTCTCTTGGTTGAACGAAACACTTTGTTTATTTCATTGGGTCAACCATTAATGATCGACAATGTCCTTTAGCTAACTAAATTTAGTCATGAATTTTATTGAATTATGATACTTCAAAAGTTTTGACCAAAATCTAGGATGAATCTGAGTTGTTTATCTCCAAGTCAAAATTATCTTCATCGTTGATTCACTATACTTCACCCAACTTTTCCAATGAGTATCTATTATCAATCTTGTCCATTTTTCCAAACTTCAAAAATTGATCTTGACCATCAATCTACTTCATTTTTCCAAACTCTGAAAATGGATCTCGATCGTCGATTTGATCCACTTTTCCAAACTTTGAAAATGGATCTTATTTGTCGATTTGCTCCATTTTCCAAACTCAAAAAATGGATCTCGATCGTCGAATTGCTCCATTTTCCAAAATCTAAATTGGATCTCGACTGTCGATTTTCTCCTATTTGCCAAACTCTGAAAATGGATCTCATCGATTTGTTCCATTTTTCCAAAGTCCAAAAATCGATCTCGATTGTCAATTTGCTCCATTTTTCCAAAGTCCAAAAATGGATCTTGACCGTCGATTTGATCCATTTTTCCAAACTCTGAAAATGAATCTCAACCATCGATTTGCTCCATTTTACCAAAATCTGAAAACTTATAAGTTTTAGATCAATCTTAGGTCAATCTGGAATGTTGATCTGAAAAATCAAATGCAATATCGACCATCAATCCATCAAACATTTCCAACTTCCTCAGCTACCATTAAAACATAAATTTAGACCTTCCCAGGAATATTTAATTCCACAACCTCCATATTGACGCCCTTGATCACCTCTTAGATGACTTTGAGGGTAATTTAAATTGAAATATACTCATAAATTTGGGGGTTTCACTCTAGTTTTTCCATTTCCCCCAAATCCTTCACATTGAACTCTGCAACAATGAATTTCTACCAATTCGCATGGGTCTTAGCCCATACAAGCTCAATGTTTAACCTTGAGCTTTGATACCAATATGAAACATTCCCCAACTTAAATAAGTAATATTATTAGTGGAATTACACATAAATTTGAAATTTTCTGCCAACTAATCTTGTATCTTACCAACTACAGGAACACACACATATTTAACCATTTAGCTATCATTAATTTAAATGAAAAAATAACATGATGAAATAAACATGAGTGCGACTCATTAATTCTATACATAACAACATATAATCCATTCATATACAAAAAGTTAAGACAACACAATTTAGCTCATAAAATAACATAGAACACAGATAAACACTTATCTTTTCAGAACAATTGTGCAACTAACTTCTTGGGACGGATGTTCCACCCAACCATAGACTTGTTGTTTTATATCTCAATAGTAAGTCAACTCTAAGTTGGAGATAGGAATCCACAATAAAAGGTGTCTCTCACAACTTAGATATCCCACAACCCACTGGTATTCTCGTATAGATATCTCGACTTCCACTAGTTCTCTTCCTCTTGACTTTCCCAACCCAAGGAGAGTACCCCTTCACTGCTCTTAGTCTATTGAGCATCCCATTCATTTATCAAGGTTTCTCTGGAACATGTAGCCAATAATATCACTGTTGGTAACTCAAGGGAACTCATTGCTAGGAAAATTATCAGTAAAACAACAACAATCACTTACTGTTACAGTGCAACTTGCATAGGAGTTCACTCTTTAGGCATGACAATTGGGTTCTTTTTCAATCCTGGAAATTTGCTTCTTCAGGCTTCAGTTCCATAAATTCTCCATAATTCACCCTCCATTATTTTTCATCTCTAGTGCACTTCCATTCTATTCTTTGCATGTTGTTCATGAAAAAACATGACTATCCAAAAACTCCCCCCCTAGCCATACAAATTTCCTCCCTTTTTCTTTCTTTCTTGAGTTACACTCTTTCCTAAGTTGATTGTACTTCAGCTCCATGCTCCAAATAATTATGGGATGTGACTTATCACACCCACCCTCTTACATGTATTCAATGATTGGGATCTCATACACTCCAACATAGAATAGAAGGTTGTCCCCAATGATAATAAAATTCAGGAAAGTGGGTTTGGATTAATACTCCCTTCTCTTGTGGAAAACTCATCCCCCATATTTGTCCATGTCCCCCAACAACTGACATCAATTTTTTATTTATTAAAATTTAGAAATACAATTCGCATATACATCACTTGGCTATAACCACATTCATACACTATATTTACATTATGCATTAATTAAACTGGGGATTATAGCAAGGATGTTACATTTTGGCATAATTGTATCACCTTTTTCCTTCTATTTCCCTTATTTATAAACCCGTTTTTCTTACCCATAACCCTATATTAATCCTTTTAAATGCTAAAATGTTGGATTTAGGCTGAAGGTATTTTCCATTGCATTTCCTTAGTATTTCATTTCAAAATTTTAATACCGTTAGGAAAATTGTGTTTGATGATGAAAATAATGTTAGAAACTATATTTTAATACTTATAGCTTGTGTTTTATGATGAACACAATGTATATTCATGTGTTTTATTTCTTAGCATTCATTATGGTTAATAGTGTGATACAAATTCTATGCAATGTTTTTTTCTACTTACTAGTGCTTATGAATGTGATAATGAGACAAATGCAAATATAGGACTTAATTTTCAATGCTATATACAAATTGATTATCACTTCTAGGAATGAAGATCTGTGAATCCAAGTGGACCTGGAGGTGTTCGATTTGAACATGTGTCACATCAATGAGAAACTCAGTCACTATGGTGTATTCAATGTGATTGTTGGTGGTTGGTCCTATGCACACCCCACTTGAGTGGAGCAACATTTGGGAGGGTAAATAAATGGCCCAAGATAATGAAGCTAGATTTTTAGTCCAACAACTAGTTCCATCAGAAAAAACTAATGTGGTATGTGGTGGGTCAATCAACTAGAAAACCAAGAAATAAAATCATCAAGAAAGTTTAGGTGTTAGAATTATAAAGTTTAGAGGTTAGAATAACAATGTTTATTGGGGTTAGTTGTCTAAGATTATAAAGGTTAAGGGATAGGTGTTATATCGTTATTTTTGGTGTTAATGGTTAAATGGGTTGAGTTACAAGGGACTGTGGTTAGGGTTCATACAGGATAACTAAGGGTCATAGGAATTAGGGTTGATACATTCTTAGGAGTTGCAAGATAGGGCTTATGTGCCATTGGGATTACAAGTTTAGTTGGGTTATTGACGAAGGGTAATAGGGTAAAGTTTAAGGGGTTATAAGGATTAAAAATATGTTGTTATATGTTATAGTGTCTAGTTTTAAGGATTGCAAGAACTATGAGTTAAGGGTTATAAGGATTAGGGTTGACAAGAATTAGGCATTATGAGTTATAGGGGTTAGTATTTTGGGCTAATATTCGTTGGTTGTGGTTTCTATAGATAGTAGCTAGGGACATTGGGAATCTTGTTAATCCATTCATCCATGTCACTAATTAGATGACGAGGCATATGAATACCTCGAGAGAGTCATATTTACTCTCGTCGTTTACCCACACTTGGTTGAATTTATTCACTTTCACATGTAGAGCACTGGGTATAAATGACATTGTGTCAACATCTGCAGGGACCATCACAATGCGTTGTTTTAATGAAACAGTCGGATTCTCCTTGTCTATACTATTTTTGACAAGGTTTAATATTAATTTTATATATTAAGGTTATATATATATATATATATATATATATATATATATATATATATATATATATATATATATATATTAAAAAAATAAAAAAAACATAAAAACTAAAAACTAAAACTAGCCTGCATGCGCGCCCATTCATGATAGATAGATAAATAAATTAAGGCAAGTCACTCTCATCTTAGAGCAACATCTCAGAGCATCAAAGGATTGGTCGCGCCCATATCAAAGCAACAAAAGGTTGTGCCTCCCATTCCAAGACTAGGCGCAGAGCAACAAAACTTGACTACCCATTCCAAGACTCTCAGAGCAACTCACACATTTGGACAACGATAGAGGAGGAGACCTATCCGACCAAACTTGGCATCATACCACTGAAATCGGTAATGGATCTCCAATATGTTCATGTTAATTTATTGTACAATAGCTTTTTAAACTTGATTCTCTTTGTATCAACTATATTTTGAAAATTTTGAAACTTCACTTTTGGTCAATTTGTGTGGGAGGGGTATTTTGATGCCCTCGGCATGGTAAATTTGTGCCGGAGGGGGAATTTTATGCCATTGGCATGGAAATTCTATCAAAACCTGTGATGGAGTTTGAAATAAAGGCTAAGAAACCACTCGATGTTGGTTTTCCTACCCAAATTTCTAATTTTGTGCTTGAGAGATGAAGGATGGGGGTGTAGAGAGATCTATGTGGTGAAAGATAGAGAGACTTTGTAGAGTATCAGTGTTAGGTGCGACACACCCTTCATTCTCATAGAAAATCCCCACATCATTTATTTACGCACCCTTTAGTTATTGTACAACACCCAATCATAACAATAACTGTGTCTTGAAAGTGTAAATTACATGAACTATTTTGGCACAGTTTTGTTTGGAGATATAGCTTGAAGGACCGACATAGATATAGATTAAAAATAAATGGAGGTTTTGCAGGTTTTGATTCCCTGAATTTCTATTTCATTTTCATTGGTAGTCCTTAATAAATTATATGTTATAAGGATCAATGGTGATAAGGTTGAGGGATTTTGGGATTGGGGGATATGGTTGTTGAATTTTCAAGTTTGATATAATATGCAGATTACTACTTTAAATTCTTGAACACTTTGATTTCAACTTTACTATACTCCATAAACCAGAATAGAAAAAACCATAAGAATTTACCAGCATGCAATATCACAATGCATATACCCTGGGGAAACCCTATACGGGTAGAAAAACCCCAACAAACAATCTTCTTATTGCATTAGTAATGTATGATCACTTACAAATATTCCACCATGAAATTATTCTCTTAACGAGATTGCCAAGATGACTTAGACCAGACTTTGTAACCTGTAACAGACTTAGAAACTTCTTGATAAATACGTCTATTATATACCAGCATTGTGGAAGAATTTGTGCGCTACCCGAGTGATAAACTTCTATATTTTATGGACTGATATAAATGTTGATATATATTCTACTACTCACAACCTATATCAGTGGATATTCACATCCTGTGTAAGATGATACTCGTAGCATGTGTATGCTGCAACTCCTAGCTTGTATCAACTGATATTCACAGCATGTGTAAGATGCAACTTGCAGCCTGTATCAATGGATATTCACAACCTATGTATGCTGCAACTATTGGATTACTAAGAGGGGGGCTTAATCAGTAATAGAGAAATTTAATCCTTTTTAACCATATAATACAAGTGTTATATCAATGTAGCATTATCATCCAATAACTGCAGAGTAAATAAGCAATAAAAAAATGAACAATCATACACATACAAAGTACACCAGTGTTTTACGTGGAAACCCAAAGCGGGAGAAAACCACAAAATGCTTTTTCTTATATTTCTTGAAGAATTACATTCATTGGAAGAACCAACTTCCTTTGTTTTCCAGCTGCAACTGGAAGGAGGCTCCAACCCCCTAGTTTCTCAGGCTACAACCTGAGGGAAGCTCCAAATCCCCAATTATCTAGCTACAATCAGAAGGATGCTACAACCCCCTATGTTCTCTAGCTACAACCAAAGGGTGGCTACAACCACCTGTCCTTGCCCCGTCCAACCGCCCTGACATATAAGTAGAATGATGGAATCACTGTCATACTATCACTGTGAGATATAGTGCTGTAAACATATACCAATCAACCTGTACCAAACAACCTGTACCAATAACCTGAACTATGTATCAACCATGCATCAACCTGTAATGAACCTATACCATAAACAAGTGCATCAACCATGCAACAACCTGAACCTCAACCTGTACCATGAACAAGTGCATCAACCATGCACCAAACCTATACAAATAACCTATCACAACAACCTGTCACAACAAATTGTCCAAACAACCTATCACAACAACCTATCTCATCAATGTTATCAACCAAATCAGATATACTCACCAAGACCAATCACCAAGACAACTCTTTAAGATGTGCATCAACCAAATATAACTCAACAACTCATAATCATCACCAAGATCAATATGTGCTTCTAATAATACAAGTATGCTACATCATCCATAAACCATGCATCAACAATACTACTAAAAACTGCCTCCAACCATGTACCAAGTATGTACCAACCATGTATCAACTACTCATCAACTATGACTCATCAATATGTACCAACATCATCAACTATACACCTCATGTATGTGTCAACGCAACTACTTGTCTCAACCATGGCATGTACCTCAACCAAATGCCCTCATCAATTTCATCATCCAAATATGATTTGTAACTCTGTAATAGATCTGGTGTATGTGATCACATTCCTGCAAACCTTCCTTAACTTGAACAACAAGAGACTAGCATTTTTATCAAACGTTTCTTCAATCTCACATGCCTAGTTTTTTATTTGTCAACAACCCTAACTTGAAATAATCATAACTTTGTACCTGTAATGAATAAAGATTTGAAACTGATATACAATGTTCTTCAGTGTGTTTTATGCAATTCCTCCAGGTGTTACTACTTGGAACCTCTCATAAAAGTAGTTATATAAAAAATGACATACCTTGCTGAATTCTAGATTATTCTAAAGAGAGACTTTGTAGAGCGTGCCACGCATGGAATATTTATTGAATCGATATGAAAATTTTACAAAGAATACTAAAGAGTGTACTCTAAACAAAAAAATTGGTCTTACTGAATTTGGATCTTTTATGAATAAGTTAGGACATGTTTACCCAAAACACTTGTTTTTGACTAGTTTCAGGACTAGCCACAAACCCTATTTTCCACGGAGTGTAACTCCAAAAATACAATGAACCACAATATTAATTTTTTACCATAGATACTTGGATATGTTTCTTCAATGTAGTTTCAATTTCATGGTTTGAATCATTCTAGAAAAAAATTTAGTGCGAAAATGGTGAGATGACCTGTAAATAACATACCTTAGAAAGCATCATCAAAAGAATTTATCCTTCCTTGAATCCCAACCTTCTTTTCTTCATCTTCCCTCAGAAATTTGGCTTAGATATCCTTTGGTTACCTCCGAAACCTATAGGTATTTAATATTCTCAAGTGTGTCTACAATGTGAGAGCGTTGCCTCTTATTTATACTCTCCAAGTAGCTTCCTTAAAAACATCTTCTAGGTCACTTTGCCCACTTTCCTTATTTTACGGTTAACCCACTTCTAATTTCTCCATTAAATTTATTATTTAAATAATTTATTTTGTATTCACTTTGAATTATACTACACTCATCACTTCACTTTATTATTTACCTTCTAAAATCTCTTAAACCACTTTGACTACTTTGACCTTTTGGGGCTTCTAGATGACATAAGAGGGTCCTCCAACTTCATAAGGCCATAACTCTCAAAGCACGAGGAGTTATGTGACGTTACACATTCCACCAGAAATGGAATGACATGTACCATCCATATAGAATAGTATTACCTACAAATATATCAAAACTCATACCATTATCCATCAAACAAACTTGGTTCCATTACCCAAACCTGGGTTCTCCAACTTCTCATGGCCATAACTCTCTAACCGTGAGGAGTTATGTGACGGTCCACATACCAGCAGAAATGGAATGACAATAAATATCCATATAGGATAGTTTCAATGCAAAATTCACTGACTTTCATCTCATTATTCCATAAATATGCATGGGTTCTCTAACCATACTTCTAGGATAACTCAATCTGCAAAGCGTCTTCCCGTGAGGAACTTCACCATAAGGGGACCACTTTGGAGTTCATCCATATGTACTTCCTATCAACCATGAAAAGACAATAATGAGTCATATTTACATCAAACAAACTTGGGTCCATTACCCAAACCTTTGTGCTACCGGGATTTCTTCAAGGGTTGACATCAATGAAAACCAACCTTAATAAACAATCTCCCCATTTTCCATTGATGGAAACACTCTGATGATCCAGATTATTTTCGGCACGAAATGAGATCGGAGATATAATAAAGAAATGCACATAGATATCACATATATTCAATAATATAACATAAATATATCAGATATGCAACCATAAGCACAGAGATACAGTAATACACGATTTCTGTTAATGAAAGAAATGTACAAAGACTGTAAAAATACAGAGTGAAAGACTTGCTAGAATGATGGCAGCTTATCTATGAGAAGAGATGTGACGGCTACCTGCATTCACAAGAAGATGATTACAATGAGGATCTGAAGGCCTTTTTACAATAAACGAGAATGCCAAAAGTCTTAGACATCCAAAAACCTAACCCTAGGAGATGAAGCGCCAAAAGTCACGTGGGCCTTGTTTGGGTAAGCTAGTACATCAACTTCCCGGGGTCGTAACTTTTTCATACGATCTTTGTTTTAGGCGTATGATAGCTCGTTGGAAAGGTATCATTGAGGAGATTCATTTTGGGGGCTCAATCATGCCTTCAATTATAATTGAGAACCTCAATCTCAAAAAACATTCATTTAGGCCCTCAAAATGGCCCTAGAAGTTAAAACCTGCTAAAAATAGTAAATTGCCAAAATTGTCAGAAAGCTGTTTTGAGCCAGTTGGAATGGGTGGCCACCAATATCCACCTAGATCATTTGATGCAATAATGAAATCATATCACTCATGATCCCCCTGGAACCATGCCTCTGTCTCATGCTCCCCCTGGAACCATGCCTTTGTCCTTTGCATATGATAAATATCTCCTCCTTTGCCATCAATGGAAAAGGTATCTTTCAATCCGGGGCTTCTCCTCCTGATTGAACTCTCCTTGGGGATACTCCCCTTGTCTATGTGCCTTTGATTTTTCTTTGTGTTTATAATCCTCTGATTACTCTCTTTCCCTTCATATGAATAATATCTCCCCCTTTGATAAAGGGTATCACTCTGAAGTCATATCACTCATTCTTCCCTTGTGGCAATCGCTCCCCTTGGAAACATGCCTTTATGCTTTCTCTCCAAGCATTTACCTTTTGCATCTGATAAATCTCTCCCCCTTTGTCATATTTATGGTGCTTCCTCGTGTACATCTAAGACATATAAGATAAGCATTCAAAGTATTAATTTTGGAGTAGAAATTACTCCTAGTCTCTAGCGAAGATACTCAAGGGCTTCCCATGGAAGCAGTTTTGTAAAGATGTATGCCACTTGTTCTTTTGTTCCCACATATTCAACTCTGATGTTCTTCTTTAAAATCTGTTCCCATAGAAAGTGATACTTGATTGGAATGTTCTTCGTCTTGGAGTTCATCACCGGGTTTTTGAGACATTGTTGGCGCTTGTATTATCACAATAGATTGGAATGGACTCATCATACTCAACCTATATATCTGTTAGAGTTTGTTTCATCCAAAGAACCTGTGTACAACATGATGTTGCTCTAATATACTATGTCTCGAATGTAGATAAAGATACTGATGATTGTTTCTTTCTTAGCCATGATACTAAACACTCACCCAAGTAGAACATTGCTCCAATGGTTCTTCGTCGGTCATCAATACAACCCGCCCAATCTGCATCTGTGTAGGAAATAAGTGATAGATCCTTTCCTTTTGTATAACATAATCCAAACTCTTATGTTCCTTTGAGATATCTGAAAATCCTCTTCAATACATGTGATTCCTTTGGTGCTGCTTGAAATTGTGCCACCTGTCTAACTACATGCATTACATCTGGTTTGGATGTTGTCACTTATAGTAAGCTACCAATCATTGACCTGTATTGTCTCTAGTCTGTAGACTTTGAATCATCATCTTTTATCAACTTGCAACTGGTTTTCATAGGAGTGGTAATTGGTTTGCAATCTTCCATTCTGAACCTCTTTAGCATTTCTCTGATATACTTAGTTTGAGAAACAAACATTCCTTGGTTTCTTTGACATATATGAAGACCCAAAAAGAAGGATAGTCCTTCAAGTAATGACATTTCAAATTCATTCTACATATCCTTTGCAAATTTTTGGCTTAACCTGTCATTAGTACTTCCAAAACAATATCATCAACATAAATTTCAATTAATAAAATATTACCTTGAGTTACCTTGATGTAGAGGTTGTTGTCTGTGCTTCCTTTGCATAGTTCATAGGGAGTTTTGTCATTGTTGTTTCTAAGCATTACTCTGTTTTGAATGTGAACTGATGTATGCATTGCATGTGTCCAAAAAATATCTGTCAATTTGGAATCCATTAGTATTGTTCGATCCATTTCCTGTGTAATTATCATCCATTATGATAATGTTCCTTTTTCTTTGAACCACTCTTTGAACCACTCTCTGAACCAATCTATGAATCCATTTTGTCGTCCACTATCATATATCTATCCAAACCTTCTAAGTGTTCTTACAAATCCATCCTTGTCCATACTGTCCAAGACTCTACTTGCGCAACTGCCCATAATGATGACCCATTTATCACTATACTATCATGAAGTCTTGATTAATCTATCAAACTGTACTTTTGCTAACTGATTTCTCTGAATCTCTCTTCTCAAACTCTACAAGCTACTCGAAGGATGGTTCTTTGGTCTGTCACAACTATTGCATAGACTCCCCCTGTCTAATATTCATATTTCTTGGGATTCTCTAAGTCGGATGGCTCAAAACAATTCCTACTCTGATGTGTATTCATCATCATCTTCATTGGTAGATTCATCATCATCTTCATTAGTAGATTCATTATCTCTCTGAGCTCTGACTTCTTTATTTCTATCTGTGGATTCATCTTTCACTACAATGCCTGAAAGTAAATCTCTTGAACATGTTCCTTATTTACCTGTCCTTCCTTTCTTTCAGTTATTTTCCAAACCTTTCTGTATCTGACATCTTTCCTTTTCTTTGTAGAATTTTCTTCATCTCGTTTTATTGCCAATCTTGTGATCTCTGGTACCTAGTCTTTGTTAACATGTTCTTCTTGTTTTCTTATCTATACTTTCTTATATATGATATCAATATTCTCTTTCATGGAAGTATAGATCATGTTTGAACATTTGTTTTATAATCCCTGCAATCTGCAACCTTATGTCCAAAGTTAGTACAATAAAAACAATGACCATAAAATAAATTTGCATACCTGGGAGTGAATGATCTTATTTGTGGCGTAGTCCTTCTGAATTTTTTCTTTGACTGATCATGATCATGATTGAAGCTTCTTTGTGGCTTGAACATGGATGGTATTCTTGAAGATGTATCTTCAATAGTTTTCTTAGATTCTAGTTGACCATGATTCCTTCCTTTGAGTACTTCTGCATAACTCTTTCTATTTTCTTCATTCTTCTTTTCTAACAACGTAGAGTGCTTCTCTTCATTCTCTACAACAGATGTGGATGTTTCTATCTCTTCAACGTTCTTGTTGAGATTGACAATTTTGACTCTTAGTGTGACAAGTTCTTCTTCAAGATTCTCAACCTCTTCTTATTTCTTCATTATCTGAGACTTCATGACCTCTTCTGTTCTCATTGCTTCTTCAAGTTGGATTTTCAATGTAATTATTTCTTATTCCAGTCTTCTCTCTTCTTGACCAAACTCTTCCTCAAGTTGGTTTAAGTCATTGGTTCTTTCCTTGAGATGATCCATCAATATCTTTTCTCTCTTTTCTGCTTCTTCCTTTTGTGCTGCTATGTTGGCTTCTAAACATTTCTTTTGATATTCTAGAGTTTCTTCAATTCTTCTGGCCTCTTCTAGTTGAGCTCTTAAATTTTTGATGACCTGCTGATCTTTTTCAGAACCTTGAACACTTTTCTTTTGCTTCATCAATTCTTTCTTGGATGACTTGTTTTCTTCTCTTTCTTTCCTTAGATATTTAATTGCACTAATCAATTTTTCTCTGTAATCAACTTCTGCTTCATCATACTCTTCCTCTTCTGAATCTGTCTTACATGATGAGCGTATTTCTTGTTGTTCTGTATCTGCATATTCTTTGGCATTTTCTGAATCTGTGATGGTTGAAGAATATATGTCATGTAACTTATCCCAAAGTTCTTTGACTGATGAACATTTACCAACATTTTCTCTTACCAGATTAGATAATCCTTCCCAGATTAAATCCATTGCTATTTTGTTATTCTTCTTCAATTCCTTTTTGGATGTAGTCTTTTCCCTTTTTGAACCATCATATCCTGTAACAACTGATATCCAAATATAATGTCCCTATGCCTGCAAAACTACTTTCGTCCTTCTGCTCCACATCTCATACTTAAAACCATTCTGACCATTAAACATTGGTACTCCATTCTCATAATAATCCATGATCTCCTTCCAGTGGTTAAACTGTTTCCTAAAGGAACCTTGCTCTGATACCAATTGTTGGATTACTAAGAGGGGGGTTGAATTAGTAATAGAAAAATTTAATCATTTTAACCATATAATCCAAGTGTTATATCAATTTAGCATTATCATCCAATAATTGCAGAGTAAATAAGCAATGAACAAATGAACAATCATACACATACAAAGTACACCAGTATTTTACGTGGAAACCCAAAGCGAGAGAAAATCACATAATGATTTTTTTTATATGTCTTGAAGAATTACATTCATTAGAAGCACCAACTTCGTTTGTTTTCCAGCTGCAACTGGAAGGAGGATCCAACCCCCTAGTTTCTCAGTCTACACTCTGAGAGAAGCTCCAACTCCCAAATTATCTAGCTATAACCAGAAGGAGGCTACAACCCCCTATGTTCTCTGACTACAATCGGATGGTGGCTACAATGACCTGTACTTTCCCTGTCCAACCGCCCTGACATATAAGTAGAATTATGGAACCACTGTCACACTATCACTGTGAGATATACTGCTGTAAACATGTACCAATCAACCTGTACCGATAACCTGAACCATGCATCAACCATGCATCAAACTGTACCTCAACCTGTAATCATCCTGTACCATAAACAAGTGCATCAACCATGCACCAACCTGTACCTCAACTTGTACCATGAACAAGTGCATCAACCATGCTCCAAACCTATACAAATAACCTGTCACAACAACTTGTCCAAACAACCTATCGCAACAACCTATCTCATCAATGTTATCAGCCAAATCAGATCTACTCACCAATATCAATCACCAAGACAACTCTCAAAGATGTGCATCAACCAAGTATAACACAACAACTCATAATCATCACCAAGATCAATACGTGATTTGAATAATACAATTATGCTACATAATCCATAAACCATGTGTCAACAATACTAATAACAAGTTCCTCCAACCATGTACCAAGTATGTACCAATAATGTATCAACTACTCATCAACTATGACTCATCAATATGTACCAACATCATCAACTATACACCTCATGTATGTGTCAACTCATCAACTACTTGTCTCAACCATGTACCTAACATGTACCTCAACCAAATGACCTCATCAATTTCATCATCCAAATATGATTTGTAACTCTGTAATAGACCTGGTGTATATGATCACATTCCTGCAAACCTTCCTTAACTTTAACAACAAGAGACTAGCATTTTCATCAAACTTTTCTTCAATCTCACATGCCTAGTTTTGGATTGGTCAACAACCCTAACTTGAAATAATCATAACTTTGTACTTGTAATGAATAAAGATATGAAACTGATACACAATGTTCTTTAGTGTGGTTTATGCAATTCCTCCAGGCGTCACTACTTGGAACCTCTCATAAACATATTTATAGCAAAAATGGCATACCTTGTTGAATTCTGGATTATTCTAGAGAGCGACCTTGTAGAGTGTGCCCCGCACAAAATATTTGTTGAATAGATCTGAAAATATTACAAAGACTACTAAAGCCTATACTCTAACCAATTTTTTTTTTCTTAATGAATTTGTATCTTTTATGAAGAAGTTATGACGTTTTTACCCGAAACACCTATTTTTGACTAGTTTCAAGACTAGCCACAAACCCTATTTTCCACGGAGTGTAACTCCAAAAATACAACGACCCAAAAGATCAATTTTTTACCACAGATACTTGGATATGTTTCCTCAATTTCATAGAAATTTCACAGTCTTGATCATTGTATAAAAAAATTATTTCTAAAATGGTGAGATGACCTGTAAATAACATACCTTAGAAAGCAACATCAAAAGAATTTATCCTTCCTTGAATTCCAGCCTTCTTTTCTTCACCTTCCCTCAGAAATTTGGCTTAGATATCCTTTGGTTACCTCAGACACCTATATGTATTCAATATGCTCAAGTGTTTCTAAAATGTGAGAGCCTTGCCTCTTATTTATACTCTCCAAGTAGCTTCCTTAAAAACATCTTCTAGGTCACTTTGCCCACTTTCCTTATTTTAGGGTTAACCCACTTCTAATTTCTCCATTAAATTTATTATTTAAATAATTTATTTTGTATTCAATTTGAATTATAGTACACTCATCACTTCACTTTATTATTTACCTTCTAAAATCTCTTAAACCACTTTGACTACTTTGACCTTTTGGGGCTTCTAGATGACATAAGAGGGTACTCCAACTTCGCAAGGCCATAACTCTCAAACCGTGAGGAGTTATGTGACATTCCACATACCACCAGAAATGTAATGACATGTACCATACATATAGAATATTATTACCTACAAATATATCAAAAATCATACCATTATCCATCAAACAAACTTGGGTCCATTACCAAAACCTAGGTTCTCCAACTTCTAATGGCCATAACTCTCTAACCGTGAGGAGTTATGTGACGTTCCACATACCACTAGAAATGGAATGACAAGAAATATCCATATAGGATAGTTTCACTGACAAATTCACTGACCTCCACCTCATTATTCCAAAAATAAGCATGGGTTCTCTAACCATACTTCTAACCATACTTCTAAGATAACTCAATCCACAAAGCGTCTTCCCGTGAGGGATTTCACCATAAAGAGACCACTTTGGAGTTCATCCATATGTACTTCTTATCAACCATGACAAGACAATAATGATTCATCTTTACATCAAAGAAACATGGGTCTATTACCCAAAACTTTGTGCTACCGGGCTTTCTTCAAGGGTTGACATCAATGACAACCAACCTTAATCAACAACAATTCACATCATGTATCAAGTCATATTCCTAGTTTGTGTAAGCTGCAACTCGTAGCCTATATCAGTTGATATTTTCAACCTGTGTAAGCTGCAATTCCTAGCTTGTATCAACTGATATTCATAGCCTGTGTAATATGCAACTCACAACTTGTATCAACTGATGTGCAAAGTTGATTTTGTGTGTACTAAGTTGTAATATCATCATGTATTTTCTCTTCTTCTAGGTCTACTTGGACAACCATGTATTTCTTCTTATGTAAGATTTCAACTTGATTATGAAAATGATGGTTTTTATCCCCTGGAGAAGCAAGTAAGACTGTATCTTCACAAGACTCTTCTAAAACATTTTCAAAAATACTATACTAAACAACAACACTGTCTTTTTCATCCCTACTAAATCTCTGATTCAAATTGCATAAATACTATGCAACTTTATGCAACATGCAACTTTAATGCAACTATGCAACTTATGCAACTTTATGCAACTATGCAAATTATGCAACTTTATACAACTTTATGAAACATGCAACTTATGCAACTATGTAATTTATGCAACTATTCAACTTATTCAACTTTACACAACTATGCAACTTATGCAACTTTATGCAACTTTATGTAGCTTATGCAACTTTATGCAACTATGCAACTATGCAACTTGTGAAACTTTATGCAACTTATGCAACTTGACTCTTATAATTGGAAATTCAAATATCTTCATGGTGAATAGTGTCACATGTGCCAACACACTAGATCAATACATTTACATGATTTGCAATATCAGGAAGATTGTTTGTTTCTAGCTCATAGGAATTTTATGTTCAACCTAACTTTTTCTAGATGCCTTGGATTTTTCTCATGGCTCACAAGGCTTGACTAGGATCACATAGGTTGTATGTTCCCCTTAAATTTTGCACCACTCTATCTATTCTCATAGAGGTTGTATGTTCTCCTAGACTTTTACACTAGACTATCTATGCTCACAGAGATTATACGTCCCCCCCGGATTTTTCATTAGACTTACATATTGACTCGCAAGATCAGAAAGCATCTCATTCGTCCTAACTTTTGGTCAGACTCACAAAGTTTGTACGTTCTCCTTGTATTTTTTTAATACCTTACAAGACTGGTTGATTATTCAAATCTCCCTAGATAGCCTCAGGGTGGCCCATCTGGCCTCTCATTGGAGAATGATTGTTGATGTTGCCAAATTTAACAAAATGATAGGCCTATGGAAACTCATCTGTCTTACCAAGACATATATTCATTGCAAAATAAGAAATGTGAAGTATTTGCAATTACTCTTGACTCGAGATCAAGATTCTCCAATGTGAATTCATTACTAGGAAGAAATCGATTTGTGCAAATCTGGTTTCACATCTCTAAAGAATCCTCAAACATAACATCTAAATCTAGAGAAAATATCTCTATGATAAATAATGAGAAATGAAAATCATAAGCGACGACATAAAATAACATGACATCAATCTTAAAAGGCCTTACATTCTAATTAAACCATTCTTGTTGAATGTAGTTCAAATTTCATAACTTTCAAGTAAAATATTGTCATCTCTTCCAAAATACTTAGCTCATTAACTTATGTTCTGATTTTATTGAGTGTAGGTACCACCAAATAGGTATCTGTCAGATCTATCTTCCTCAACTGAGGATCAAGATATAATAGGAGAGGTTTAAAGTGAGACGTATTGTACTAGATCTAATAGTTATAGATCAACTAGAGATGAAAAGGTAAGGAGAATATTTCGTAGATGCATGAAATTTTTTATTGCTAAAGGATGGTCACGTGATTATGATGATGAGAGCGTAGGTGACATTGAGTTTCCCTTGAGGTATAGACATCTAGTGAAACCATGGGTACCTAAGGATCTACCTCAATTGGACACATATTTCTTCATCAATGGGAGGATGTATCACATTGCTCCATCATCCTTACATGGATTGGGGCTATTTTCCATGGATGGCATAAAGGTCAAATATAGCACTGTAACTGAATTGATGGAGTATGTCGTACCATGCTACAAATACAATCACTAGTTGATGTTGGCTCGATATACGTGAAGTATGCGGAGATACAAAGTTTTTGCAAATTATATACAACTAGTAGACAACAATGAAAACAAAGGGGCTATGTATATTGATGGAATGCCAAAAGCTTCCAGAAACATTGCAGGCTTTATAAATAGTACACGACCAGGGACAACAACTAAGCAACTAAATTTCATATTTGAGGGGCGTGAAGGAAATCATATATTCATATGTGCAACAAAATCAATAGTTGCAGGTGAACAACTATTGCACGATTACAATTTGAATCGAATAGATGGAGGGGATGCTACTATGGGGGTAAATATATCATATACCATTTAACTCAACCTTTGATCACTCACTCTTATTATTATTTTTTTTTCATTAATTATCTTATATACCATTTAACTGAACCATTTTCCCTAATTATCTTGCTTCTTGTATTATGGTAGAGTGATCATGCCCAGATGCCTTCACATTCTAGAGGAAACTCCGAACAGGTAACCTTCGATTTAATAATTTTTTTTTTATTATATAATAGTTGTTAATATGATTGAAATATCTAATTTCTTTTAATGTTACAATTATTTTCCAAAATTTTATTGATTGATTTATTGTTTCAGGGTGACTGTGGAAAGTCACTTGCAGATACATCCATCCAGGGTGACCATGGAAAGTCACCTGCAACTACATCCATCCAGGGTGACCGTGGAAAGTCACCTGCTGTGCCGCATTAGGTAAATGTTAATAATAACTAAATATGATTAAAATAACTAAATTTCTTTAATGTTAAAATTAATTTCCTTAATTGTATTGTTTGATGTTTGTAGTCCACACTTGATGTGGATGATGAGGTGATTTAGGAAGAAATTTTTTATTCGACAAACACAATGGAAACTGTTAGGAAGGCCATGAAAAGGGAAAACATAGAATTACTTTGTTTGATTAGCAGAAGACAGATGACAAAGGAGATTAACAAAAGAATTAATGAGCCGAAGGCTCAAATACATTCTTATGGGGTAAGTGGAATCTTTACATAATTTTATCAGCTATGACATATATTCATTTATGATTTTTAGTTTTATATTTTTTATATGATCTTATAAAGTCAAGTATTCCTTTTGTAGGATTTTTTAAAACTCGAGAGTGGACAACCTAAATAGACTATTATTGGTAGCATTGATGTTGCAGTGTGGCCACAACGTCGACATATCATACCAATGAGTATTTTTGACTCTCCTGATGTTTGCCTCGAATCAAATGATGAGAACACTGATTTTGAGAAGCATGACATGCTCGAGCAAGGCCATAGAGACATTGGGACTCCACATGATGGTGGAGATGAACCTATTGTCAATTGCGAGGAAGCTTATCCTAGAGTAGCACGGGTGAAAAGCACATGATCACTGTATGTCACTTTTTTGGTGGATGACAGTTGTGTTCCAATAAATATACAAATTATTACAGGTATTTATTTATTAATTGATTGATTTTTATCATGTAATTGAAAAGAACATATGTCAAAAATATTTTAAATTAATGATCATAATGTTTTTGTAGGAAATAATGTATTCTATAGGTACTTTAATGACAAGGAATTGGAGCTTTTTGGCCCCACCATTCAGACAAGGTGGAATGGCCAAGATAGAAATTTCAAAGATGAATTGATAATCCATATGGTAAACTTTTTTGGAAATACATTCAACAAAAAAGTGGTCACCCATTTAGTTGGCGAGAGTTTTAAATATATCAGGGCCTAGTATAGGAAAAGATTGGAAGAAAACCTCAACTATGAGCACCCTCCCATAGTTTGGGATAAAAAGTGGAAGGCACTGATAGAGGATGCAAAGGAGAATTTTCTAAAAATATAAGGAAAAGAACCATGACCTGGTAAAGGAAGGTACGACACATATCATATTTTTAGTGAAATATTATCAATTTTGTTTTAAATAGAAATTGTGACATCTAATATATTTCAAAATTTTCATAGGCTGCCTGACACCTCTAAAGCAACAAAGGATAGAATGGAAAAGCATGAGAAACATAAACTGGGCCAAGGTACATAAAACTAAGAGCATGAATCATAAGAATTAAATGATTAATTTTGGCGAATATTTATTTAACAATAGAAACAAATAATTGTTTCATTACGAACAATTTTAATGATGTTATGCATTACAGGGAAATACGTTCAAATCGAATGCCACCGAGGAAGATCTAAATCTTGGTTTCAATTTTGGTTTTCAATGTGTGGTTGAATATCAAAAAAGCTTGGGGAAGATGCCAATATCCCCAATTATGCAAATGAAAGTACATCACATCAGTTCCAAAAGGTTACAAATATGATTTGGTCTTATTCTACCAGATCTCTAAAACCCAATAGAAGAAATGACACTCAAATCAGATGACCGAAGCTCCTAGAAATGGCCCATAAAGGTATGCTCCTCAACAACTTCCCTGCATAAAAATGGCTTTGGCTTGGAAAATATTCATCATAAACCTTGCTCTGAATGTCCTCCCTTAGCCTCAAGAAGGCCTGATTTATATAGATCCAAATTTGGTAACCATCTCCCGACTCCCCCCCAATATCTGGCCTCAAAAAGGGCCCAATATCCCCCAAAAAGGACAAAAAATCTCCAAATACAGCTCCAAAAATCAATGAAAATCACTATTCCAAGGTTTAAAAAACCACTTTTTAAGAAACATTGGGAATAATCCCCCCAGGCCTGAGCGCGTGCCCCCTCTACATGGTTGCATGAATGATTTTGGCCAATCTCCATCCCCCTAGGGGCTGTGTGTTAGCCCCTCTTCTGCGAACACTTGGTCTTATGGGCATTTTAATAGGACCTAGGGCCGATCGGACGGGATAAGCCCCATGCCAATTGACCCTCTATGTGATTAGCTCCAAATAATATGGTGAAAGGTAGCTTGAACTGAGGGTTGGTAAGATCTGGTGCTATCCACATAATAAATTATGCTTACCATAACGCTCGGGCATATGATAATACTTGCGACTGGGGGCTGGGGCTAGGCCCCATCCCTTACCTCCTCCCATATACAAAACAAGAAAACATATATACATATGATTACACTTAAGGTTAAGAACCATGGTGTGGGTGGGCTGGCTATCCCAACCCTGTGAAGGCGTAGCCCTAAACTGAGGTCGCGGGTTAAAATCCTACAAAATCCAAATAATTTTGCAACAACTAACAAGCCAATAAATGGGTGCCATGTGGTAGCCCATGTTTGGGCCACGTGGCACCACCTCATTCATCTAATTCTAATTCCAAGTGTCAGACACCAATTGGACTAGCTCTACCACATGTGCCTACCACGTCACTCTGCCACTGGACCTGCCATGTAAGCATCGTACAAATGTGCCACGTGTCTCTGTACGAATGTTCCACGTGTCACCCTTGCAGTGGTGACACGTTTCACTTCCTGGTTGGTCCACTTGTACCTGCCCGACATGTCATCCATCCATATGACCAGTCAACCTGCCATATGTCAACTCCAAAAGCTGACAACTGTGTCTGCTACGTTAGCTATACAAACGTACAACATGTATAATCGTCTTTCGCATGGCACTGTATGAACTGTACAATCATCAATTTTTTGCCTGTTTGGAAAAATGAATAGATCACCATAACTTGAGCATATGACGTCTGTTTGATTCTATGAAAGTTGCATTGGGTTGGTATCGACGAGGCCTACACACACGTCCATTTTAAAGCCATTCTGAGAAATTTTATTTTTAGGCCTTTCTGAGCTCCATCAAGCTCCTGGATCCAGTTCTGGATCACACCTCCCCACTAAAGGACCTTTTGGTCCCCAAAAGGTTACTGACCAGTCATCAAGATTAGGATAGGCCACCCGACCTGTTCTCTGTCTTTGAACTTTGTCCTATGCACTTGTCTCATCAATATCAACTGTAACACAATCATGGCAACTCACAACATATTGTTAGCAATTTGTACCCTGTCACATCTTACTGAAGCCACTATCATCCATGTAGAAAACATTACTAATGATAGAATCAAAATTATAAATGCAAATGATTTGATATGTTTGTAACATTTGCACGACATTAGCTTATCTTGAAGCAAACTGTGATTGATTTTCCATTCTACAATCATCTCATGTTCTTGCTTGAGATCAATTACTTGATTTGAAACAATTATAGGTGTGTTTCTTTCTTGAACTTCCTTTCTTAATTGTTCCATAGTTTGAAGAGTTTTATTTTCCTTTACATGATGAGCATGAACCACATATTCTTGACCTGCTTTGGTTAAATGATATTGATTCTTTTCTCTGTAGAATATTTCTTTACGATCATACAAGTATGGATTGCCTAAGACCATTCCACATTCACTTAGTGGCACCACATCACATGTTACCTTGTCTACAAACTTAGATGAAATTTCAAATTTTAATGTGCACTGCTTGGTTATGTGCATTTCATGATTGTTTCTTATCCATTTAAGTGTGTAAGGCTTATGATGTATCTGTGTTTTTAACTCCAATTGTTTAACCAATTCCTCAGAAATTAAGTTAGATTGAGATACACTATCTATCAATGTGTCAACCTTAGTGTGTCACATGAGGACCCTTATGTGAAACAAGTTACTTCTCCAATCAAATCCATCACCAATTTTACCTGTCATACTAACCAATGAGACTTTAGATTCATCACCTGAATCTAATCCCAAGTCTATTGGTCGTGTTGTTTCCGCAACTGTTTTCCTCCCCTTATTTTCCTTGAACCACTTTGGCTTCTTCTCGGGATGAAATTTCCAACAACGGTCCTCATCATGCCCCTCTTTCTTGCAATGCTTGCAAGATGGCCTCTCTTCCTTTCTTGTCACTGCAATTGACTTCTTTCCATGCCACTTCCTCTTGTCCTCTTTCCTTGAAGATGATTCCCATGATACACCAACACCTCTTTTCCATGCTTCAATGCATGTCTCTTGAACATAAACCTCATCAAGATTAGTTGGTCCAAACATGAATACAATATTTAGAATATGTGTAGGTAAACCTCCTATATACTTCATAAGAGTTTCTTGGGTATGTAAATGAATATTTAACATCGAGGACATTTTACAAAATCCATCTGTGTATTCTTGCATTGTTTGTCCTTTTCTTAGTTTTAAATCTTGTCATTCAATTAATGCTTTCTCTTTATAACCAAAAGGATATAATTTCTTTCTAAGTGCAGAAATAAAACTTTTCCATGATGGAAATACATTACCCACTTGTTGCGTTCCATTTTGCAACTTGCTTTGCCACCAGATGAGTGTTGTGCCTACAAGTCTAAGTGAAGCCTCATCCTTGATCTGACTTACCTCGTCCTTGATCTGTTTCACACTGCAATAAACCGCCATATGTCTGACCCAATTATCAAGTCTCTCTGCATTAACTTCACCATCATACATGGGTTATTCAAATTTAACATCAAGTTTTAATAAAGGAATTTCATTCTTATGTTTATGAACATGTTTCTTTGCATTAGATTTAGAACTTGAACTTGAAGAAGAAGGAGAAGAAGGAGGTGAATATGGAGGTCAAGAAGGAATTTGAGGAGGATCCTATACTTATTCACCTTTTCCATTTGAATATTCACCCAGATTTGGTCTCTTCTATTCCAAGTGATCTTCATACAAAACCTTCATCATCTCTGACATGGCGAAGAAAGTTTTTCAAACTCTTTCTCATCCTGAGAAAGTCCATTTTCCGATGCCATATACTCGCTTTGAGAAATTATCTTTCTCAATCCAATGAATGGATTCTCTTCAACAAGATTGCCTTCACCACGAAGTAGCTTTTCCCTAGTTAACATGCACAACTCAAATCCAAACGTCAACTAGCTTTCATACCACTTGATCCAAAAAGATCTTTTACACGACTATGGTTGAGTTATTAATGCATGTGTTTATTAACCAATTAGGAATATTAATGAAAAGGGGAAGACGTATAGAAGAATCATAACATCCATATGCACATATACAGATCTGAAATAGATCATGAACAAAAAAAAACCATAAACACCAGTGTCATAACAGAGTTCGACAATCTCGCCTACATCTCCGGGCCTTTGTCTCAGTGGGTGAGGCTTTCTTATTTCTGTTAATAGCTCAATAAGTACATCAAAATAGTGCCAAAAGGTTACAGAAATGATTTTGTATTTTTCTACCAGATATCTAGACCACAACACAAGAAACGACACTCAAATCAGATGACCGGAGCTCCCAGAAATGGACTGCAAAGGTGTGCTCCTCAACAAATTCTCTGCATAAAAATGTCTCTGGCTTGGTAAATATTCATCATAAACCCTACTCTGAATGTCCTCCCTTATCCTCAATAAGGCCTGGTTTATATATATCTGAAGTTGGTAACCATATCCCAACTTCCCCCAAAGATTTGGCCTAAAAAAGGGCCCAATATCCCTCCAAAAGGGCCAAAAATGTCCAAATTGTTGGATTACTGAGAGGGGGGGTGAATCAGTAATAGAGCAATTTAATTCTTTTTAACCATATAATCCAAGTGTTATATCAATGAAGAATTATCATCCAATAACTACAGAGTAAATAATAAATGAACAAATGAACAAACATACACATACACAGTACACCAGTGTTTTACGTGGAAACCCAAATCAGGAGAAAGCCACATAATGATTTTTCTTATATTTCCTGAATTTACATTAATTGGAAGCACGAAATTCCTTTGTTTTCCAGCTGCAACTGGAAGGAGGCTCCAACCCCCTAATTTATCAGGCTACAACCTGAGGGAATATCCAACCCCCCAATTCTCTGGCTACAACCAGAAGGAGGCTACAACCCCCTATGTTCTTTGGCTAAAACCACATGTCCTTGCCCCATCTTGCCACCTTGAAGTAGAAGTAGAATGATGGAAACACTGTCAAATTGTCACTGTGAGATATACCGCTATAAACCTATACCAATAGATCTGAACCTATGCATCAACCTGTACCTCAACCTATAATCAACCTGTACCATAAACAAGTGCATCAACCATGCACCAACCTGTACCAAATAACCTGTAATCAACCTGTACCATAAACAAGTGCATCCAACCATGTACCAAGTATGTACCAATCATGTGTCAACTACTCATCAACTATGACTCATCAATATGTACCAACATCATCAACTATACACCTCATGTATGTGCCAACTCATCAACTACTTGTCTCAACCATGTACTCAACATGCACCTCAACCAAAAGAGCTCATCAATTTCATCATCCAAATATGATTTGTAGCTCTGTAATAGACCTGGTGTATATGATCACATTTCTGCAAACCTTCCTTAACTTCAACAACAAGAGACTAGCATTTTCATCAAACTTTTCTTTAGTCTCACATGCCTAGTTTTGGATTAGTCAACAACCCTAACTTGAAGTAATCATAACTTTGTACCTGTAATGTATAAATATCTAAAAATGACACATAATGTTCTTCAGTGTGTTTTATGCAATTCCTCCAGGTGTCACTACTTGGAACCTCTCAGAAAAGGAGTTATAACAAAAATGGCATACCTTGTTGAATTTTGTCTTATTCTAGAGAGCAAACTTGTAGGGCATACCCCACATGGAATATTTATTGAATTGATCTGAAACTATTACAAAGCATACTAAATACTTTACCCTAACCAACACAATTTGTTTCATAGAATTTGGATCTATTATGAATAATTTATGAAGTTTTTACCCAAAACACTTGTTTTTAACTAGTTTCAGGACTAGCCACAAACCCTATTTTCCACAGAGTGTAACTCCAAAAATAAAATGAACCACAAGATAAATTTTTTACCACAGATACTTGGATATTTTTTGTCAATTTCATAGCAATTTCATAGTATGAATCATTATAGAAACAAAGTTATAGTGAAAATGGTGAGATGACCTATAAATAACATACCTTAGAAAACACCATCAAAAGAATTTATCCTTCCTTGCATTTCGACCTTCTTTTCTTCACCTTCCCTCAGAATTTCGGCTTATATATCCTTGGTTATGTCAAAAACCTATAGATATTAAATATTCTCAAGTGTGATTAAAATGAGAGAGCCTTGCCTCTTATTTATACTCTCCAAGTAGCTTCCTTAAAAACATCTTCTAGGTCACTTGGCCCCACTTTCCTTATTTTAGGGTTAACCCACTTCTAATTT